>JAMKYM010000383.1:0-258421 GCA_026541065.1 Canavalia ensiformis | reverse complement strand
CAAGCATGAATTTCTGAAAACCATCCCTTTCAATAAAATCTTATAAAAAACGTGTGTTTTAATTTTTGAAATTCATATGCTGGGTTCTAACGAGCAGGTAGCGTTCTCTGCCGTGTCGTGTTTTAGTATTCGTGTAGGACCAAATAAACTTCACAATGGTTGGGATGTAAGCAGCTTGTAGATTCACGAGAAACCATCATTTTCAATAAATTCCTATTAAAGTGTCTTGTTTTTTTCTCTATCTAAACCACCAGTATTCTTTTAGAGATCAAGTCTCTCTAACCAGAACTACGTAGCCTTTGAGTTTCCCATTGCACCGGGGAATACGTGGAGAGCGGATCAAGTCCTCGTCAAGGCTATTTTCCATGAACCTATTTATTTTCTACTCTATTTTAAGGGATCAAATAGTTTTCAAAATATCACACACTCAGTTTAAGGGTACCGTTCCTTGGAACGGGCGAGTAGGGTGCCTAATACCTTCCTTACTCGTAACCGACTCCCGAACCTAGATTTTCTTCCTCAAGTTAGGGTTTTTCCAAATGTTTTCCCTTAAAAATAAAATTTGGTGGCGGCTCCACAATCAAATTAATTCTTTTCAAAATTTAGCGAGTCCGTCGTCTCGTCGTAATTACGGTTATGACACATGGCTTCCATCAGCTTGGTCATCTGCTCCTTTAGAATCTTGACCTCATTTCTCAGTTCCTCATTTTATCTCTCCAGCTCACCCATGATTCTGGATTGTGCTCGAGTTCTATAAGGATGTCGAGGAAGTTGTCTTTCTCTAATTTTCTGTTAAAGTTTGAAATTAGCTTCTTTGAGAAACAGTTTTAGATGCAAAATATCATGAAGGATAAAGATGTTGATGCAGAATGAGTATGTAGATGAAAAATGTGTGGAGTGATTTTTTGAAATCTTCTTTTTCATGATAAAATTTACTTAATCCATGAATGCATCAACGTATGTATGCACAAATAACTTTAAGAGTTTTGAAATTTGACCATTTTGAAAATAAATGAGTGTTGCTTTATTTATTCTTCCTTGATTTTTAGCGATTTTATGTTTTTTTATGAATTTTGGGTATTTTTTATTTTTCTAGGAAAACCTTTGGTTTTGTTGAAAATCTTTTTATTTTTGCTAAAAGCTTTCTAAATTTCATTTTCTTTCCCCTTGAATCTTTTTGTATTTTCATTTTTTTCAAAAAGCATTTAATTTGCCTAGAAGTTTTTTTTATTTCTCTCCCCCTATTTGATTTTCTTTAAATTTCCATCTCCTTTCGCTTGATTTTCCTTTTTTTCAAATTTTGGTTAATGCATCTTTCTTTTTCTAGATTTTCTTTCTTGATGAAATTTTTTTTTGTATGATTTTCTATATTTCCCCCAATTTCAGCGTCCTCTTCTTCCATCTTGGATGATTCTGTTCAAATAAATATTCAGAAGTAGTATATGATTCTTGTACCTTGAAAGGGGTGTGTGTGCCCTCCTTACTTCTTATATGGGATACCTGTCCTAGGGGTCTAAGGCCTTTAATGTATGAACCTCTCGAAAGTGGTTAGTAATCCTAGGGTGTGGAGGTCACTAGAGCCAAGTTCCAATCCACAATGCTTGCCACAACAGTAGAAGTAGCCACTAGTTGTAGGGCATTATGAATAGGACGTACTTTAGCTGGGATTTTCATGATAGCCACACAGGACTTAGGCCCCAAATTTTTAATGTGTGGTGTCGTCACCAAATTTTTATTTAAGGGAAAAAGTTTGGAAAAACCATAACTTGAAGATGAGATTCACAGTTCGGGAGTCGGTTACAAATGGGGAAGGTGTTAGGCACCCGTCTTCACTGTTCAAGAACGGTACCCTTAAACTGAGTGTGATTGTTTGAAACTTGTTTGATCCCTTTAATTGCGTGAAAATAAATACTTGATGGAGGTTAGCCCGACGGGACTTGATCCTCCTCCTACTTCCCAGATGCAATGGAAATTCAAGGCTTACGTAGTTGGTTTGGATCAAGGCTTGACCTTTGGAGGAAATGATGTTTGAAAGAGATTTTATTTTGGAGGAATCTTCAATCCTACTCATGCACAAGACCTTGAAGGCGGCTATGGCAGCACAAGGGTTTATATAGACTTTTCATTAAACGTTGAATGAGGGAACCGCTAAAGTCCCCATTTAGAGCCCATTGCATGAGACCAAAGATTCTAAAATGTTTTGAAAAGAATTTGAATGTAATAAAGGAAAGAAATGACTTGATTTCGAAAAGGAATTGGTTTTGAAGTGAATTTGAAAACTTGAGGGAAAGATGATTAATCTTGAGTTTGATTTGATTTTATTCGAAGAAAAGAATCTATTTCAAATTTTGAAGAAAAAGATTTTATTTCGAATTTTGAAGAAAAATATTTTATCTCGAATTTTGAAGAAAAAGATTTCATTTTGTAGCAAAAGATTTTTTTTTGAATTTTATTTTGTAGAAAAAGATTTTATTTTGAATTTTGAAGAAAAAGATTTTATTTTGTAGAAAACGATTTTGTAGAAAAAGATTATATTTTGTAGAAGAAGATTTTGTTTTGAATTTTGAAGAAAAAATTTTTGTAAGTGTGGGGAAATTTTATAAGTTTAAGAACTTGAGGGGGCTAGGGATTAATGGAATTAAAATGTGCAATTTGTGATTTAGGACAGAATGGGAATTATTGGAAGGTTTGAGGGATTAATGGAGTTATATTCTTTGGTTGAAATGGAAAAATGTCTTGCCTGGGGTTCGAACCCAAGGTCGGAGGGTGTTCATCAGCGCTCCCAACCACTAAGCCAAACACCTGGTTGGGTTTATGGTGCGATCGCTTTAATTTAAACCATGTATAGCCTATACCAAATTAAATTGAAAAAATTGCGTGTAGTGGGACTTGAACCTGGGGTTTCGTTGGTCATAGGCAACACCCTTTGCCATTGAGCCAAGCTTGAGGTTAGGTTTTCAATCCATTCATTTTAATCTTAGGCATGTGAAGGAGGTATGGGATTTAATTTATTAAAAATGGTAAAAGATGCCTGTTGGGGATCGAAGCATGGACGTTAAGGCTGGTAAAAAATGAGGCTGTTTGGATCATAAAGTTCCCAGTGTTTATTTTGAAGCAATTTGGGAGAGGCCGAAACAGTGGTAACCACGTGAACCCAGTTGCATGCATAATTATAAAAATTCCACAAAGCAGATGCAGCCTTGATGTGTGAGATGCGGTGATTAAGTGAGTAAGCGGGAAAAAAAAAAGGGAAGCATTCAAGATGTGAGTGTCTCCTCTGTTTTTATAGCAGCACCTGGATTAAGATTTCGGATCATTGTCACAGTATTGGACTTTCCCTGTAATGGCTCCATGCTTCGATGCTATGGAACAAACGCTGCCAAACGAAAGGTTAGCACGGGAGTCGTAGTCAACTGCTCGTGCAATGCTGTGCTATCTAACAATGCTTATAGATGAATGCACACTCCTGCTTTTGACCTCGACAATGACTCTTACCGAGTGTGACTTGCCTATGCCATTTCGCACTCCCAATCCCAAACAGAGAAAGGTTTGATGCCTTAATCCATATTCCAAGTGCAGTCCTTATGGAATCCTCGAACGTTGTGGTGCTTGGGTTGGTTACTATTGTGCAAAACTCACGGTGTACAGAACATGATGGATCTACCATCTCAAGGACTGCGAGTCGCACAAGAACTTTTGAGGGATCGAGTCATGTTCACCATTGCGATCGTGTGTAGTCATACATACACAATCAGAATTGATGCATTTTGACATTTATCGTGGATTGAAGGTTCTAACAATCATAGGTCACGAATGTTAATCTAATATTAAGCTCATGTCTCGTTCCATATCTCACTTAAGCAAAGCAACCAAAAATTCAATAAACTAAGAGATAATTCATGCAAAAGATCAGATCATTAAATTTCGTTCATTCTCAGAGTATTCGTTATGCTTTTCATAATTTAATCTGATTGAGATGAAGGCCAATCCAAAAAATGAATTAAGGAGGTGCTATTCTTGAAAATAATCTTGAACCTTACCTGGTATTGGTGGGTGAGAGCCGCAAAGGTGCTTCGGGAATCCTCTTTTCCTCTTCTTTCCCGAGAATCCTTCTTTTCGATCGCTACCCGCCTTCCCCTCAAAATTTTGGAAGAAATCCCCCTCCCCAAAGCTTTCTTTTTCTTCTTTGTTAAAAAAACCGTTTTATGTTTATCCGCTCCCCCCTTGATCAAGTTCGAATTCACTCTCTCCCCAAGCTAAAGAAGCCTAGAAGTCCAGAAGCACCCCTCTCTTCCCCTTTTCAAATTCTGTTCCACCCTTCTCAAATCTGTTTTTTCTATTTTTTTTTCTTTTTTCAAAAGCAACCCATCACTTTTTTTTCTTTGTTTTTTTATTTATTATACTTCTTTTGTTATTTCTGTTAATTTCATTTTTCTCTGTTTTTTTCGATTTTCTTTATTTTTCACTTTCTTATATTTTAAATTGCTTTTTTTTTATTTACGACTTTTAATTTTTTCTATGTTTTTCTTTTATTTATTTTGTTTATCTAATTTTCCAATTTTACTTTTCTTTTATTCTATTTATTATTTTTTGTAAAATTTTGATTTTTTATTTTTTAGATTTTATTTATTCTTTAATTCTATTTTAGATTTTTATTTTAAAGTTCCTTCTCTCTTAGATTTTTAAAATCTGTTTCAGGTTTTTATTTTAATTTTTAATTTTTGATTTTATTTTGTTTTGTTTTGTTTTTAGTTTGTTTTATATACAATTTTTATTTTTATTTTTCTGTTTTAATTTTTGTATTTCAGATTTTACTATTTATTTTGCTATATTTTGTTTTAATTCTGTTATTTTGATTTTTAATTTTAAAATCTATTTTTTTTCTTTATTTATTTTCAGATTTTGTTATTTTAATTAATTTTTTTTTATGTTTTTTATACATTTTTATTTGATCATTTATTTTTATTTTTCACCATTTTACCTTTTTGTATTTTTGTTTATATCTTTTCTTATTGATTTTTTCTTTTTCCTCCTTTTTTTCATTCTTTTCTTCTTTTTATTTATTTTGAAATTATTAATTTAAAGAAATGGGGGGCACCGACATAAATGAGTGCTTCTGACCATTAGCTTCTATAATACATGGTCGATGACTTTTGGACAAGTGGTTCACTTGTACATCAAACTCGACACTTTAAACTTTTGAGGTATAACTACATCGAGAACAAGCGGAGATCTCAACAGCTGCTCAGCTGTTTAGCTACTACCTTCTATAGCTCGTAGTCTTGCCCCTCTAACATTCTGTAATTTTCCTTGCTCACAAGGGTTAAGTTGATTAAACCCTTCCATGTCTTGGTGGAGATTAGGCTAAGATTGCAGGGTGGCTTGTGCGTTAAACTTGGAAGGTGCTGGTGCTTCAGGGGTTCTTGTGGCCGATTTTGGATTAGTTGGATGAGCTTGAGTGGCCCGGGCAGTCGGTCTCCTGCCTTCCCGAGGCATATAGTCCGGAGAAGGCCATATTTGGTCGTTGGTCCTCTTGAGAATCAACGTGTTCTTGCATGAGTGTTGTAATGCGAGTGAGTGATGTTTTACCGAGCCCGGGGGCTCCTGTTCTAGTCCTTCTTTTCCAAAGCTCTAGTAAGCCTAAGACCCGGTGTCATGCTCTTTTAGTTGGTTGAGCTCACTCTCAGTTCTTCATTCCTGTTCTAACTCATCCATGATCTTGGATTTCGGCCGGGTCCCGTAGGGATGTTGGAGGAACAACTTGCTTGCTTTGTTATTATTATTTTTTTATCTAAAATGGAAACATGATTGTAAACACCCAATTATGTCCGAGACCAATTTTTAGGCGATTAATGCATAAAAGAAATTCAAAACAAAATAGGATTATAATTAAAGAAATGAAAATGAAAACGAAATGTAGAAAACAGAAACAGACAAACAAGCAGCATAAAAACAACAACAAAAAAATAAAAAATAAAAAATAAAAATGATAATAAAAAATAATAAAAAAGGGAAGTAAAATAAAAATTTGGAAAATCCTAAAATAAAAATAAATAATAAAGCAAAATTTGAATAGAAAAAAGGAAAAAAGAGCGAGTTAGAGGGGGAGGTGCTGGATTCTCGAGCCTTTTTATTTGGGCAAAAAATAAATAAGGATTTGGATCGGAAGAGCTTCTTGGAGTCGGGCAAGTGGGAAGATCGTGGATTTTCTTGGTCATTGGGTGAGGAGGACACAGGGAAGCTCATCCAAGCCCAAGTGAAAGAAGAAGAAAACAACTTGAAGGACGTGAACTGAAAAGCCAAGAACTCATGATATTGATCTTCTTTGAAGAAGAAGAATTAGCAAGATTGAACAAATCGAGAAAACTCAAAAATCGCCAGAAGAAGGAGACTCTCTGAATCGGGGGAGAGGACTGCCTCGCCCCCATGATCATGTTGCTCTCGGTTAGTGATCGTATTCCTTGCAAGGAAGAAGACAATCAAATCCATGGAATCAAGCAAGAGTAGATAGGTAGCTGAGCCTCATCAATTTGATAACAGGTTTGCTTCATCCCTTCCATTTCTTTAATGTCAAATCTGTTGGTGTGTGCGGAAACGAAGTCTCATTAATCCTATCTCTAGTCGCCTTGGTTGAAACATAGTTAGGTTTTACACATATTGAGTAAATTGTCGGTATTGTTATATACATCCTTGTTCAAGAATCCTAGAAGTTTGACATGCTGTTTGAGGCGAACTCTTAGGCGTGACCCTGAATTCTAAGTTGAGAATTGGAGTTGCATTCTTGTATGTGAAACTGGGTGCATTTTTGAGGTGGTGCGTTTTGTTATCGTGAACGATTTGTCGTGATTACGAAGAAGGAAAAACGAGAATCAGGGAGGAGGTAGGGGCACACCTGCAACACCATTAAAGGTGGCAGAGTTCTTTATCTCTTTGGCGGTTACGACAAATTTAACTGTCAAACCAACCAAGTTCATGTTTTGACACTGTGAGCCAGAGTTGGAGTCAACCGGTGATCAAAGGATTAATACATATTCAGAATAGCCATGGTTGTCTTGTTATGGTGATGATTTGTCTCTGTTTGAAAGTACGGATGGGACCAATCCCTTTGAAAATTTGCACATGCGAATACTAATTCACATACGAGGATTCCTCCATCCATAAGAGTAGAAGTGACCAGAGGCATGTGAGGGGTCATAGTGCAAAGCAGCTGCTGGCAAACGATCATCAAGTATTTAGTGGCCACAAAGACTGCAGATAAGATTAACGAGGCGTATACAACGATCTTTACATTTTGAATACAAGAGATATTTGTTTGGAACCAAGTGCTACAACATCAGTGCACTCCACTCATCTCCTCGTAAGGTCATACTTACTCGCCTTGGAAAATAAAATTATTGTGATGGGTGAAGATGAGCGTGATTATTATCCTGTCACAATGCCCATATCCTCGATATTGATACTCACTTAGAGAGAATCACGTAAGGCTGTGCCAACTATTGCGCCGAGCCGGTCATTCTTACAATTTCTTTTTGGCAAAATTTGTTTGTTTTGGGGGATTTCAGACATAAAGTCTATACGATGACCCGTATATGATTAACACTGAGACTGGTGTGTGGGCAAACGTGACAACTACCCTTGATGGATCTTCTGCTAGAATTTCTGTAGCTGATGACCCTTTAAAGCCATTTATGAGCGGTGTTCTTGTGTTTATTGGTGGTTGTAGTAGAAGTCTTGAGGCCCTAGATGATATGTATTACCTACACACAGGGAAATTGAACAGAGACAGGAGAAGTTATCTTTGAGGAAGAAATTGAAGCTGAAACGCCAAGAACAAAATCTCAATCTTGTTGAAAACCCAGCTCTGTGTAGATATGAAGTTGGTGCTGATAGTAGCTTGCCCTTGACAATCTTGAATTACAACCAACTAAGTAGGCGAATTGCTAGGAAGTGGTTTAGAATCTCATGAACAATGCAAGGAAGCTGCCTTCGATACCTATGACAGGGACCTGATCCCTTCTCTAAGCAATTTTTTTCTTTTGAACAACTATCACACTTTGGCACTACATATAACTATAGAGGGGGGAGGATAAAACTAAATTACAAGCTTGGCCCAGTGGCAGAAGGGGCACTGTCCGTAGGTCCACGGCACGAGGTTCGAATCCCTCGTAAACCATTTTCAAAAAATAGGTGACTTAAGCTGGATCCCCATTATAGGCATAAAAGGCATATATCTACAATAATACTTGGGCATGGTTCAGTGGTTAGATGCACCGCCACATGCTCCTGGGTCGGGGGTTCGAACCTAGCTGAGAGCAATCCTTTTGTTTTAATGACTCAAGCCTTAAAAAGGAAATTACAACACTGCCCCTGTCAAATTCCATAATGCCCAATAGGTCCTTGCTGTAGGAAATTACCACACTGCCCCAGTCCATTTCCAAAATACCCAATAGGTCCCTGCCACAGTCAATTACCATATTGCCCTTGAACATTTACCATAATTCTAATTCTGTCCACGAGCCACAAAATCACCAAAATGTCCTTAACCTTTCCAATAATCCCATTCTGTCCCTAAACATAGGATACCCAAAATGCCTTAGGGAATTCAAGTAATTCCCATTCTGTCCCTAACATAGAATACTCATTATACTTTTTGCCATGGCAATTACCATGCCACTCCTAGCCAATTCCATTAATGCCAAATCAACTCTTCTTCCGTAAATTAATAAAAATTTTAAAATCAAAAATTAATAAAGAATTCTAGAAAATTAAGAAAATTAATAAAATTCCAAAAAATTACATAAAAAAATAAAAATCACAGAAAATTACATAAAAAATAAACAAAATTCCAGAAAATGCATAAAAATTAATAGAAATTTGAAAATATAGAAAAACAATAAAAGCAAAAGAAAATTTCGTTGAAATATTCGAAATAAATCACAAAACACTTCAAATTCCTAATTGCCTCCAAAAATAAAAAAACAAGAATCTTATTCTGTTTAAACTTTCTTTTTTATTCAAAGATTGATATCCTTTTACAAATTATTTCATCTCAAAAAATTTAGATAATCTTTTTGATATTTTTGGATTTTTTAAGTCTCACGCAATGGGCTCTAAATGGGGAACTCATTTACCCGTCAAGTTCAACGTTTAGTAGCTCGTATAGGTCCTTGTGCTGCCTTAGCCGCCTGGCCTTGTGCATGAGTGGATTCTGAGGTCCTTTTCAAATTAAAGAAATATGTATCTTTATTGATATTTGGGATTCTAGGTCTCACGCAATGGGCTATAAATGGGGAACCGCGCTTACCTGTTGTTCAACATTTAGCAGTCAGATAGGTCCCCGTGTCTGCCTTAGTCGCCTCGGTTCTTGTGCATGAGTGGACTGAAGATCCTCTCCAAAAAGAAAACTTGTTTTCAAATAGCAAAATCTTCAAACATTCATCAAACACTTTTTGAAGGTCAAGCCTTCACACACTAGTAACTACGTAAGCTCTTGAGTTTCCCATTGCACCGGAATACGAGGCAGGATCAAGTCCTGCTCAGGCTAACTCCATCAAAATTTATTTTTCACACCAATTAAAGGGATCAAACGATTTCCAAAAATCACACACTCAGCTTTAAGGGTACTGTTCTTCTGAACGTAAGCAGTAGGGTGCCTAACACCTTCCCTCACTTGTAACCGACTCCCAACTTAGAAGCTCAGTCTCGAGTAAGGGTTTTTTCCAAATATTTTTCCCTTAAATAAAAATTTGGTGGCGACTCCACATAATCCATAGATTCATTTCTCAAAATTTTAGCGAGTTCGCACAGCCTCGGCCGGAATTACTAAGCCATGGCGTATGGCGACTCCACCGGGGACTTTGGAGAGTCAAGCCCATTTTGATCGAGCGTGCATTATATTTGATCTCTTTATTTGTTTATTCGCACGGATCTCTCTTTTTATTTGCATGATTTGTTTGTCTATCCGTTGTTTATTTGTTTATTCATTATACAACCTTAGGGTAGACAAACAATAAATTGCTAGTATATATCCGTATAATTTCCCAATTGCGGTGTATCCCAATCATTTGTGTGCCCTTCTTACACATTGCATTGCATATCTGAGTAAACCCTATACCCGGTCTGAGTGCTTACCTAGGACAGAGGATCTAGTGGAAACACTGGGCTGCCTACGCCCTGATTGGCTATCACTAAAATCCCTACCAGAGTGCCCTATTCATAATGCCCTACAACTAGTGGCTACTTACCTATCAGTGCGTTAGAATCTGAACTTGGCTCTAGGGACCTCTACATCTTCGGATTACTAACCACCTTTTTGAGATTCATATAAAAGGCCATAGATCCTTAGGACAAAATCCGCATAAGAAGTAAAGAGGGCACACACACCCCTTTTCAAGATACAAGGGATTTAAAGGTTATAATTGGGGATACAAAAATCAAAATCAAGATAAAAATCAAGAAAACAAAATAGAAGGAGAAAATTCCTAGGAAAAATTAGAAAAATATTTTGAAAATATTGAAAAGACTCCAAAAAAAAGGCTTAAAAAGACGTTTTAGAAATAGAAAATTAGGAAAATAATCTTTTGAAAATACTGAAAATATAAAAGGATTCAATAGGAGAGAAAACGAAATTTCAAACCTAAAGAACATTTTCTAGAAAGATTCTAGCAAAAAAACTAAGTTTTTCTTTAAACAAAATTAAAGGCTTTTTAGCAAAATAAAAATGCCAAAATTTCCTAAAAACATAAAGTTGTTAAAAATCAAGATGAATAAATAAAACAACTCGACTTCAAAAATCTTACAAGTTTGCATATAGCATTGATTCATTCATTCATTCATAGATCTATAAAAAAAAAAAAAAAAACTTCAAAAATCATTCTACACATTCACACTCATTGTGCATCAAAATCTTTATCATTCACGTTTTGTTGCATTCAAATTATTTCTCAAAAATTAACTTTTAACGTAAACAGGAAAATTAGAGAAAAGGATAACTTCCCACATCCTTTTATAGGACTCTGGTACAATCAAAAGTCATGGATGAGCTAGAGGCAAAATGGGAGGAGTTGAGAAGTTGAGGTCAAGACTCTAAAAGAGCAGATGGCTAAGCCAATAGAGGCCATCCAATTGTCAAAACAAAAGAGGTGACATGTAATCCTTGCCGAAAGAACCAATCGACTCTATCATAACCCTCCCGGCTTCACTCCACCATCAACTATGCCTCCGCCCAACCGAAGGAGTTCATCATGGGTTTCCTCATGGGCATGCACCCTCATATAACCAAACACAAGCCCAAACACAAACCCAAACACATAACCTACCGCTAAACACCACCTCACAAGCTTACCAAGCAGACGGTTGGGAACGCACCCTATGTTCACCCAAGGGCCTCATCCTCGTGCACACACCATTTTTCCAACCTTACCCTATGCCCGAGGAATACCCACGTCATCCTTCGAATGAGGACATTAAAAATGGAGAATCCTAGGGAAAGAATCAAGGCAATTGAGGGGAGTACTTATGAAGCGAGAGACGCAGTCGACCCATGCTTGGTTCGCGGACATAGTAATCCCTCCCAAATTCAAGGTTCTGAATTCGAAAGTATCAAGGAACTAGGCGCCCGAAGAGCCATCTGGCCATGTGCATCGGCAGAAGATGTCTCCTTGCATGCAGGACGATAAACCGCTGTCCATTTCTTTCAAGATGCAGCTTTAATCGGATCGGCGCTAATCGGGTATACACTAACATGAAGCGGACTCATATCCGTTCGTGTGGAGGGATTCAGGTCGAGGCCTTCCTCTAAACAATACCGGTGATAACGTGGAGATGCCTCCGATCAAACCGAAACTCCGAATATGGCCAAGAAGGGGGATGAGACCTTCAGCGGTATGCTCAAAGATGGAGGAGTTAGCCAGCTCAAGTACAACCTCCATTATCTCGAGAAAGAGCTCGGTCGAGCGACATTCATTGACACACTCCAAGATCCTTTCTATGACAAGATGATCGGGTAGCAGGACTCCTAGCTTCTACGATGTCGTCATCATTGGAGAAAGGATCGAGGTGGCATGCGTCGAGGAAGAATCATGCACTGCAACGCCACAGAGATGGGCTGACGCTCTACGAGAAAGAAGAGGGGCGGTGACGCGTTATAATGTAGCCTCGGTCAAGGCACAAGATACACCTCCGATGGCACTTTATGGACCGACTGGTTTCCAACCATCACCATATACACCCTACACACTATATCCTTACGTCGCCACCGCTTACCAAACCCGCCTATCCACCAACTTTCGATTACCCAACGCAGAACCCGACCACCCACGCCATACACGGTCCAAATACAAAGCCATGAGCTCAAATTCTAGCCAAAATCGGAAAATAGGAGAAAGATCCTATCCAGCTTTGATCCAATTCCAATGACCTACACCGAGCTGCTACCTCGAGCTAATCCAGAGCTCCTTGGTGGTTCCTTACTCTTCGAAACCTCAAGAACCATCATACCCTAAATGGTACGATGCCAATCCCATATGTGGCTACTATGCGAGGTACATCGGTCATTCTACCGAAAATCGCCAGGTTTTGAAGCATAAGGTGCAAGGCCTTGATTGATGCTAAATCTGCTAGACTTTGGGAAAATCACTCCTAATCCAAGTGTTGAATCATGAGAGCTCATCCGTCGCTAAGAAATGAGAACAACACCACTGCTGCTTTGTGTAAATCAAGTTATCATAAATATCATCTCACATTTGTCATACTTTTCAAAATCACTTTGTAAAAAATCTTAATGAACATTTTTCATGTTTCTTTTGCACGTGCTTTCATATTTGGGCTTTACTTCTAAAAAATTTTACCTTCCTTTTCATCACTTAGCCCACTTTATTCCTATACCAAAACAATAAATACCAAGGGTAGAGGATGCAAGGTTTAATAAATAATCTTGAACGTCTAATTAATCAAGCTTAAAAGAGAAAAGCCCAATGAGGAAGTAGAATAAAACAACAAGGGATTCTAGATCACCATTCAAGGTGTATTGTCAAACAAAAATATCCCGCCGGAACCAAGTTTAAATCTAAGAAAATCAGGATGAAGAAAAGATCCGCCGAATTGAAGCCTTAAAATGATCCCGGCAAGATCAATATTCAACTACACAAAATTCAAGAAAAGGAGAAGACCCGGATTAAAAGCCAAAAATAATCCAGCAAAAAGTTAGGGCAAGTTAAAGTTCAAAATAATGAATCGAATAAAGTCATGATTAGAAAAGGTCTGTCACGGCTAACAACAATTCAGAAAAATCAAAGATCATATAAGAGTCTGCTAGGTCGACAATCATCAAAGAAGACCTAGGCAAAAGTTAGGGCACAATCACAAAAGGCCCGCTAGGGTCGAAAATCCCTGGTGCTTTACCTAGGCAAAGTTAGGCACAATCAAGCTGTATGCCCGCTAGGTCGAAACTCGTAAGTGCGACCTAGGCAAAAGTTAGGGCACAACCAAACAAAAGGCCCGCTAGGTCGAAAACCCGTAAGTGGCGATCTAGGAAAAGTTAGGCACACTACGTAATACCCGCTAGGTCGAAACTCGTAAGGGCGACCTAGGCAAAAGCTAGGGCGCAACCAGCAGAAGCCCGCTAGGTCAACAACTCAAGAACGACCTAGGCAAAAGCTAGGGCACAATCAAGCAAAAGCCCGCTAGGTCAAACAATCAAGAACGACCCTAGGCAAAAGTTAGAGCACAATCAAGCAAAAGCCGCTAGGTCAACAATCTAAAGAAGACCTAGGCAAAAGATAAGGCATAATCAAACAAAAGCCCGCTAGGTCGACAATCATCAAAGAAGGCCTAGCAAAGTTAGGGCACAATCGAGCAAGGCATGCAGGTCGAAACCCGTAAGGCGACCTAGGCAAAGTTAGGAGCACAACCAAACAAAAGGCCCGCTAGGTCGAAAACCGTAAGGGCGGCCTAGGCAAAAGTTAGGCGTGATCAAGCGTATGTCCACTGGTTCGGAAAATCTTCAAAAGAGACCTCAGGCAAAAGTTAGGGCATAATCAAACAAAAGCCCGCTAGAGTCGAAAACCCGTAGAGTGACCTAGTGCAAAAGTTAGGGGCGAACAGAAAGACCCATCTGGTTGAAAACTCAAAAGAACAACCCAGGCAAAAATTAAGGTCAATCCAGGAAAATTAAGGTCAACATGACATTTAGACCTCATATCTTCCCTAAAATCAAATAAAACTTTCCATTTCTCAAGTTTGCTTAATTTGACAATCGAGATTATGAAAAGCAAGATTGACATTTTTCACCAAAGGTGCCATTTGGGCAATCGAACCCATATCTTTCGCTATCTTTTCCTTTTAAGTACACCAACCTCAAACATCCTTTGCAAACCTTCTCTATATTTTTTTCATTAACCATCCAGAATCACTTCTCAAGACACCTCAATAGCGCATATGCCAAAAGAGATGTGAAAATGTAAAAAATAAAAGGACTAATTTTGAAAAGTCATGACAAGTCGGATGAATTCGACCATTGCAACATGATAGGATTGTTTCAAAGATTCATCTTTCCACCAAATGCCACCAAAAGGAGTGTGTCTTATTTAATAAAGTAGACCAGTGTTGAATCTCAAAGATCTCAAAAAAGAAAATTACAAAATTGACCAATAACAAAAGATTGAGTTAATCCACTTCAATTTGATTTTGATCCCTTTCTACACCAACTAAGGTTGTCGAGAAGGGAGCATCAAAAAAGTAAAAAAATCAAGAGAAACAAAAACTTTTGTATAATTTCATGGCTCGCATTCAATAGCATCTGTTTCATCAAAAATTATTTCAAGCATTAAAGTAAGAATCTCATCATTTTCAAGATTTATTCAAGCATCATTAACATCACATTCTTCTCACTCATTCAAACAACACATAAGCGCCTTTTATTCAAGCATTGTATCCACCTCACTTTTCAAAATTAATTAAGATCCAGGTAAAATTGCCCGAATTAGTCATAATTAAAATTGAATCAAGCTTAAACTGGGGTAAAAGCTGGCCCAACAAAATGTAATTTGAGATCATCCTCGAATGATGAATCAAGTCCAAAATGGGGCAAACATTTGCCCAAGAAAGATTTAAATTCAAGTTCAAACTGGGGCAAACATCTGCCCGAGAAAATCCAAGTTGAGGCAATCCTCAATTCCTCAACCTCAACTGAGTTCAATATGGCAAGGTTGCTCCGTAGAAAATCTCAAGTCAAGCTTATTGAAACCCTTCAAATCAAGGGCAAAACGTTAGCCCAAAATTCTTTCAAATCAAGACGTCTCTCAGTTATCAAGAAATTTCCAAACTAGGGCAAAATGGTTGACCAAGTATCTTCAAGGAAATAACTATCAAGCGCAAGGTAAAGTGTTTCATTCATTCCTGCTCACTGGCCTATGTTGTCAGGCCATAGCATTCCATCTATGCATTCTTGCTCACTGGCCTATGTTGTCAGGCCATAGCATTACATCTTTCCATTCTTGCTCACTGGCCTATGTTGTCAGGCCATAGCATTCCATTTTTGCATTTTTGCTCACTGGCCTATGTTGTCAGGCCATAGCATTCCATCTTTGCATTCTTGCTCACTGGCCTATGTTGTCAGGCCATAGCATTACATCTTTCCATTCTTGCTCACTGGCCTATGTTGTCAGGCCATAGCATTGCATCCTTACATTTTTGCTCACTGGCCTATGTTGTCAGGCCATAGCATTCCATTTTTGCATTTTTGCTCACTGGCCTATGTTGTCAGGCCATAGCATTCCATCTTTGCATTCTTGCTCACTGGTCTATGTTGTCAGTGCCATAAGCATTACATCTTTCCATTCTTGCTCACTCGCCTATGGTTGTCGGCCAAAGCATCAGCATCCTTACATTTTTGCTCACTCGGCCATGTTGTCGTGCCATAGCATTCCATTTTGCATTTTTGCTCATTGGCCCTATGCTAGGTAGCCATAGCATTCCATCTTTGCATTCTTGCTCACCGGCCTATGTTGTCGGGCCATAGCATTACATCTTTCCATTCTTGCCTCACCGGCCTATGTTGACAGCCATAACATCGCATCCTTACATTTTCGCTTTCACCGGCCTATGTTGTCAGCCACCTTTTAGTTTAATGCTTCTCAGCCCATGTCGTCGTGCCGCTAGGCTTAGATTTATCGCTGTGCCTATGTTGTCGCCGCCACATAGCTTAGATTTATCGCTTCGTGCCTATGTGTCGTCGAGGCCGCCATAGTTTAGATTTATGCTTTTCAGCCTATGCTGTCAGGCCGCCATGTAGTTTAGATTTATCGCTTTCAGCCTATGTTGTCAGTCGCCACATAGCTTTAGATTTATCGCTTTCGGGCCTATGTTGTCGGCCAGCTATAGTTTAGATTTATCGCTTTCGTGCCTATGTCGTGCCGCCACATAGCTTAGATTTATTGCTTCAGGCCCATGTTGTCAGGCCGCCATATAGTTTAGGTTTACTCCTTTCAGTGCCTATGCTGTCGAGCCGCCATATAGTTTAGATTTACTATTTTCAGCCTATGTTGTCGGGCCGCCATGTAGTTTAGATCTATTGCTTTCGTGCCTGTGTTGTCGTGCCACCTTGTAGTTTAGATTTATTGCTTTCAGTGCCTATGTTGTTAGGCCACTGTAGTTTAGATTTACAGCTTTTTAGCCTATGTTGTCGCGCCATAGTTTAGATCTATCGCTCCGGCCTATGTTGTCGTGCCGCTTCATAGGTTTAGATTTATCGCTTTGTGCCTATGTTGTCGGCCGTCGTAGTTTAGATTTATCGCTTCAGGCCTATGTTGTCGAGGCCGCCATAGTTTAGATCTACTCGATTTAAGTGCCTATGTTGTCGATGTCGCCATAGTTTACATCTATTGCTTTCAGTGCCTATGTTGTGCGCCGCCTTGTAGTTTAGATTTATCGCTTTAGGCACTATGTTGTCAGAGCCGCCGATAGTTTAGATCTATCGCTTTTCTGGCCTCATGGTTGTCGGCCGCCTTGTAGTTTAGATTTATTGCTTTCTGAGCCTATGTTGTCGTGTCGTCAGTAGTTTAGATTCATCGCTTAGTGCCTATGTTGTCGATCACTATAGTTCAGATCTATCGCCAGTTGCACTATATTGTCGGCGCCATGGATTTAGATCTATTGCTTTCGTGCCTATGTTGTCGTGCCGCCTTGTAGTTTAGATTTATTATTTTCGTGCCTATGTCATCGTCGCCATAGTTTAGATTTATCGCTTTCAGGCCTATGTTGTCGTGCCGCCATGTAGTTTAGATTTACTACTTTCGTGCCTATGTTGTCGTAGCCGCCACATAGCTTAGATTTATCGGCTCTCAGCCTACGTTGTCGCGCGCCATAGTTTAGATTTACTGCTTTCAGGCCTATGTTGTCAGGCTGCCACATAGCTTAGATTTATTGCTTTCAGGCCTATGTTGTCAGGCCGCCATATAGTTTAGGTTTACTCCTTTCAGGCCTATGTTGTCAGGCCGCCATATAGTTTAGATTTACTATTTTCAAGCCTATGTTGTCAGGCCACCATGTAGTTTAGATCTATTGCTTTCAGGCCTATGTTGTCAGGCCGCCTTGTAGTTTAGATTTATTGCTTTCAGGCCTATGTTGTCAGGCCTTCATACTTTAGCTTCTTATAAGTTCAGCATCACGACACACAAAGTCAAACCTTGTACGATTCACACATGGGCCCTGTAACCCTTGAGACATGGTGATTCGAAGGTTAGCACGGCGACCACCTCGGACATAAGGTGTTCACGTCTTTACTCATTTCCTACCTCGATAATTCAGAGAATCATTTCTCACATTATCGGGTAGGAAAATGAGTAAAGAGGGGCAAACTGTAAGCACCCAATTATGTCCAAGACCAATTTTTAAGCGATTAATGCATAAAAGAAATTCAAAACAAAATAGGATTATAATTAAAGAAACAGAAATTTAAAATAGGAAAACCAGACAAAAGAAAATTAAAACACAAACGAAAATTGCAAAAACAACAACAAAAAAAATAAAAAAATAAAAAAATAAAAATGATAATAAAAAATAATAAAAAGTAAAATAAAATAAAAATTTGGGAAAAATCAAAATAAAAAATAAATAATAAAGCAAAAATCTTGAATAGGAGAAAAGGAAAAAGAAATCGAAGGTTAGAGGGGGAGGGGTGCTTTAGATTCTTCCATTTTTTAGTCAAGCAAAAACAAAAAATAAACCGGACCGGAAGAGGCTTCTGAGTCGAGGCAAGAAAGATTGTGGATTTTCTGGTCATTAGATTAGAGAGACTCAAGCTCATCCAAGCCTGAAGGCGTGAAAGAAGAAGAATAACGATCAAGGACGTGAATGTAAAGCCAAGAACTCATGATATTAATCTTCTTGAAGAAGAAGAATTAGCAAGATTGAACAAATCAAAAAACTTCAGAACGCCCGAGGGAAGAAGGAGACTCTCTTGAATCAGGGGAGGGAACTGGCCTCCGCCCCCATGATCATGTTGTCTCTCAGTTAGGCGATCGTATTCTTGCAAGGAAGAAGATAATCAAATCCATGGAATCAAGCAAGAGTAGATAGGTAGCTGAGCCTCATCAATTTGATAACAGGTTTGCTTCATCCCTTCCATTTCTTTAATGTCAAATCTGTTGGTGTGTGCGGAAACGAAGTCTCATTAATCCCATCTCTAATAGTCGCCTTGGTTGAAACATAGTTCAGATTTACAAGCATATTGAGTAAATTGCCTGCATTGTTATATACATCCTTGTTCAAGAATCCTAGAAGTTTGACATGCCGTTTGAGGCGAACTCTAGGCGTGGACCTCGTGTTCTAAGTTGAGAATTAGAGCGTACTTGTATGTGAAACTGGTGCATTTCAGGTGTGGTGCTTGTTATCGTGAACGATTCGTCGGATTACTAAGAAAACGAGAATCAAAGGAGGAGGTAAAGCACACCGCACCATTAAAGGTGGCAGAGTTCTTTATCTCTTTGGCGGTTACGACAAATTTAATTGTCAAACCAACCAAGTTCATGTTTTGACACTGTGGAGGCAGTAGTCAGAGTCAACCAAAGATCAAAGGATTATTACATATTCCGTGAATTAGCCATGGTTGAAGCCGTTATTGGTGATGATTTATCTGCTCAGGGCACGATGGACCAATCCACTGAAGAATTTGCACATACTGAATAATAATTCACATACGAGGATTCCTCCATCCATAAGAGTAGAAGGACCAGAGGCATGTGAGGGTCATGGTGCAGCAGTTGTTGGCAAACGACTACTGATATTTAGTGGCCATGGAAGATCTGCAGATAAGATTAACGAGGTGTGCTACAACGATCTTTACATTTTGAATACAGAGATATTTGTTTGGAACCATGCTACAACATCAGGCACTCCACCATCTCCTCGTGGCACCATACTTACTGCGTCTTGGAAAAATAAAATTATTGTGATGGGTGGTGAAGATGAGTGATTATTATCCGTCAACGATGCCCATATCCTTGATATTGATACTCTAATTTAGAGAGAACTACGGGCCAAAGCCAACTATTGCTGCCCCGGCTGAAATGGTCATTCTACAATTTCTTTGGCAAAAATTTGTTTGTTTTGGGGATTTATATGCTTAAAGTCTATACGATGACTTGTATATGATTGGGACACTAAGACCGGTGTGTGGGCAAACGTGACAACTACCCTTGATGGATCTTCTGCTAGAATTTCTGTAGCTGATGACCCTTTAAAGCCATTTATGAGCGGTGTTCTTGTGTTTATTGGTGGTTGTAGTAGAAGTCTTGAGGCCCTCTAGATGATATGTATTACTCACACACGTGAAATTGGAACAGAGACGGAAGTTATCTTTGAGGAAGAAATAGTGAAAACGCCAGAACAAAATCTCAATCTTGTTGAAAACCACGACTCTGTGTAGATATGAAGTTGGAAATAATAGTAGCTTGCCTTTGACAATCTTGAATTACAACCAACTAAGTAGGCGACTGCTAGGAAGTGGTTTAGAATCTCATGAACAATGCGGAAGCCGCCTTCGATACTCATGACGAGGGACCCGATCCCTTCTCTAAAGCAATTTTTTTTTTGAACAACTATCACACTTTGGCACTACATATAACTATAGAGGGGGAGGATAAAACTAAATTACAAGCTTGGCCCAAGATGGCAGAAGGCGCTATCCGTAGGTCACCCGCACGAGGTTCGAATCCCTCGTAAACCATTTTCAAAAATAGGTGACTTAAAATTTGGATCCCATTATAGGCATAAAAGGCATATATCTACAATAATACTTGGGCATGGTTCGGTGGTTAGATGCACCGCCACATGCTCCCGGGTCGGGGTTCGAACCTAGCTGAGAGCAATCCTTTTGTTTTAATGACTCAAGCCTTAAAAAGGAAATTACAACACTGCCCCCGTCAAATTCCATAATGCCCAATAGGTCCTTGCTGTAGGAAATTACACACACCGCCCTCATCCGTTTCCAAATACCTAATAGGTCCCCGCCACATCGATTACCATATTGCCGCTTGAACATTTACCATAATTCTAATTCCCTCTGAGCCACAAAATCACCAAAATGTCCTTAACCTTTCCAATAATCCCATTCTCGCTTCCCTAAACATAGGATACCCAAATGCCTTAGGAATTCAAGTAATTCCCATTCCCCCTAAATATAGGAATACCTAATATACCTCTTGCCATGGCAATTACCATGCCACCCCTAGCCAATTCCATTAATGCCAAATCAATCCTTTCTTCCAGAAATTAATAAAAATTCCCAGAAAATCAAAAATTAATAAAGAATTCTAGAAAATTAAGAAAATTAATAAAATTCCAGAAAATTACATAAAAAAAATAAAAATCACAGAAAATTACATAAAAAATAAACAAAATTCCAGAAAATGCATAAAAATTAATAGAAATTCTGAAAATATAGAAAAACAATAAAAGCAGTAAAAATTTGAAAAATTGAAATATTCGAAATAAATCACAAAACACTTCAAATTCTAATTGCCTCCAAAAATAAAAAATGAAGAATCTTCTATTCTCGTCAAACTTTCTTTATTCAAAGATTGATATCCTTTACAAATTATTTCTATCTCAAAAAAAATTTAGATAATCTTTTTTGATATTTTTTGATTTTTAAGTCTCACGCAATGGCTCTAAATGGGAACCGCGGTTTACCTTGCTCAACGTTTAGTAGTTCTATAGGTCCTTGTGTTCATTTTTAGCGCCGGGCCTTTCAGCGTAAAGGTGGACTTGAGGTCCTTTCAAATTAAAGAAATATATATCTTTTTTGATATTTTGGGATTCCAGGTCTCACGCAATGGGCTCTAAATGGGAATCGGCGGTTTTTTACCCATTGCTCAACATTTAGCGATCTGATAGGTCCCCGTGCTGCCTTAAGCTAGCCTCGGGTCTTGTGCATGAGTGGACCGAAGATCCCTCCCGAAAAAGAAAACTTCTTTTCAAATAGCAAAATCTTCAAACATTCTGTCAAAACACTTTTTGAAGGTCAAGCCTTCACACACTAGAACTACGTAAGCCTTGGAGTTTCCCATTGCACCGGGAATACGAGGAGCAGATCAAGTCCTCACAAAGGGCTAACTTCCATCAAAATTTATTTTTCACACTAATTAAAGGGATCAAACGATTTCCAAAATCACACACTCAGTTTAAGGGTACCGTTCTTCGGAACGGGCGAGTAGGGTGCCTAACACCTTCCCTACTTGTAACCGACTCCCGAACTTAGAAGCTCAGTCTCGAGTAAGGGTTTTTTCCAAATATTTTTCCCTTAAATAAAAATTTGGTGGCGACTCCACATAATCCATAGATTCATTTCTCAAAATTTTAGCGAGTTCGTCGTCTCGTCGGAATTACGGTTGCGACAATGATGTTAGTGTATAAAGACAAAATAAAGGTTAGCGAGGGAATAATTTCATTTGAGCATTCAAAATTAGGGAAGTTCCCCACACTTCTATTCAAGGACTACTCGTCTTGAGATGGAAGTGTGGTTGACACTCAACCTAAGGGAGTATTCACTCCTCAATAGGTGAGGTCTTTGTCAACTAGCAATGCAGTTCGTGACCCATATCTTCGATCAGGGACCACTCATCTCAAGATGAAGACATGGTTGACGCCTAATCCAAGGGAGTATTCACTCCTCAATGGATAGGGTCTTGACCAAAGCAACCAACAACCGAAGTGACCTATATCTTTGATCAAGGACCACTTGTCTCAAGATGAAGACATGGTTGACGCCTAATCCAAGGGAGTATTCACTCCTCAATGGATAGGGTCTTGACCAAAGCAACCAACAAGCGAAGTAACCCATATCTTCAATCAAGGACCACTCGTCTTAAGATGAAGACATGGTTGACACCTAATCCAAGGGAGTATTCAGTCCTCAATGGATAGGATCTTGACCAAAGAAACCAACAAGCGAAGTGGAACATCAAAATATCACTTTATTTGATTAAAAATGTGAGGAATAATACAAAAAGTAGTTAGGAACGAGTTTCCATGCAACATTACATCAATGATTTCATTCACCTATAACTCCTAGTTAGCTTCTCACAATATTTCATCAACTCATAGGTTTGCTGAGGGAGATCCTTTATACAAATTTCTTCTATTTCACCTTGAAAGTAGCCGGGAAATTTTGCAGTATGGTGTTGGACACAATAAGTCATATCTTGACATTTCTTCTTCCATCGATTCCTTTCCTCTTTGTAGTATGCTACAAACGATTTCCATTCTTTCACTAATTCGTTCTCCTCACATTCAAGCCTTTGAACTTTAGATTTGAACTTCTCTCGCTCCTGTGTCAATTGCTCAACCTCCTTCCTTAGTCTTTCCTGGTTCTGGTTAGCTTTTGCTAGTGCAGCAAGCTGGTCACCCACTAGATTTCTCCATTTAGTCGTTTTATCACGTGTTGTGATTAGATCGCCCCGCATGACTTCTACCTCCTTCTCTTGCATGCATCTTTCTGTTTCCCACTACTCCTTTTCAATCTGAATCATGGTCATCTCCTCTTCCATCTTCTTGATCATGCCATGCATCTTCTAGAATTCAGCTAAGGTGATATCTGTTTTCTTCCCCTTTCTTGCTTTCTTTCCACTATCACGATCATCATGAATGGGAATACACTCTTCTTTCATATGGGCTATTTCCATGTCTTTCTTTGCATATTGTCTCTTGAGAACTTCCACTTCCGCCCTAGCTTGTTCCTCTCTTTCTTCCACCAATCTTAATTGTGCTTTCATGGCTTCTAATTAAGAGGTTAAGGAAACGATTTATGGGCTTGGCTCTTGGGGTGATGCCTCCTTGTGCGGGACCTTGTTAAAGGTTGGATCACATGCTCTTCTTGTCTCCCTCCACTTCTTATACTCAGTCGAAGCAGTTACACGTGGTTTTCCAAGTTCTCTTTCTCCTTTTCTTCTTATATACTCACAAGCAATTCTAATTTCCTCTTGTAGCTCATTAGTGTTGTCTGCACCATACTGAAAACTCCACCCATCTAGTTCTTCACTTTTGGGGACGACCTGAGTCCGTTTAAGCTGCCTAAGGGCTATAACCAGAGTGTAGGTTACACACCCTCGAGGTCCCATTAATGGAACATTGGAAAATTTCCCGCAACAGAGGATAGTATCTTTAGGGTGACACCAAGGACATACCCACGGAAAGTGCTCTAGACTGAACTTCAGGAAGTCTTCCTTCCACGCACGAGCTTCTTGCTTCTTAATTGGGATGCGACTAAAGCTTTTCAATGGATCTGGCATGGGACCCATATGGTTGGACGCATACAAATAAGTCACAATCCAAAAATATAGGAGATGCGAACAACATCACAAGTCCCTCCATCCTTCTGACGGCATACCTCCATGGAAAGCAATGTCTCTGCTAAGATGGCTGGAATAGGATTTTCCCCATGTGTTTCCCATTGATGAAACACATCCATGGCTTCTTGGTCAACCATGCCCATTTTGAACGGGAATAGAACCAGCCCATAAATTAATAATGCTAGAGTCTTGTTGAAAATTTCCCAATTTCCTAGCTTGGCTTGCCTTTTCAGGTGATCTTCTAGCAACGATTTCTTCCAGGTAGTCTTCTCAATTTCTGCTTGACCTAACTGCAAGCCAATCATCTTGGCTATTTTCTTCCCTCCTACACGATTTCCTTTATAGAGATACACCCCAGCTTTCTCATTAAATGGTATCCTCAACATCATCTCATACTCTTCTATAGTGGGCACTAGATCCAAACCAGGTAATTCCAGAAATTTGAGGTTTGAATTCCAGAACTGAGCCAAGGCACTCAACACAGGTGCTTCTACTGTAATGGATAATAAATCCATAAGGGAACCATATTTCTTCTTAAAGTTTACACGAGCTTCTTTGGTCATTTTCTTGCAAACTGCATTCACTTTTTGAACATCATTGATCTGTGCAATGATTCTGATGCTTCTCATTTGGTCATATACATTGCTAGTACAACCTTGAACTTCCTTCATTTGAATGCTATTAAATGTTTCCCAAAAAAAAAGTAAAATATTTAAGTAAGTCAAAGAAAATAAATGTAAGAGAAAAATAAAGAAAGAAGAACAAGGAATAGATAAATGATGCAATGCCATGTGTAAAATATGCATGAACCTATATGCCTAAGATATTATGCGTGAGCTTATATGAACATGTTAAAAAATGCATAGACCTATATCAAAAGTTTTTTTTTAATTTTTTTTATTAAAAACCCAACTGAAACATGATATATGTGTGATTTTTTTTATATTTTTTTATGTAGAAATATGATAAAAAAAAATTAATTCTAAAAAAGGGGAATGGACATGTTATTTTTGTGTTTTTTAAATATCCAAAAAGAAAACAATGCATGAGCCTATATGAAAAAGTTCAACTAAAACTAAATTTATCTAATATAACATGTAATTTTTGTATTTTATTTGTTTAAATGTCCAAAAAAATGCATGAACCTATATGAATTTTTTTTTCATTTTTCTAAAATGCCAACAAAAACAAAAACTGAATGTACCTAACATGTTATATTTTTTTTTTGTGTGTAAAAAAAATGCATGAATATATTCTTTTTGTATTTTGTTTTTTTAAAACGTACAAAAAAATGCATGAACCTATATGAATTTCTTTTCATTTTTTATAAAAGTCCAACAAAAAAAATGAACGCACCTAATATATAATTGTTTTTTGTATGAACATGTTATTTTTATTTTTTTTTATCTAACTATTCAAAAAAAATGTATGAATTTTTTTTTTCTAAAAGCCCAACTAAAACACAAAAAATGTATCTAAACATGTGATTTATAAATGTGAAAAAAAAATGTATGAACATGTTATTTTTGTTTTTTGTTTATCTAAATATTAAAAAAAAATGCATAAAATTTTTTTATTTTCTAAAAGCCCAACTAAGACACAAAAAAAATGTATCTAAACATGTGATTTATAAATATAAAAAAAAAATGTATGAACATATTATTTTTGTTTTTTGTTTATCCACATATTCAAACAAATGCATAAAATCTTTTTATTTTCTAAAAATGTCCAACTAAAACATAAGAAATGTAAACATGTGATTTTTTTTATTTATAAATGTGAAAAAAAAATGCATGAACATGTTATTTTTGTTTTTTATTTTGTTTATCTAAATATTCAAAAAAATGCATGAATTTCTTTTATTTTCTAAAAGTCCAACTAAGACACACAAAAAATGTATCTAAACATGTGACCTTTTTTACGAAAAAAAAAATGCATGAACATGTTATTTTTGTTTATCTACATGTTAAAAAAAATTATTTATTTCTCTAAAAGCCCAAGTACAAGAAAAAAAAAATTAAATGTATCTAACATGTGATTTGTTTTTTAAGTAATTTTCTTTTTATAAAAAATGTATGAACATGTTATTTTTGTGTTTTGTTTATGTAAATGTACGACAAAAGAACATGAACCTATATGATATTTTTTATTTTCTAGGAGTTCAACCAAAAACAAAAATGCTGAGTGTACTAAACATGTGATTTTTTTTTTATGTATAAATGTCATAAAAAGATTTATAAGAAATGCATGAACATGTTATTTTTAATTTTTGTTTATCTACATGTTAAAAAAAATTATTTTATTTTTCTAAAAGTCCAAGTAAAAGAAAAAAACTAAATGTATCTAACATATGATTTCTTTTTTATGTAATTTTTTTTTATAAAAAATGTATGAACATGTTATTTTTCTATTTTGTTTATGTAAATGTACGAAAAAAGCATGAACCTATATGATATTTTTTATTTTCTAAAAGTTCAACCAAAAAAAATGTTGAGTGTACTAAACATGTGATTTTTTTTATGTATAATGTGATAAAAATATTTATAAAAAATGCATGAACATATTATTTTTTGTTTTTATTGTTTATCTGAATGTTCAAAAAAAGCTGAATGTACTGAACATATGATTTTTTATGTATAAATGTGATAAAAAAATTTTAAAAATGTATGAACATATTATTTTTATTTTTTTTTGTTTATCTAAATGTATAAAAAAATGCATGAACGTGTTATTTTTGTTTTTTTGTTTAGCTAAATGTTAAAAAAATGCTATTTTATTTTTCTAAAAGCCCAAGTAAAAGGAAAAAACTAAATGTATCTAACTTGCAATTTTTTTTATGTATAAATTTTTTTTTAAAAAAAATGTATGAACATGTTATTTTTTCTTTTTTTGTTTATATGAATGTTAAAAAAAACTGAATATACTAAAAAAAATTTAAAAAAAAATGCATGAACATATTATTTTGTTTTTTTTATCTAAGTGTCAAAAAAAAATACATGAAATTTTTATTTTTCTAAAAGTCCATGCTGAAACAAAAACTGAATATACCTAGATGTGATTTTTTTTAAAAAAAATGCATGAACTTGTTATTTTTGTTTTTTTATTTATCTAAATGTCTGGAAAAAAATTATTTTTCGAAAAGCCCAACTGAAATGAATAACTGAATGTACCTAACATGTAATTTTTTATGTATAAATGTTATAAAAATATTTATAAAAAATGCATGAACATGTTATTTTTGTGTTTTCTTTATCTAAATCTAAAAAAAAAAAGTGTTTGAACCTATACGATAATATTTTTTTTCCTAAAAACCCAACGAAAAAAATTGAATGCACCAAACATGTAAAAAGAAATTAATGAACATGTTATTTTTATTTCCTTTCTTTTCTAAATGTCCAAAAAATGCATGATTTTTTTTTTATTTTTTCTAAAAGCCTAAAAAAAATTGAATATACATACAAATTTTTTTTAAAAAAAATGCAAAAAAAAAATTTATGATTGAGATTCATGTCCAAATTTTGAAAAATTTAGTATTATTTTCGGTGCAAAAATGATGATAATGATGTGATTGGCTATGCTCATGTTATAATATGATTAGATGTAAATATAAATGTACAAGAGAGAGAAAGAAACATGCTCCCCATGTGTCCTATTTTAGGTGAAAAACTAAGGTAGGATATTACTAATGTTCACATCCTAACTTTGGAAGATTGCTTAGTTCTGTCTATGTGCATGGTTTCATGGGTAGATTTAGACAACTCAGATTATAATGACCCTCGGATTGCCCTTATCATATAGACAAGGACCCAGTTCCTGAACCAATCATAAGTAGGGAAATGCCCTCTCAATATGACTAACTCGTGATAACAGTAACACTTTGAGTGGTGACTTAACAATTACCAAGTGAGAATGAAGCCCCTCAACAGTAACTGTCAAGACACCCACTAATCCTAAGCTCGCACAGGCTCGGGCATAGAGCCCAAAAGGTTTGTGAGGTAAGTGAAAGTGAATTGTGTGAAAGGGGAACATACAAACCTTTAAATCTAAAACTACCCAACCCCACCTGCAACACAAACAAGCAACCAAGAATATACAGCAGAAAATATTCTACCCTATGGTTCACAACGTTGAATATGTACAAACACAATCAACGCGAGAAAAAAAAATCACATTGAATATATACAAAAGCAATGAATACGAACAAAAAAATCACAACATTGAATATATACAAGCACAATGACCACGAACAAGAGAGAAAAAAGAATAAACAATATTTACATAAAAAAAAGTGAAATAAATAAAAATAAAGTTAAAGAGAACATGCACAATTAATTAGAATAGGCTTAACTCTCGAAGATATCCCAAGTGGAGTCGCCATCTGTTGTAACCGGGATCACGACGGGACGACAAACAAAAACTTTTAATTAAAAAATAGAGGAGTCGCCACCAAAATTTATTAAAGGAAATTTTGGAAAAACTTAAAATTATGATCTTTGAAACCAGTTTAGGTTCGGAAGTTATCTACACAGGGAAGGTATTAGCACCCTACGACGTCCATTAAAATGGTTACCTTCTAATTAACTATGTACGGATACCATTAACTTTCAAAAAATTTATTCACTCAAATAAAAACTATTTTATTGATTTGTGTTGTTAATATGTAAGTTAAAACATTCATTTATTTATTTTATGAAATAAACGAAGAAGAAGACCTAAAATTTTATTTAAGAAATATTTAGAAAATCTCCTTTTTTTTATCTTTTTTAAGTTTTTGACAGGAAATGCATAGGGTTCAAAGTAGAAAATGACTACTCAATAAACCCTTACAAATCAAAGGGTGTCAAAGGTGGATCAACCACTCAATTAACACCGCTTGACCCCTCATATGAAAGGAAAAAAAGTGATCAATCAAAATTCACGAAGAGATGTTGCAAGTTAATTTTAAAATGATTAGGATATCAGGGGAATTTCACAGATCAGTTTTGGAAATCGGGAACATATATCGTCATGTTAAAAACCAAACAACAAGGAAACATATGGGATACCAGGGAATAGATTCTATACATTAGGAAATACAAAAACATGAGGCAAAACACAAAAGAGGACAACGAATGAATATTAGGGGCATATTTTACATGTCAGAATTGGGAATTGGGAAAACAAGCCACAAAACAGGATAAAGATATTACCTAGTTTCGAAGCTTAGATCTGATTTGCCCCTCCCTTATTGCTCAGTCCTTACTATTATGACGTCCTCTTTAGGTTCTCCCTCTGTGCGTTCTATCTGGTGCTCTTTATCACGTGTATCTCTACGTGTATGTATGTGCCTTTTTCTGATACGTTCCCTCTTATTTATATGTCTTCCTTGTTACCTAAAAGTACTCTGCCACTACCCTACTCACCATAATCACTCTCCCACTTCTCATGTAACTACTTTTCCCCACTATCAGATAAATGCTCTACCACTATCCCACTAACAAAAACTTATTACCAGTATCTCCTACCTATCAGAAAAATAACCTCCCTTTATTCTATTATTTCATTTAATTAATCAAATTTTTTATTTTTATTTTTTTAAATTTTTATAAATACGGACAAAATTAGTTATTCACAATTTCTTAAAAATAAGTCTTAAAAAATATTTAAAAGAAAGAGTAAGAAAATAGTAAATTTTATGTTTTAAATAAATATATTTTAATTTAATATTTTTAACTAAAAGATAAAAAATAATAATTTATTATAACTTAAACATATTAATATTTTATTAATTTAAAATTTTATTTTTATTTTTATTTTCTTGTAAACAATCCTTCAAATAGTTTAATCAAATATAATAAAGAAAAAAAATATATTATATTAGCTATCACCCAAATATATATATGATAAAATTATATAATATTCTAAATAAATGAAAATTACAACTCAACCAAGTATAAGTGTTCTTGCTCTGATTAAACTTTCACAACTATTGACAAAGATGTCAATAACACATGCAAGGTTAAAATCAATTGAGATAGGGCAATCAAGGCCAGAATGAATGACAGTACCAGATCCAAGGTTATTCCCTCCAATAGCTTAGTAGTTACCACAGATGCACAATTCAAAAGTTTTTCCTACACAAATCCAAAAGAAGTGAATTTCCTTGTAGGACTATACATGCTAGATATGGATAAAGTGAGCACATTTTAACTACATCAGCTAGGTAAAATTTCATTGATACAAAGATCTTTTTAGCTTCATTTATAGAAATGGATTCAATCAAGGATGAATTCCCAATCTCAACAGCATTTTTCAAAGGTTTAGCAAGCAAACTTAACATTCTATTTGCTACATTGAATTCTATAGAATGTCCACCACCAATTTGAAGCAAAGAACAACTCCTTTCGAGGATACTTTAAGAATATTGACAGAAATGCGCCCATCATTTGCAACAGGGACACCAATGTGCTTTCTCATATTTTCAAAACTAAACATTAAGCAGCTCTAGAGGTTGTGTTGTGTATGAAGCACCTCTTATGCTTTTAAGTAGTGTATCAGTCATTCAAACTTAATTGGGATCCACTGACTTCAATGAGTGGTGCCAAAGCACCAAGAGATATGGAGAATATAAAGAAAACCTCCCTATAGAATGTACAAATGCACTCTTAACAATTGTTTCCAATTCATCATCTTGAGGAGCTATAAAATACACTATGGCACCCAGAGTTTATGCTTCCTGCCTTGGAAAACTTGCTTGGCAAGTTTCCCAGTTAATTCTTTAAGAGATTGAACAACAACATCCTTAAAGATTTAGTTTGATCCATGCGCGACAGTAACAAAATTGATTTTAACAATTTTTTACACAAAGAGTCAGGGAGCATTCCATAAGATTTTTGAAGCTAATTTTCTCAGACAAAGCTCAAATCACAAGACACTCTTATGTTAATAACAGAATTCAATCCACATTCACCTAAATGGCTCATCATTCACAGAAAATCTCAAATCATAATACAAGCGCATAAATGCAATGATTATGGAGATATTATTGGAAACTCGCATAGAAAAATAAAGAGATGAAAATCTTAGATCTCTCTTGATGCCACAGATCGGAGGTTCCGATTGGGAGAAGAATCCTAGTATAATATCTTACTACATTTCTAAGCTTATTTCAGTGTATTGCTATGCTATAATTCCAATCACTAACACCTAGAAAAGCATTAATGTCAATGACTTTACCTGGAGAATTTACAAAGAACTTTGATTACCAGCCTCCTTAAGTACTGAGTTCTTGATGTTCTTCTGTGATTTCTGGTGCGAGAGCTTCAATTTTTGGATATGAAACTGGAATGGGTTCTGGTTGAAGCTAGTTTTGGAGAGCACGTAATGGTTTCTTTTCTCCCAGCCAACAATGGACCAAGTTATGTGCAAAACTAGCTCTAAAGAATGCCAAATTTCTCTGGAGATGTGAGGATCTCCTCTTCCTTTCACAACAATGGAGTTATTTTCGGGAGAAGTAGGAGAGTCAGAACAACAAGAACCTCCCTCCCCCCTTTTTCAATCTTTCTTCTATTTATCCCCGAAGCTATTTAACTAACTAATAGTTATTTAACAAACTAACTAATTTCTAATAGAATTTTCAAACCAATTCTTTTGGTTTCAAGTGTCCTCTTTCTTTCTTTTTTTCTTTATTTATTTATTATTATTATTTATTTTTTGAATGATTTTGAACCAAATTATCTTTTGGTTAAATTTTAATTTTGGGCTTTCTATTTTCTTCCTTATTCCTGTTTTAGTTCTCTTTTCATTATTATTATTTCCTTTTTTTAGTTTTTCTCTTTCTCTTTTTTTTTATTTTTATTTTTATTTATTCTTATTTTATTTTTTACTTTTTTATGTTTAAATTTTAACTTAAGCATTAATTTGATAAATACCATCTTGGACATAATTGAGTGTTCACACAACCAAATATATAAGATCCTACATTCATCAGTTATTTTAGAAAATATTTCAAGATATTTACCTCCAAATAATTTTTATGTCTTTATAATATTTTTGATTCATACAATGTTATGTTTTTATATACACTCTTAAAAATGAATTAATGAAATTTTCAAAAATAGTTTTAAAAGGAAGGTATTAAAAAAAAAGAGGAAAAATATTAAAATTCTTTGGTTTTAAAAAAATATAAGTTGATTTAATATTTGTAAATAAAATACAAAATAATAAATTAATATAAATTTTGATATATTTATTATTTGTTATTATTATAGAATAAAATATAATATTCTTAATTTAAATTATAAATTTTTCTTTATTTTTTATTTCATTCTAAAAAAATATTTAATTCCTTCTAAAAAAATCTTTAAAAAACTTTAATTAAATAGACAAAATAATAAAATATATTATATTATCTATTACCTAAATATATACAATCAAATCATATAAGTCCTAAATAAATAATAAATTATTATACCATTTTAGATCTATCAAAAATCTTAATTTTTCAATTGATTTCCATTATTACATCAATGCTAAAATTATAATTTTCTTTGTACAAATAATTTTTTTAAAATACATTTCAACATCCTCATATTCAAGTCATTTTTATGTCTTTGCAATATAGTTGATTTATAAAATTCCATATTTTTATATCCTCGCTTGATAATAAAGTAATAAATTTTTCAAAAATAATTTAAAAAAAAGATTTAAAAGAAATAGTAAGAAAATAGTATATTTTATGTTTTAAATAAACATATATTAATTTAATATTTTAAATAAATCATAAAAATAATAATTTAATATAACTTGAATGTGTTAATTTTTATTATTATTGTAAAATAATATATAAAATTCCTAAATTAAAATAAAAATTTTCTTTTACACAATCCTTCAAATGGATTAATCAAATACATAAAAGAAAAAGATATATTATATTACCTATCACTCAAAAAATATTAGATTCTAAATAAATCATAAGTTATCTTAGAACTTTACATCTATTAAAAAATATTAATTTTTTAAATGATTTCCATCATCTATATCAATGCTAAAAGGATAGTATATTTTTTTCATATACAAATGATGCGGTTAAAATATATTTCACCATATTCACCTTTAAGTAATTTTGATATCTTTGTAAGAGTGTTGATTTATATAATATTAATAATTTTTAATATTAAAAAATAATATAGGTTATTCTTAATTTCAAATTATAAGTTTTTTACTTTTTATTTTATTCTAAACAATTTTTAAAATAGTTTACTCAAATATAAAAAATAATAAAATATATTATATTATCTATTATTTAAACATATATGATCAAATCATACAAGATCCTAAATATATAATAATCAATTTTTAATTTTACATGTATTAAAAAATATTAAGTTTTAAAAGATTTTTGTTATCTACATCAATGCTAAAAGGATAATTTATTTATACAAATGAAGTGGTTAAAATATGTTTCAACATCCTCACTTCAACTAATTTTCATGTGTTTGCAAAATAGTTGACTCATAAAATGTCATATTTTTTATATCCTCTCTTGAGGAAGGCCTGACATCATAGGCCATGATGCAGAAATCTAAACTTGATGAAGCCTGACATTATAGGCCATGATGCCAAAATCTAAACTTGATGAGGTCTGACACTATAGGCCATGATGCAGAAATTTAAACTTGATTGTGGCTTGACAACATAGGCCTAAAAGCAGTAAACTAGACTAGATGGCGGCCTGGCAACATAGGCCTGAAAGCAAAAATTTAAACTTGAGGTGAATCCCGTTATTGACGGAAAGAATTTAAATGAGGTCCCGTTGTTGATGGGAAGAATGCAAATGAAATCCTGCTGTTGCCAAGATGAATGCAAATGTGCTTGAAGTCTTGTTGTTGACAGGGGAATGCAAATGAGGTCCTGCTATTGCCGGGAAGATGCAAATGAAATCCTGTTGTTGCCAGGATAAATGCAAACCTTCTTGACAGGTGACCGAAAATTAAACATGCTTGAAGTCCTGTTGTTGACAGGAGAATGCAAATGGGGTCTCGCTGTTGCCGGGAAGATGCAAATGAAATCCTGTTGTTGCCAGGATAAATGCAAACTTGGTTGACAGGTGACAGAAAATTAGACAGGAGAATGCAAATGGGGTCCCGCTGTTGCCGGGAAGATGCAAATGAAATCCTGTTGTTGCCAGGATAAATGCAAACCTGCTTGACAGGTGACAAAATTAAACATGCTTGAAGTCCTGTTGTTGACAGGAGAATGCAAATGGGGTCCCGCTGTTGCCGGGAAGATGCAAATGATGAAATCCTGTTGTTGCCAGGATAAATGTAGACCTGCTTGACAGGTGGAGAGAAAATTAAACATGTTTGAAGTCCTGTTGTTGGCAGGAGAATGCAAATGAGGTCCCGCTATTGCCGGGAAGAATGCAAATGAAATCCTGCTGTTACCAGGATAAATGCAAACCTGCTTGATAGGTGGGCAGAGTATTAAACATGCTTGAAGTCCTGTTGTTGACAGGAGAATGCAAATGAGGTCCCGCTGTTGCCGGGAAGAATGCAAATGAAATCCTGCTGTAACCATGATAAATGCAAACCTGCTTAACAGGTGGAAAGAAAATTAAACATGCTTGAAGTCCTGTTGTTGGCAGGAGAATGCAAATAAGGTCCCGCTGTTGCCGGGAAGAATGCAAATGAAATCCTGCTGTTGCAAGGATAAATGCAAACACCGTTTGCTGGCAATTAGTGGACAGAAAAATTAAACATGCTTGAAGTCCTGTTGTTGACAGGAGAATGCAAATGAGGTCCCGTTGTTGCCGGGAAGAATGCAAATGAAATCCTGCTGTTGCCAGGATAAATGCAAACCTGCTTGACAGGTGGACAGAAAATTAAACATGCTTGAAGTCCTGTTGTTGACTAGATAATGCGAGCCTGCTAGACAGGCAAAGGAAAATGAAAAAGACCCGTTAAGACAGGAAAAAATTGAAAGTCCTGTTGCTGACAGGATGGAGGCAAGATGCCTGTTAAGACAAGCAAAGGGAAGTGAAAAGAACCTGTGAAGACAAGCAAAATGAGTGACAATGACTAAACTGTGAGCTCCTGTTGTTGATAGGAAAAATGCAAGCCTGCTAGACAGGCGAAAAAGAGAAAGGTGAAAACCTGTTAGGACAGGCGAAAGAAAGTGAGCCATGTCTTGTTAAGACAGGTTAAATGTGAAAGTCCTGTTGTTGACAGGATGGAGGCAAGATGCCCGTTAAGACAAGCAAAGGGAAGTGAAAAGAGCCTGCGAAGACAGGCAGAATGAATGACAATGACTAAAGTGTGAGCTCCTGTTGTTGACAGGAAAATGTAAGTCTGCTTAGATGAGCGAAAAAGAGAAAGGTGAAAACCTGTTAGGACAGGCAAAGGAAAGTGAGCCATGTCTTGTTAGGACAGGTTAAATGTGAAAGTCCTGTTGTTGATAGGATGGAGGCAAGATGCCTGTTAAGACAAGCAAAGGGAAGTGAAAAGAACCTGCGAAGACAGGCAGAATGAATGACAATGACTAAACTGTGAGCTCCTATTGTTGAGAGGAAAATGTAAGTCTGCTTAGATGAGCGAAAAAGAGAAAGATGAAAACCTGTTAGGACAAGCAAAGGAAAGTGAGCCATGTCTTGTTAGGACGGGTTAAATGTAATGGCCCTGTTGTTGACAGGGTGGAACGAGGCGCCTGTTAAGACAGGTATAACAGAATGACGAAAAACCTGTTAAGATAGGTATAGCAGAAGAATCTGGTTGTTGACAAGAAAGAGATGAAGCTGTTAAGACAGACAGGAATTGACGACACATACCTGTTGAGACGGGTCGTGTGAAACTAGATGAAGATTGGCCTGTTACGACAGGTAAAGGAAAAATGACCTAATGTGCCCTAGGAGTGCACGTGAGGGTGGAATGTGGGCTCTTTGTCAGCTGCCTCGGACGATTTATTTTTGAATTTGTTTGCATTAAAACAAGTAGCTTATTCAGCCTTGAACTCGAAGGTTCTTAAGCATTTGATAATTATTTCTTTGAAGAGACTTGGGCAACCATTTTGCCCCAGTTTAGAAGATTCTTATTTTTTATGGATGTCTTGATTTGAAGCGAATTTAGGCAAGTATTTGCCCCAGCTTAGGCCTCGATGAGATTGAAGATGAGCTTGATTTGAATTTTCCTGGGTAACTTTGCCCTATTGAACTTGATTGGAGTTGAGGAATTGAGGATTGCCTCAAATTGGATTTTCTTGGGCAAATGTTTGCCCTAGTTTTGTTCTTGAATTTAAATCTCTCTTAGGCAAATGTTTGCCCTAGTTTGGACTCGATCCAGATTTTGAGGATGACCTTGAATTAAATTTTTGTTGGCAAACGTTTGCCCCAGTTTGAACTTGATCTTGGATTTGGGGATGTCCTCGAATTGAATCTTTATGGTCGAACCTTTGCCCCAATTTGAGCTTGACTCAGAATTTGAGGATGACCTCAAATTAAATTTTGTGTGGGCAAGTGTTTGCCCTAGTTTGAACTTGTTTTAGAATTTGAGGATGGCCTCAAATTAAATTTTGTGGGCAAATGTTTGCCCCAGTTTGAGCTTGACTCGATTTTAATTATGATTGGTTCGAGCAATTTTACCCTGGTCTTAATTACTTTTGAGAAATAGATCGTGCAATGCTTGAGTGAATGATACTTATGTGCTGTTTGAATAAATGAAGGGAATGTGGTATTTGTGATGCTTGAATAAAGATGCTCATGTGTTGTTTGAGTAAATGAAAAGAATGCGGTATTTGAGATGCTTGAATAAAGAATGCAATGTTTTAATCTTATTAACTGCTTTTTTATGCTTGAAATAATTATTTGATGAAAGGGATGAATGCAAACCATGAAATGGTGTAAAATTTTTGTTTCTCTTGATTTTTTTTATTTTTCTAACACATTTTTTCCTCGACAACCCCATAGTTGGTGTGAAAGGGATCAAGAATCAAGGCGAGCTGGATTGACTCAGTCTCTTCGCTTATTGGTCAATTTTGGAATTTTCTTTTTTTCAGGATCTTTGAGATCCAACACTGGTCTGCTTTATTGAATAAGACACACTTCTTCTTTGGTGGCATCATGGTTGGTAAGAAGATGAATCCTTGGGAAACAATCTTGTCGCGTTGCAACGGTCGAGGATTCATCCGACTTGTCATGACTTTTCAAAATTAATCCCTTTTTAATTCTTTTTACATTTTTCACGTTTCCTTGTGGCACGTGCATTTTGAGGTGTGCAAAGTGATTTTGGATGGTCAAAAGAAGGAGATAGAGAAGGTTTGCAAAGGATGTTTGAGGTAGTATGCTTGAAAGGGAAAGATGAAAAAAGATGAGTTCGACTGCCCAAATGGAATCTTTTGATGAAAAATGCCAGCGCTGCTTTTCATAATCTTGATTGCCAAATTAACCAAAGTTGAGAAATGGCAAAATTTTGCCCCAGTTTTAGGAAGATATGAGGTGCAGAAATGTCATGTTGTCTTGGGATTCCTGGATTGACCTTAACTTTTCCTGGGTTGTTTTTGAGTTTTTAACCCAGCAGGTCTTTCGTTTTACCCTAACTTTTGCCTAGGTCACCCTTACGGGTTTTCAACCTAGGGGGCTCTTGATTTTGGTACCATAACTTTTGCCTAGGTCGTGTTTGAGGGTTGTCGACCTAGCGGGCTTCTATTTGATGGTGCCCTAACTTTTGCCCAGGTCGTTAGGATTGTCGACATAGCGGGCTCTTGTTTGATTGTGCCCTAACTTTTGCCTAGGTCGTTAGAGTTGTCGACCTAGCGGGCTTTTGCTTGATTGTGCCCTAACTTTTTCCTAGGTCGCCCTTACGGGTTTTCGACCTAGCGGGCTTTTTGTTTGATTGTGCCCTAACTTTTTCCTAGGTCACTTTTGAGGGTTGTCGACCTAGCGAGCTTTTTTTTTATTATGCCCTAATTTTTGCCTAGGTCGCCCTTACTGGCTTTTGACCTAACGGGCTTTTTGTTTGATTGTGCCCTAACTTTTGCCTAGGTCTCTTTTGAGGGTTGTCAACCTAGCGGGCCTTTGTTTGATCCTAATTTTTCCTGAATTGTTGTTGGAAACTAGCAAGATCTTTTCCGATCATGACTTTGTCGATTTATTTTTGAACCTTTACCCTACTTTTGCCTGGATTATTTTGGCTTAATCCAGCGGGTTTCTTTTTTCTTTAATTTTATGTTTTGACCTTGATTTTGCCCGAATTATTCTTTTGAATTTAATCCAGCGGGTCTTCTACTTTTTCTTGAATTTTATGTAGCCAAATATTGACCTTACCGGGATCATTTTGGGCTTCCAATTCAGCGGATCTTATTTTGCATCCCTAAATTTTGCCTAGATTTGAACTTGATTTTAGCGGGATATTTTATTTGACAAGAAACTTTGAATGGTGATCTAGAATCCCTGGTGGTTTATTTTGCTTCCTCATTGGGCTTTTCTCTTTGAGCTTGATTAATTAGACGTTCAAGATTATTTATTACAGCACTGGCATTTTCACCAATTGGTATTTATTGTTTTGGTGTAGGAATAAGAAGTGGGCTGAGTGATGAAAAGGAACGGTAAAATATTTTAGAAGTAAAGCCAACAATGTAAATCACGTGCTCAAGAAACATGAAAATGTAATTTTTGTATTATTCATTGCTATTTGTTTACAAAAGATTAACTTTGAAAAGTATGACAATTTTTTTTTGGATGAGTATCCTCAATTTTGTACAAGGCAACATGTTGTGCTGCTCCTATCTCTTTCAGCTAGCCGATGGGCTCTCGTGATTTGGCAGCGGATTATTTTCTGTGTTAGGAGCAAGCCTCCCGAAATCTAGCCATTTCGCATCTATTAGGCTTTGTACCTTCCGTTTCAATGCTAGGCAATCCTCAGTAGAATGACCAATAAATCCTGCATGGTAATCGCACCTGGCGTTAGCATCGTACCATTTAGGATATGGTGGCTCTTGAGGTTTCAGAGGATAAGGCGCAACCAGCGAGTTTTGGATCAGCCGAGGTAGTAGCTCAGTGTAGGAGATTGGGATAAGGTCAAATTGGACGGGCTTCTTCTCCTTTTTCTGGCTTTGGTTGGTATTTTGGCTCGTGGCTTGTGTTTGGGCCATATATGGTGTTGGTCGTCGAACTTGTGTCGGATAGTTGTAAGTAGGAGGGTATGGTGTTTGGTAGGTGGTGGTGACGTAAGGATATGGTGTGTAAGGTGTGTACGGTGTATATGGTGGTGGTCGGAAGCCAGCTGGACCATACTGTGCCATTTGAGGAATGTATTGGCCTTGATTAGAAGCCACATTGCAGGTGTCTCCTGTCCTTTTCTTCCCAGACCCATTGGAAGCATTGACTGTCCCTGTAGGCTTGTGGGTGATCTTTCCACGGCGCATGCCACCTTCGATCCTCTCTCCAATGATGACAACATCGGAGAAGCTAGAAGTCACATTGCCGATCATCTTGTCATAGAAAGGATCTTGGAGTGTGTCCACGAACGTGCTGACCAATTCCCTTTCGGATAAGGGAGGTTGTACTTGAGCGGCCAACTCTCGCCAGCGTTGGGCATATTGTTTGAAGGGCTCTTCTCCCTTCTTGGCCATATTCTGGAGCTGAGTCCGATCAGGGGCCATCTCTGTATTGTACTGATACTGCTTTGTGAAAGCCTCAGCGAGGTCCCTCCATGAACGGATGCGTGTCCGCTCAAGTTGAGTGTACCAGTTTGCAGTTGTCCCGGTTAAGCTGTCTTGAAAGAAATGGATGAGAAGCTTCTCATCGTAAGTACATGCAGACATTTTCCTGCAGTACATAGTCAGGTGTTTCTTTGGACAGCTGGTTCCTTGATATTTCTCGAATTCAGGAACCTTGAATTTGGGAGGGATGACCACATCTGGTACTAAACACAAATCAGATGCATTTTTGGCTTCATAAGCGCTCCCTTCAATTGCCCGGATTCTATCTTCTAGGATTCTCCACTTTTCAGTTTCCTCCTTAGAGGGATGGCTCGGGTATTCCTCCAGCATAGGGTGAGGATGAGAAGACGGTATGTATATAGGGTGCGGCCCTAGGGTGAACATAGAATGCGTTCCTCCAACGGCTGTTTGGTAAGCTTGTGAAGTGGTGTTTGGAGGTAGGTTATGTGTTTGGGTTTGTGTTTGGGCTTGTGTTTGGGTTTGTGTTTGGTTGTATGAGGGTGCATATCCATGAGGAAACCCATTGTGAACCCCTTCTGTTTGCGAAGGTATGTTTAATGGTGGAGTGAAGCCAGGAGGATGTGTTGGGTCGGTTGGTTCTCTTGGCAAGGGTTCCGTCGCCTCTTTCTGTTTAGACTGCTGGATGGCCTCTATTAGCATGGCCATCTGTTCCTTCAGTGATTTGACCTCATTTCTTAGCTCCTCATTTTGTCTCTCTAGCTCATCCATGATTCTTGATTGTGCTCGAGTTCTATAAGGATTTCGAGGAAGTTGTGTTTCTCCAATTTTTTGGTGAAGTTAAAAATTAATTTTTGTGAAATAATTTGAATGCAACAAAACGTGAATGATAGAGATGTTGATGCACAATGAGTGTGAATGTGTAGAATGATTTTTGAAATCTATTTTTTTTTATAGATCTATGAATGAATCAATGCTATGTGCACATAATTTTAAGAGATTTGAAGTTTGAATATTTGAAAATAAATGAGAGTTGTTTTATTTATTGATTTTTAACAAATTTGTTTTTAGGAGTTTTGTATTTTTGGTATTTTGCTAAAAAACCTTTGATGGTGTTTTAAAAAGGATTTGTTAAAATTTTCCAAAAAGCATTCTTTAGGTTTTCGAAATTTTCCATTCTCTCCTTTTGAACTTTTGATATTTTCAGTATTTTTAGAAATTATTTTCTAATTTTTCCTAGGATTTTCTAGTTTTCCTTGATTTTCCTTGTTTTTTTATTTGTTTTGATATTTCTTTTCTTTTGTTTGACTTTTCTTTCTGGATTTCTATATTTCCCCAATCTTCAGCTTCCATTTTGGATGATAATTGTCCGTGCGTATATGAACCATATTATGAAGGGGTGTGTGCCCTATTTGCTTCTTATGTGGGTTACCTACCGTAGGGATCTATGGCCTTTTATATGAACCTCTCAAAGGTGGTTTGTAATCCTGGGGTGTTGAGGTCACTAGAGCCAAGTTCCAGTTTGTAATGCTTGCCACAACAGCAGAAAAAGCTACCAGTTGTAGGGTATTACAAATAGAACGCACTCTAGCTGGGATTTTCGTGATAGTCAAACAGGACGTAAGCCCCAAAGTGACACCACTAGATCCCTCTATTCCTAGGTTGCACTCAGACCCGGGTCTAGGGCCCCACTCATGATAAATGCATATGTAATGTATGAGGGCACACAAGTAATTGGGATACCTGCAATTGGGGAAATTGTACAGATATATATATATATATATATATATATATATATATAGTAATTTAATGTTCGTCTATCCTAAAGTTTGTACAAAGAATAAACAAACAGATAACAAACAGATAAATGGATCGTGCAAATAAACAGAGAAGGGATCAAATATAATACACACTCAATCAAACAGGCTTAACTCTCTAATGTTCCCAGTGGAGTCGCCATCTGTCGCAACCGTAATTCCGACGAGATGACAAACTCGCTAAAATTTTGAAAATGCATTTATTTTGATTATGTGGAGTCGCCACCAAATTTTTATTTAAGGGAAAAAGATTTGGAAAAACCCTAACTTGAAGATGAGATTCTAAGTTCGGGAGTCGGTTACGAGTGGGGAAGGTGTTAGGCACCCTACTCGCCTGTTCCGAAGAACGGTACCCTTAAACCGAGTGTGTGATTTCTGAAAATGTTTGATCCCTTAATTAATATGAAAATAAATACTTGATGGAGGTTAGCCTAACAGGACTTGATCCTGCTCCTACGTATTCCCCGGTGCAATGGGAAACTCAAGGCTTACGTAGTTCTGGCTATGTTTTGAAAGCTTGACTTTCGAAAGTGTTTGAAAGAGTGTTTGAAATGTGCTCGAAGGCTTGACCTTCGGAGCTACTTGGAAAGTAAAAATAGCTTGACTATTTTTGAAAACTATTTTCAGGAGGGCGATCCTCATCCACATATGCACAGGGCCCAAGACAACTACGGCTGTACTTGGACCCATACGAATCTCTAAACAACGAACAGCAGAAAAAGCTATCAGTTCGTGCTTAGAGCTCGTCGCGTGAGATTAAGAATCGCAAAACAAGATTTTTTTATTTTGAAAATCGTAGAATAAGAATGAGCAAGGTTTTTATTTTGTAAAAAGGAAAGGCAACCCTAATCCACATATGCACAGGGCCCAAGACAACTACGGCTGCACTTGGACCCATACGAATCTCTAAACAACGAACAGCAGAAAAAGCTACCAGTTCGTGCTTATAGCTCGTCGCGTGAGATTAAGAATCACAAAACAAGATTTTTTTTATTTTTGAATAACGATGAATGAAAAAGACAAGACACAAATAATCCTTAGAAATTGAGGAGGGAATTTATCAATTAAGGAATTTTATGAAAATACTTGATAATCTTGAATTTATTTAGGAATTATAGAGTTTTTACGAATTATTTAGGAATTATAGAGTTTTTACGAATTATTTAAAAAAATTTATTTCTAAAATTTTTTATTAATTTCTAGAAATTTTGAATTTTTTATGAATGTGTGGAATTTTTGAATTTTTATTACTTTTCTGACATTTTTGAATTTTTTATTAATTTTCTGAATTTTTATTTAATTTCTTGAAATTTTTTTAATTTTTTATTAATTTATGTAATTTTTGGATTTTTTATTATTTTCAGAATTTTTATTTAATTTCTTGAATTTTTTATTAATTTTCTAATTCTGGAATTTTTTATTATATTTTTTTATTCTGGAAATTTTTATTAAAATTTTTAATTCTGGAATTTTATTGTATTTTCTAATTCTGGAATTTTTTGTTATATTTTTTATACTGGAAATTTTATTGTATTTTCTCTGTTTTTTTCTATTTATTTATTTAAATTAGTATTAGCTTCTTGATAAATTTAAAAAATGGGAGCCTCGGACATAAATGAGTGTTTACAAAGCAAAACAAGAAAGTTGCATGACTTATTTAAATGAGGTAAAGACCCATTGGCAAGCTCCGTTTCAATGTCAGATATAAGAAGCATGAGAAAGGCCACATGAATCTTCCCAAGCGACGTCAAATCCTTATCATGAAATGCTTGAACAAACTGATCCAAAGTGAAAGGACAAATATCAACAACTGTAGCATAAGTATGAATGAAATGGAAAACCTTAAGTAGTTTCTTCACAAGTTCTAGAAAGGTGTCTCAAGTTCTTGACATTGTCTGGGGGAACTTAACTAGCACATCCTTACACAGTGAGCAGCCATGCTTTCCACTGGTAGCAAGATGATCAGAACACATAAGTAGATTGGTTCCACCTTATAATTCTCTAAGATCTAACTCGTCATCAATTAACATTGAAATTTGATCAACTCCATCCTCTGATAATACATCATCCAACACAAGTTCACACTTTTTCTTTGGTGTTACAGTCTGATATACTTTCAGCAGAAATAAAAGCAGGTTCCTTATTACCTGTATCATTAACAGAATTGTCTACAACCTTTATTTGTCAAAGTGAGTTTTAATTTTCCTTGCTGTCAAAGTCTGTAACATCATGAGGGCTCTCTAGTCTGTTCTGTGTTAGTGCAAATAGGCATCTTGTGTGTATCCTAATTTTATTGCTTCTGTTACTACAGTAGTAAGCGATCACACTGTCTTATCCTCCTAAACTCTCTTCCACCCGTCCTATATAGACCAAGACTTAGAGCTTCGTTCTCTTGTGTGTTCATTTTTGGCATAAGAGACTTTCCTTATAGATATTCATTCCAAATCTTGCTTGAACTCAACAGAGCATTATCAAATTCAATTAAATAGGACCAGAAAAAAATCTATAGTAGACCACAACATGGAATGAGGTCAAATAACAACAAATGATCTAAGACTAACAAGTTCGCAAAGGATTTTGAACAGAATTATTTGCTCTGCTTCAGATCAATTGATGGTAAACTTCAGATCAAAAGTCAAGAGAAAAAGAGACAAAACAGATAGACTATATGTTAGGGAATTTCATTAAAACATCAGATCCTTGTTCCTATGCAGATTCTAAGTCAAGTTTTGACATGTACATCAGATCCTTGGATCCAAGTGCAGCCATAGTTGTCTTGGGCCCTGTGCATATGTGGATGGAGATTGCTTTTCTGAAATATCTTTCAAAATAATCAAGTCATTTTTGAATATTACTTTCCAAGTATTTCCGAAGGTCAAGCCTTCAAGCATCTTCCTAACACTCTTTTAAATATTTCCGAAGGTCAAGCCTTCAAAACATAACCAGAACTACGTAAGCCTTGAGTTTCCCATTGCACCGGGGAATACGTAGGAGCAGGATCAAGTCCTGTCAGGCTAACCTCCATCAAGTTATTTATTTCCATTCTAATTAAAGGGATCAAGTTATTTTCAAATAATCACACACTCAGTTTAAGGGTACTGTTCTTTGGAATAGGCAAATGGGGTGCCTAACACCTTCCCCATCTGTAACCGACTCCCGAACCTGAATCTTTTCCTCAAATCAAGGTTTTTTCCAAGTATTTTCCCTTGAATAAAAATTTGGTGGCGACTCCACATCATCAAAATCAACTTTTTCAAAATTTTAGCGAGTTCGTCGTCTCGTCGGAATTACGGTTGCGACAGTAGCAAGCATTATGAATTGGAACCTGGCTTTAGTGACCTCTTACACCTCAAGATTACAAACCACCTTCTGAGAAGTTCATGCATTAAAGGTCATAGATCCATAGGATAGGTTACCCACGTAGGACACAAGGAGGTCACATATCCCTTTTATGATGTTGGTTTATATGCTATTCACAGGCACTTATCTGAACAAAATCATCCAAAATAGCAGAGAGGAGATGAAATTCGAAAGTCGGAGAGATAAAGAAAATCGAGAGGGAGAAAGAAAAAAATAAAAAATATATAAATAAAAAAAGTCAAAAAATCAGAAAAGAATAGAAGAGGGAAAGTTGGAAAATTTGGACAAAAATAGGAAAATAAAAAATAATTTTGGAAATATAGAAAATATAAAAATGATTCAAAAAGAGAGAAAAAGAAAATTTTTTGAAAGAAAATCTAAAAAATATTGTTATGATTGAAAGAAAACCTAGGAAAATTTTAGCAAAACTAAAAATACTAAAATTACTAAAAAATAAAATTGCTAAAAATAAAGGCCAAATAAATATAGTAAATAACATATAAAATTATTTATCTTAAATAATAATAATCAAATAATATATAAAATATAAATTTATATAATTATATAATATTTTAATATAATTTAATTTTTAAATTAATATTTTTATTTATATATTTTTTTATGAATTTATAATAAACTTATATAATAGAGTGATACAACAACTTTTAAAAACTAAAAACTAAAAACTAAAATTGAAAACTGAAAAAAAAATTGATTTTTTAGTTGTTAAAATTTTTCAACATTTACAAATCAAACCAATTTTCATATCTTTGTAACGTTGATTCATACAATGTTATGTTTTTATATTCTCTTTTAATAACGAAGGAACGAACTTCTTAAAAATAATTTTAAAAGGAATGTCTTAAAATGAAAGGAAAAAAATAACAATTTTTTTGGTTTAAAAAATATAGTTTAATTTAAAATTTGTAAATAAAAGAAAAATAATAAATTAATATAAATTTTGATATAAAAATTATTTTTTATTAAAATAAAATAATATATAATGTTTTTAATTTTAAATTCTAATTTTTTTTTATTTTTATTTCCTTCTAAACAATCTTCAAAATAATTCAAATATATACAAGAATAAAATATATTATATTATCTATTACCTAAATATATACTATTAATCATATAAAATAGTAAATAAATCATAAGGTATTCGAAAATTTTACATTTATTAAAAAAATATTATTTTTTGAAATGATTTTCATTATCTACACCAATGCCAAAATGAAAATTTTTTTTCCAAATGATGTGGTTAACATATGTTTCAACATTCTTATTTTCAAGTAATTTTTATGCTTTTGCAACAAAATTGATCAATAAAATGTTATGTTTTTTACATCATCTATTAAAAAATTACTTTTTATTTTTTATTTCCTTCTAAAAATCTTTAAAATAATTTAATAAATATATACAAAAATAAAATATATTATATTATCTATTACCTAAATGTATATGATCAAATCATATAAGATCGTAAATAAATTATAAGGTATTCTAAAACTTTACATTTATTAAAAAAATATTAATTTTTAAAATCATTTCCATTATATATTTTTTTAAAATATATATAATAATAAAATATTATCTAATTCTTAAATATATATACAATCAAATTATACAAAGATTGTAAATAAATTATAAGCTATTTTTAAACTTTATATCTGTTAGAAAGATTAACCTTCTGTTCTGGAGCTGCCAAAAATCCTTTCTTTTTGCCTATTTCCTTCCTATTTTATTTTTATTTTTTTTTGTTTTTTTTTTGTATTTTTAATATTAAACCTAACTAAGTAACCTAACTAACTCAAACATAACTAAGTAATTTAACTAACTCCTAACTAACTTGTAATAACTTTCTAAATAAAAATTTTTATTTTTTCTTCATTTTGTTTTTGTTATTACTTTTTTGTTTTATTATTATTATTATTATTATTATATTTATTTGCTAAATTTATTAATTAAATAATAATTTAATCTCGATATAATTAAATGTTTACAATAATATATAATATTCTTAATTTCACATTATAAATTTTTCTTTATTTTTTATTTCCATCTAAATGATCCTTAAAATAGTTTAATCAATTATATAAAATAATAAAATATATTAGTTTATTGATTACCTAAATATATACGATCAAATCATATATGATCCAAAATAAATAATAAGCTGTTCTAAAATTTTAAATCTATTAAAAAATATTAATCTTTTAAATGATTTTAATTATCTACATTAATGCTAAAAGGATAATTCTTTTTATACAAATGAAATGGTTAGAAAATGCTTCAACATCCCACTTTCAAGTAGTTTTCATGTCTTTGCTGTAAATACTCATTTATGTCCGAGGCCCCATTTTGAAATTAATTAATAAAAATACGCATAAATAAATAACTTAATTAAATGAAGAACAAACAAAATTTAAAAAATATTAACAAAAATTAACAGAAACAAGAAAAAATAAAAAAAACCAGAAACCGAAAAAGAAACAAAAAGTAAAAACAAAATCTAAAAATAAAAAATATATATAACAGAAAAGGAGAGAAAAGAGACAAAAAATGAAAATAATATAAACCAAACTAAAAAAGAAATAAAAGAAAAAGAAAAAACAAGACAAAAAATAGATAAATGAAAAAGGAGAATTAATAAAAACATTAAGATATAAAAAATGAATAAATAATAATAATAAGAATGAGAAATAAAATAAAAGCCTATATAAAATAAATAAATCCAAAATAAAAAAAAGTAAGTAAAATAAAAAATACAAAAAATAACAGAATTAAAACAAAAAATTGAAAATTAAAAAATAAATATAGAATAAAAACAAAATAAGAAAAAGCAGAAAAAATAATAAATAATAACTAGGAAATGAATAAAGTTAGAAGAAAAAGTAAAAATGGAAAGGGAAAAATAAATAAAAGAAAAAATATAATAAAAAAAACAAAATATAATAAGGACATAATTTATAAAATATGAAAAACCAAAAATTAAGAAAGGAAACAGATTACAAAACAGAAAAAACTGAAAAAGAAGGGGGGAAGAAAGGCTCTTATTTTTGAAGGAGGTTTTAAGAGAGGAATCCTCTCCCTGCCAGAGCGTCCCAAGAATGCCAAGAAACTCAACGATAAATTGGGGGAAAAGGAAGAATTTGTCCGACGGATCCTACAAAGGTCAAAAGAGGAGGATACTCTAGTTCAGTTGGAGGATGGAATCTTGAAGAACAAATCAGAAACTCATAGGAGGCACCCTTTCTCAGCCAGATTCATAGGTAGGAATAAGGTCTCTAGTCACTTCTCTGCATTATTGAAATGCTTGGCATGATAATTCAGATTTTAGCTTGCGTTTGTTAGCATCCGTTCATACTTCCAATTGAAATTAAGGGTTCATTACTTCTTGAATAAGTCGCGAAACCTCAATCATGTAATCCATATGCACATTCACAATAAGTTTGCATGAGACCATAAAGCCATGATAAGAGTCTAAAGAACTCAAAAATGATCTCCAGAGTTTGGTGAGATCCTGGTCTAGGTAAATTACCCCGGAATCATTTTTTGGTTTCTATGGATGCATATAAACACGATCATCATGGATCGTACACCAGGGTGACGTATGCACCAGATTCACGTTTCTTTTGACGTGAAGTAATAGAAACAGGTTCAGGGGATTTTGGTACCTTGGTTTAGTGATAGAACGAACAAAAATCTTGTTGTATAAATCTACTTCAAGGTGAATTAAAGGGGCACAACGTGTGTTGAGCTTGGTTGATCTAGGTCTACTAGGCATAGTATAGTTATCTGCGCTCATGTGAAGAGAGGAGACTCATGTGGTTCACATGCAACTCCTGGGTCTTGAAAGCGCACCTTAGAAATTTGAAAGACGTTAAGGATTCGAGCGGATGCATGACTAGTAGTACCCCTTGGCGAATTAAGTGAACATGCTAGGTGTAGTTATGGGCTCCGTTGCTAGAGGTTCATAAGTAAGATCGTGTGCTGCCATAATCACCTTCTCTAGGCCCTTGAATGCTGCATTTATTGGATCCCTTGACAAGGATGCTACTGTCATTGACAATCTGAAATCATGCTAACCAAAAAATCCAAACCTTCTCAACCAAAGATAGAAGACCCACCTAAGAACTATCGTGTGGAATGAACCATGTTTGTGTAATCGTACCTCCCGATTCAAGGCCACGCCAACGTTGGTTTCTCTCAAGCAGTGAACCATTATAGTAGGCCAGAGCTCCACTGACTTAACGCTTTCATGATCGAAGCCATGGAGAAATCCACTAAAACAGGGCCACAACGCATGTTAATGGAGCCACTGAATCATAGGGGCCTAGTCGATGGTGCATGAGTTAAATGCTTATTCATTGAATTTTGAGGATCGAAAGGGTGCTTCACATGCATACGGGTTCAAGCGATCCTCAGTTCTGATCCAAAAGCCAGCAGCCCTGCTAGAGTTGTCAAGGAAAACAGAGTCCATGCAGCATTCATATTATGGCAAAAGTCAAAGCATACCTTAAAATAGATTAGAAACGTTAAATGCACAACCAAAAGGGTTGGCCAAATGGTTGAGGGGCGCTGTTGGGTCCCCTGGGGCTTGGGTTCGAACCCCACAGGCCACTGTTTTGCTACTAAAATCTTCCTTCCCCATCACGTGCGCTCCACATGCCGCCAGATGAGCAACCCAGCAAGCCACTAAGCCATGAGTCCCCAAGCCATTAACGAGCGAGCCAAGCCAAAAACTGCAGAAGAGCCCCCGAATTTCCAGAAATTCCACTTAAACCCCTCAATTTCGCAAAATTACAAATAAGCCCCAATACTTTTCCAAAATCTCAATCAAGCCCCAAGCTTCTCCTAATTACAGATTGACCCTAAACCTTCCAGAAATTACAAAGTGGCCCCAACCAAATTTTTTTTTCTCTTTTTTTTTGTTTTAAATCAAATTCTTTTTAACTAATTTTAATCCTTTCTTTTAAATAAATCAAATTCCTTTTTCCGAACCAATTTTAATTCTTTCATTCAAATAAACTCAAGCCTTTTCCCAAATCAAGTTCAATTTCTTTTAGATTCCTCAACTAAAATCAAGTAATTTTCCATAAAAGTTCAAGTCCACTACTTCATTTCAACTAGTTCCTTCTCTCAAAAATTTGCAAATCGAGTTTAAATCCTTTTACCAAATTTCAATCAAATCGAGTTCATTTCCAATCAAGATCAGTTTGTTTTCAATCAAACCCAATCATATTCTCAATTATTTTCAAATTAAATTCTTTGGTTATAGGTCTCGTGCAATGAACCCTAGGGACGAACTGGTAGCTTTTTCTGCTGTTCGTTGCCTAGGAATTCATATGGGTCCCAAGTGCAGCCGTAGTTGTCTTGGACCCTATGCATATGTGGACTGAAGGTCCTTTTGTAAAATTTGAAGAAAAACTTCATTTAGAGTCCCTAAAGTCTCAAGCAACGAACCCTTAGCACGAACTGGTAGCTCTTTCTGCTGTTCGGGGTTTAGGAATTCATATGGATCCCAGTGTAGCCGTAGTTGTCTTGGATCCTGTCCATATGTGGACTAAAGATTCTCCTTAAGGTGTTTTCAAAACACTAACCGTTTTCAAAACACTAACTGTCTTGGACCCTATGCATATGTGGGCTGAAGGTCCTTTTGTAAAATTTGAAGAAAAACTTCATTTAGAGTCCCTAAAGTCTCAAGCAACGAACCCTTAGCACGAACTGGTAGCTCTTTCTGCTGTTCGGGGTTTGGGAATTCATATGGATCCCAGTGTAGCCGTAGTTGTCTTGGATCCTGTGCATATGTGGACTAAGGATTCTCCTTCAGGTGTTTTCAAAACACTAACCGTTTTCAAATATTCCTTTTAAAACGCCCCGAAGGTTAAGCCTTCAAATGCGTTTTTTCAAGCACTACTTTTCAAGTTTCTCTGAAGGTCAAACCTTCACAAACCAGAACTACGTAAGCCTTGAGTTTCCCATTGCACCAGGGAATACGTAGGAGCAGGATCAAGTCCTATCAGGCTAACCTCCATCAACCTATTTATTTTCAATTAATTAAGGGATCAAACAATTTTCAAATAATCACACTCAGTTTAAGGGTACTGTTCTTCGGAACAGGCGAGTGGGGTGCCTAACACCTTCCCTACTTGTAACCGACTCCCGAACCTAAATCTCATCCCCGAGTCATGGTTTTTTCCAAATCCTTTTCCCTTAAATAAAAATTTGGTGGCGACTCCACATAATCAAAATAAATTCATTTTAAAATTTTAGCGAGTCCATCGTCTCATCAGAATTACGGTTGCGACAGATGGCGACTCCACTGGGGACTTGAGAGAGTCAAGCTCGTTTCAATTGAGTGTGTGATGTTTCGATCCCTTTCCTATTATTTGCACGATTCATTTATCTATTTATCTATTTGTTACCTGTTTGTTTATTCTCTATGTAACCCTAGGATAGACAAACAATAAATTTCTATATATTTGTACAATTTCCCCAATTGCAGGTATCCCAAATTCATGTGCCCTCATACGTTTCATATGCATTTATCATGAGTGGGGCCCTATACCCAGGTCTGAATGCAGCCTAGGATAGAGGGATCTAGTGGTGTCACCTTGGGACTTACGTCCTGTTTGACTATCACGAAAAACCCAGCTAGAGTGCGTCCTATTTTGTAATGCCCTACAACTGGTAGCTTTTTCTGCTGTTGCGCATTGCAGATTGGAAATTGGCTCTAGTAATCTCTTATACCGCAAGAATTACAAACCATCCTATGAGAGGTTCATATAAAAGGCCATAGATCCTTAGGACAGGTAACCCATATAAGAAACAAGAAGGGCACACACACCCCTTTCAAGATACAAGGTTCACCGCTCACAGGCACTTATTTGAACCAAACCATCTGAAGCAGCAAAAGGAAGCTGAAAGCTAAAATTGGGGAGATACAAAAATTAAAAACCAAAATCAAATAAAAGTATGAAATCAAGATAAAGATCAAGAAAATCAAAATAGAAGGAGAAAATTTCTAGGAAACACTAGAAAAATACTTTTGAAAATATTGAAAATATAAAAAGATTTAAAAGAAAACTTGAAAAATGTTATAAAAATAGGAAGATTATGAAAAATATTTCTGAAAATATAAAAAGATTCAAGAGGAGAGAAAAATTTCGAAAACCTAAAGAATGCTTTTTAGAAAAATTTTAGCAAAACTTTTTCGAACAAAACTAAAAGTTTTTCTAGCAAAATAAAAAAATACCGAAATTCCTAAAAACATAAGATTGTTAAGAAATCAAAGGAAAATAAATTAAATCACTCATTTCTTCTCAAAATGTTCAAATCTTCATTTATTTAGACATAGCATGCATGCATTCATTCATAAATTTATCGTAAATAAAGAAAAAGATTTCAAAAAATCATCCCACACATTCTTCATTGCATCAACACTTTTATCATTCATGATTTTTGCATTCAAGTTATTCCTCAAAGAAATGAATTTTTAAAAATAATTTAACAGAAAAATTAGAGAAAGACAGCCTCCTCAGCATCCTTATAGAACCCGAGCGCAATCATGAATGATGGATGAGCTGGAGAGACAGAACGAGGAATAAGAAACGAAGTCAAAATGCTGAAGGAACAGATGGCCAAGCTGATGGAGGCCATCCAACTGTCTAAACAAAAGGAGGCAAGGGAATCTCTTCCAAGAGAACCAACTGACTGTCATATCCTCCCTGGTTTCAATCCACAAAACCCAACACCTTTAACCATGCCTCCACCAGTCGAAGGAGTTCACTATGGGTATCCTCATGGGCATCCACACCCACAAGCCCAAACACATAACCTACCTTCAAACACCGTAGGCATCCCTTATGCTATCCCAAACACCACCTAACAGGCTTTACCAAACACCGGTTGGGGAACACACCCTATGTTCACCCAAGGGCCTCTCCCTATGTACATACCATCTTCTCATCCCCACCACATGCCTGAGGAATACCCAAGCCATCCTTCAGCTGAGGATACAGAAAAGTGGAAGGGTCTAGAGGACAGAATAAGGGCAATCGAAGGGAGCGCTTATGAAGCCAGGGATGCAGCCGATCTATTCTTGGTTCCAGATGTAGTCATCCCTCCAAAATTCAAGGTTCTTGAATTTGAAAAATATCAAGGAACTAGCTGCCTAAAGAGCGACTTGGTCATGTACTACAGGAAGATGTCTCCCTGCATGCACGACGATAAGCTGCTTGTCCATTTCTTTCAAGACAGCTTAACTGGGGCTGCTGCCAACTGGTATACTCAGCTAGAACGGACCCACATTTGTTCATGGAGGGACCTAGCTGATGCCTTTCTCAAATAGTACCAGTACAATGTGGAGATGGCTCCGAACAGAACTCAACTCTAGAACATGGCCAAGAAGGGAGATGAGACCTTCAAGCAGTACGCTCAAAGATGGAGGGAGTTAGCTGCTCAAGTACAACCTTCACTATTCGAGAAAGAGCTGGTCAGTACGTTCATAGACACACTCCAAAATCCTTTCTCTGACAAGATGATTGGCAGTGTAACTTCCAGCTTCTCCGATGTCGTCATCATTGGAGAAAGGATCGAGGGTGGCATGCGTTGTGGAAAGATCGCGCAAAGGCCTACAAGCACAGTTGACGCTTCTAATGGTTCTGGGAAAAAGAAGGCAAGGGAAACCTACAATGTGGCTTCTGGTCAAGGCCCGTAGACTCCTCAAGTGGCACCTTATGGTCCAGTTGGCTTCCGACCACCACCATACACGCCCTACATACCATATCTTTACATCGCAGCTACATACCAAACACCATATCCTCCTATTTACAACCATCAAACACAAGTCCGACCACCAACACCATATACAGCCCAAACACAAACCATGAGCCAAAATCCTAGTCAAAGCCAGAAAAAGGAGAAGAAGTCTGTCCAATTCGACCCTATTCCAATCTCTTACAGCGAGCTACTACCTCGGCTAGTTTCACCTTATCCTCTGAAACCTCAAGATTCACCATATCCTAAATGGTATGACGCGAATGCCAGATGCGATTACCATGCAGGATTCATCTGTCATTCCACAGAGGACTGCTTAGCACTGAAGAGAAAAGTACAAAGCTTGGTTGATGCAAAATGGCTGGATTTTGGGAGGCTTGCTCCTAACACAGAAAACAATCCATTGCCAAATCAGGAGAGCCCGTTAGCTAGTTGAGGGATGGGAGCAACACAACAGGTTGCCTTGTGCAAATTGAGACTGAGGATATTCATCCAAAAATTGTCATACTTTTCAAAGTCAATCTTTTGTAAATAAATATCAATGAATAAATACAAGAATTACATTTTTCATGTTTCTTAAGCATGTGCCTCATATTATTGGCTTTTCTACTAAAAATTTACCATCCTTTTTATCCATTCAACCCATTTCTTATTCCTATACCCAAACAATAAAATACATGTTGGTGACAATGCCAGTGCTGTAATAAATAATCTTGGACGTTTGATTAATCAAACTCAAAGAAAAAAGCCCAATGAGGGAGCAGAATAAGAAAAGTCTAACCAGGAATTCCAAATCACCATCTTGTCTAAAGCAACAAATATCCCGCTGGAACCCAGTTCAAGTCTAGGCAAAATTAGGGATGCAAGATAAGATCTGCTGAATTGGAAGCCAAAGTAATCCCGGCAAGATCAATATCTGACCATGCAAAATTCAAGAGAAGAAAAAGAAAACCCGCTGGATTAAAATCAAGAATAGTCTAGGAAAAATCAGGGTCAAAATCCAAAATTCAAAATTCAAGAAGAAGAAAAGCCCGCTGGATTAAAAACCAAAAATAATCCAAGCAAAAGTGGGGATCAAGTTCAAAAGATTAAATCAATAAAGGCAAGATTAAATCCAAAACACCGAACTTAAGTCAATCTAGCTCGTCCCGATTCTTGATTCCTTTCACACCAACTATGGGATTGTTGAGGAAGGATATGTCAGAAAAATCAAAAATCAAGAGAAACAAGAACATTTTAATTTCATGGCATGCATTTATCCTATAGCATCCATCTCATCAAATAATTATTTCAAACATCAAAAAGCAGTCAATAAAGATTAAAACATTGCATCCTTTTCATTCATTCAAACAACAATAAGCATTCATTCATTCAAGGATCTCGTAATTCATTTGTAAAAATTAATTAAGATGGGTAAAATTGCCCAAATCAATCATATTTAAAAGACCCCCAAGGATCAAGTCCAAACCGGGGCAAATGCTTGCCCACGAGAATCCAATTTGGGGGTCCTCCTCAAATTTGGAGTCAAGCTCAAGCTGGGGCAAATGCTTGCCCACACAAAAATCCGATCTGAGGCAATCCTCAACCCCTCAACATCGGAAAAATCAAATTGGGGCAAATGCTTGCCCACAAGATTTAATTTGAGGTCATCCTCAAATGATGAGTCAAGCTCAAACTGGGGTAAACATTTCCCCACAAAAAACTCAACTTGAGGTCATCCTCAAATTCTGGATCAAGTTCAGACTGGGGCAAACGTTCGCCCGAGAAAGATTTAATTTCAAAGACAAAACTTGGGTAAATGCTTGCCCACACAAAAATCCAATTTGAGGTCATCCTCAAATGCCAAGTCATAATTCAAGCTAGGGAAAACATGTGCCCTGAAAAATTCAAGATAAGGCAAACCTCAAAGTCGGAGTCAAGATTCAAAATGGGGCAAACGCTTACCCGAAATCCCCTCAAATTAAGGCATTCCTCGATTGTCAAAAACCTTCTAAACTGGGGCAAAATGTTTGCCCAAACTTCATTCAAATCAAGACATCTGTCGCAATCGTAATTCCGACGAGACGACGAACTTGCTAAATTTAAAAGAAAAAGAATTTATTTGATTAAGTGGAGCCGCCACCAAATTTTTATTTGAGGGAAAAAGATTTGGAAAAAACCTTACTTGAGGATGAGATTTAGGTTCGGGAGTCGGTTACGAGTGGGGAAGGTGTTAGGCACCCGACTCGCCCGTTCCAAAGAACGGTACCTTTAAATTGAGTGTGTGATTATTTGAAAATGGTTTGATCCCTTTAATTAGTGTGAAAATAAATACTTGATGGAGCTTAGCCTGACAGGACTCGATCCTGCTCCTACGTATTCCTCGGTGCAATGGGAAACTCAAGGCTTACATAGTTCTGGTTATTTTGAAAGCTTGACCTTCAAAAGCTTTTAAAATAATGTTTGAGGGGTGCTCGAAGGCTTGACCTTCGGAGCTACTAGGCAAGTAATATAGCTTGTTTATTTTGAAAAAGAAGGGCAATCTCCATCCACATATGCACAGGGCCTAAGACAACTACGGCTGCACTTGGACCCATACGAATCTCTAAACAACGAACAAAGGTAAAAGCTACCCGGTTGTGCTTAGAGCCACGCAGATGACGATGAGAATCGCAAAACAAGATTTTTATTAAAAACGATGAAAGAATAAATTGAGAAAAGTTTTTTTATTTTGTAAAAAGGAAAGGCAATCCTAATCCACATATGCACAAGACCCAAGACAACTATACAAGATTTGGACTCCATACGAATCTCTAAACAACTAATAAAAAAGTTACCATTCGTTTAGAGCTCGTCGCGTGAAATTAAGAATCACAAAACAAGATTTTTATTTTTGAAGAACGATAAATGAAAAAGACAAGACACAAGTAATTATTAAAAATTTTGGAGGAAATTTACCAATTAAGAAATTTTGAAAATACTTGATAATTTTGTGAATTCATTTAGGAATTTTAGGATTCCTATGATTCTTAGGAATTTATGAATCATTTAGGAATTATGGAAATTTCCTGAATTATTTATTAATTTTGGGATTTTACAGAATTATTTATTATTTTTAAATTTTCTGAAATTTTCATTAATTTTTATTTTTTTTGAATTTTATGGAAATTTTATTAAATTTTTATGAATTTTCTAGAATTTTATTAATTTTTTATGAATTTTCTGAAATTTTAATAATATTTTATGAATTTGTGGAATTTTATTAATTTTTATGAATTTCTGGAATTTTATCAATTTTTTTATGAATTTCTGGAATTTTATTAATTTTTTATGAATTTCTAGAATTTTATTAATTTTTTTATGAATTTCTAGAATCTTATTAATTTTTTTTATGAATTTCTGGAATTTTATTAATTTTTTTGAATTTCCGGAATTTTATTAATTTTTTTTTTATGAATTTCTGGAATTTTATTAATTTTTTTAATGAATTTATGGAATTTTATTAATTTTTTATGAATTTCTAGAATCTTATTATTTTTTTATGAATTTCTGAATTTTATTAATTTTTTTTGTGAATTTCCAGAATTTTATTAATTTTTTATGAATTTCTGGAATTTTATTAATTTCTTTATGAATTTATGGAGTTTTATTAATTTTTTTTATGAATTTCTGGAATTTTATTAATTTTTTATGAATTTCTGGAATTTTATTAAATTTTTTATGAATTTCTGGAATTTTATTAATTTTTTTATGAATTTCTGGAATTTTTTTAATTTTTTATGAATTTCTGGAATTTTATTAATTTTTTTTATATTTTCTGGAATAAAATGGTAATTACGGGTTATGGGATAGAATAGGAATTCTGAAATTTTCCTAGGAGTATTAGGGTAATTTGACCACAACAGGGACAGAATAGGTATTTTGTGGACATATTTGGAATTAATGGAAAGGTTTGGGGCTAATTGGTAATTTTAGGTCTTGGGAGCATATTTGAAATTAATGGAAAGGTTAGGAGTTAATTAGTAATTTTGGACCTTGGAGCATATTTGAAATTAATAGAAAGGTTAGGAGCTAATTGCATATATTTTGAATTTGAAGACTTAAATAGAAATCACGTCTATCTTAAATAGACTTACATCATGGGTATTTGAATTTAATGGGAAGAATGGAATTTGCTTTGAATTGTCTTGATTCGATTTATCTGGAAAGGACGAAAATTAAAGTTAAACTTGATTCAAGAAAACAAAACACCTGTGCATTCGGTTTGATATTAAGTTAATTGTGAACCCTCATATTCGGCGTCTTTGGGATGGTTTCATATAAGCTTGAAATCACCCTTAATTGACACCTGCATCAAGTCACCGGCCCGTCGAATCCAAATTGAATATCGCGACGTGGGAGGCATGTGGGGTATATGTAGAAATTGCTAAATTGAAACTATGAGATATTGGGGGTTCAAATCAAAATCTGGCACATGCATGTAATATCCGATGGCCTCCCTTCTACATCCTACTGATCATCAGAGACACAATGAGAGTTACTTATTATCAAGACATACAACCGATCAAGTGAAATCCTCCGCGGCGATATTACAGCTAACCTCCCTCTATGTCATTACTCAATTCTTTGATTATCCAAGAACTAACACCATCTACCTTGATCGGATCAAACCCATGGGCATGCACCAGCCGATGCACTTGCATTCGCACCAGGTTAAGTACGTCATTGAAATTTCTTAACAATCCCTGAAGATCATAGCTCCAGGAAGCTTATGCCTTCATTCTTATAATATCAATCTTATTTAGGTTGATTACATATTATCAAGTTTAATCTACCGAATCAGAACGATCATAAATGAACAAAAGCGATTAGATTACGAAGACTTTAAGCAGTTCTTATCATTCCACAGATAAAGCAGAATTTAGAATGCAAGTTGAAGAGGAATTACATGTTAGCTGACCTTGAGCTCCGCTATGTGATGACGAGTGCGAAAGGCGAGATCTGGTTCGCTATGAATTGCACCCTTTCTGCCAATCTAAATGTTGGTCTTCTTGAAGTAGACAAAGCTTAGGTTCTTGGCTTAAGAAAGCAGTGTGACCAGCGTCTATGGAATCTGCAGAGGAAGAGACGACGCCTTGAACTCCTGGAATTTCGGTGAAGGTCGCTGATGCCGAGCCAAAGAGAGAGGTCCAAGCTTCAAGAAAACTCCTTCATTCAGAGAAGAAAGGTGCCCCTTCAACCAATTCCCTCCTTTCTCCCTGTTTTTCAAAAAAAAAAAAAAAGATCCCCGCTGAATTACCTTTTCCTTTATTTATATGCATATCCTTTCTTCTTCTTTTTTTCGTTTTTCTGCTTTGTTTTATTATATTATTATTTTTCAATTTTTTAATTTCTATAATTTTTTATTTATTTTCCAGATTTTCTTATTCCTTTTTTTATTATTATTATTTTTTTCTTTTTGTTAAATTTTTCTTTAGATTTATTTTTTTTATTATTTTTTCAGATTTATCTTGTATATATTTTTTATTATTATTATTTTTAATTTCAGATTTTATTATTTTTAATTTCTGTTTTTGTATTTTGTGAATTCTGTTTAATTTTCAAATTTTTTATTATTTTTTCAGAATTTTATATTTTTAATCTTTGGATTTTACCATTTTCTTTTAATTTGTTTTCAGAATTTTCTCTCTCAGATTTCTAATTAATAATAATTTTTTTAGTTCTAAATTTCTAATTTTTACTTTTTTTATTTCCAGATTTTTAAATTTTTGTTTTAATTTGTGTTTATTTATTATTTAAATTAGTGTGGGTTTCTTGATTAATTTTACAATTTGGGCCTCAGACATAAATGAGTGTTTACAACATCCATCAATTATCACGAATCTTCTAAACTGGGGCAAAATGGTTGCCCAAATCTCTTCAAGAAAATAATTATCAAGTATCTGAAAACCTTCAAGTTCAAGGCAAAATAAGCAGTGTATTTTGATTCAAGAGAAAAACAGATTTTCAAAATAAGTCGTCCGAGGCAGCTAACGAAGAAGTCCACATCCCTACCTTCATGTGCATTCCTAGGGTACATCATGTCATTTCCCTCTGCCTGTCTTAATGACTCATTCATGCTTCGCCTGTCTTGACAGACCATCTGTCCAAGTTAGTATAGATCCCTCCCATTTCAAAGTCCCCTGTCTTAAAAGGCCTACTTCATTCTTTCCCATTCATTGGCCTATAGTGTCGGGCCACCATCAAGTTTACTTTTTTTCCAGCATCATAACCTATGTTGTCAGGCCTCATCATTTCCGCATACATCTTGTCAAGCAGGATTTCAAGTTTTAATTTCTGCATTCATCCTGTCAAGCAGGATTTCATGTGTAATTTCTCGCATACATCCTGTCAAGCAGGATTTCAAGTTTTAATTTTCGCTTTTCATCCCGGCGAGTTTCATGTTTAATTTCCCCGCATACATCCCCGTCAAGCGAGATTTCATTCTCATTCATCTCAAACGGATTTCAAGTTTTAATTTCTGCACGCATCCTGTCAAGCAGGATTTCATGTTTAATTTCCCACATACATCCTGTCAAGCAGGATTTCATCTGCATACATCCTGTTAAGCAGGATTTCAATTTTTAATTTCTACACTCATCCTGTCAAGCAGGATTTCATGTTTAATTTCCCGCATACATCCTGTTAAGCAAGATTTCATTTGCATTCATCCTGTCAAGCAGGATTTCAAGTTTTAATTTCTGCACTCATCCTGTCAAGCAGGATTTCATTTGCATTTATCCTGGCAACAGTAGGATTTCCTTTTCCCGGCAACAGCGGGACCTCATTTGCATTCTCCTGTCAACAACAGGACTTCAAGCATGTTCAATTTTCTATCCACCTGTCAAGCAGGTTTTCATTTATCCTGGCAACAGCAGGATTTCATTCGCATTCTTCCCGGTAACTGTGGGACCTCATTTGCATCATCCTGTCAACAACAGGACATCAAGCATGTTTAAATTTTAGCACTCCGGCCTATGTTGTCAGGCCTTGCATGTTTAATTTTAGCACTTCGGCCTATGATGTCAGGCCTTACATTTTACATTTCCACACCTCGGTCTATGTTGTCAGGCCTTACATGTTTAATTTCAGCACTTCGGCCTATGTTGTCAGGCCTTGCATTTTACATTTCCGCACCTTGGCCTATGTTGTCAGGCCTTTGCATGTTTAAATTCCAGCATTCCGGCCCATGTTGTCGGGCATTTCATTTTACTTTTCTGCATCTTTTGGCCTATGATGTCAGGCCATCCTCCAGTTTACATTTATGCATTCTTGGCTTATGATGTCAGGCCTCCTTCAAGCTTTCTTTTCTGCATTTTGGCCTATAATGTCAGGCCACGATCAATCTACATTTCTGCATCTTTTTGGCCTATGATGTCAGGCCATCCTCCAGTTTACATTTCTGCATTCTTGGCCTATGATGTCAAGCCTCCTTCAAGCTTTCTTTTCTGCATTTTGGCCTATAGTGTCAGGCCGCCATCAAATTTACATTCCAGCATGTTCAAGTTTTCTTTCCAACACGTTCAAGTTTACTTCTGCACGTTCAAGTTTGCTTTTCTGCATGTTCAGGTTTCATTTTCGGCACGATCAAGTTTTCTTCCAGCATATTCAAGTTTTCCCTTTCTGCACGTTCAAGCTTTCTTTTTTTCATGCTCAAGCTTTCTTTTCTGCACATTCAAGTTTTCTTTCATGCATCATCAAATTTACTTTTCTACATCAGGGCCTATGATGTCAGGCCTCAAGCATAGTTAGATTTATGTACCTCGATCTATGTTGTCAGGCCATCTTGTACATACCTTACATTTTAGTTCTTGCATGCTTTCCTGTCCAAAATAGGTCATTTTCACTACACTGAGCCCGTTGTAGCAGGTTGTTCTCTTCTGCTTGGCATGTTTTAATAGGCCATTCTCATCACATTTTGCTTGTCCTAACAAGCAATGCCATTGCCTTCCACGCCTGCCCCAACAGGACTTTACTCATTCCACTTAGCCTAATTAGGCTATGTAATCAAGCCTTGCATATTTAAGCTCTATCGGCATAGGAAGCCGGCAATGTCATTCAACTGTCATCCTTTAGTCATCCATGAGGATCACTTTAAGCTCAAGGCTTCTAGTGCTTCTCAGACTTCTTCAAAAATCCGCCTCGGATATAATGTGTTCACGTCTTTACTCATTTCCTACCACGATAATTTAGAGAATCACTTCTCACATTATCTAGTAGGAGAACGAGTAAAGAGGGGAAAACTGTAAACATCCATTTATGTCCGAGGCCCCATTTTGAAATTAATTAATAAAAATACGCATAAATAAATAACTTAATTAAATGAAGAACAAACAAAATCTGAAAAATATTAACAAAAATTAACAGAAACAAGAAAAAATAAAAAAAAACCAGAAACCGAAAAAGAAACAAAAAGTAAAAACAAAATCGAAAAATAAAAAATACATATAATAAAAAAGGAGAGAAAAGAGACAAAATCTGAAAATAATATAAACCAAACTAAAAAAGAAATAAAAGAAAAAAGAAAAAAACAAGATAAAAATAAATAAATGAAAAAGGGGAATTAATAAAAACATTAAGATCTAAAAAATGAATAAATAATAATAATAATAATGAGAAATAAAATAAAAGCCTAAATAAAAATAAATAAATCAAAAATAAAAAAAGTAAGTAAAACAAAAAATACAAAAAATAACAAAATTAAAACAAAAAATTGAAAATTAAAAAAATAAATATAGAATAAAAACAAAATAAGAAAAAGCAAAAAAAAAATAATAAATAATAACTAGAAATGAATAAAGTTAGAAGAAAAAGTAAAAATGGAAAGGGAAAATAAATAAAAGAAAAAATATAATAAAAAAATAAGAAAAAATAAGAAAAAAAAACAAAAACAAAATATAATAAGGACATAATTTATAAAATATGAAAAACCAGAAATTTAAAAAGGAAACCAGTTACAAAATGGAAAAAACTGAAAAAGAAAGGGGAAGAAAGGCTCTTATTTTTTAAGGAACCATCAAGGAGGCTTTAAGAGAGGAATCCTCTCCCTGCCAGAGCATTCCAAGAATGCCAAGAAACTCAACGATAAATTGGGGGAATAGGAAGAATTTGTCCACTGATCCTACAAAGGTCAAAAGAGGAGGATACTCTAGTTCACTTGAGGATGGAATCTTGAAGCACAAATCAAACTCATAGGAGGCACCCTTTCTCAGCCAGATTCACAGGTAGGAATAAGGTCTCTAGTCACTTCTCTGCATTATTGAAATGCTTGGCATGATAATTCAGATTTTAGCTTGCGTTTGTTGGCATCAGCTCATACTTCCAATTGAAATTAAGGGTTCATTACTTCTTGAATAAGTCGCGAAACCTCAATCAAGTAATCCATATGCACATTCACAATCAGTTTGCATGAGACCATAAAGCCATGATAAGAGTCTAAAGAACTCAAAAATGATCTCCAGAGTTTGGTCAGATCTGGTCTAGGTAAATTACCTTAATCATTTTTGGTTTCTATGGATGCATATAAACACGATCATCATTGATTGTACACCAGGGTGACGTATGCACCAGATTCACGTTTCTTTTGACGTGAAGTAATAGAAACAGGTTCAGGGGATTTCGGTACCTTGGTTTAGTGATAGAACGAACAAAAATCTTGCTGTATAAATCCGCTTCAAGGTGAATTAAAGGGGCACAACGTGTGTTGAGCTTGGTTGATCTAGGTCTACTAGGCATAGTATAGTTATCTGCGCTCATGTGAAGAGAGGAGACTCATGTGGTTCACATGCAACTCCTGGGTCTTGAACGCGCACCTTAGAAATTTGAAAGACGTTAAGGATTCGAGCGGATGCATGACTAGTGGTACCCCTTGGCGAATTAAGCGAAACATGCTAGGTGCAGTTATAGGCTCCGTTGCTAGAGGTTCATAAGTAAGATCGTGTGCTGCCATAATCGCCTTTTCTAGGCCCCTGAATGCTGCATCTATTGGATCCCTTGACAAGGATGCTACTGTCATTGACAATCTGAAATCATGCTAACCAAAAAATCCAAACCTTCTCACCCAAAGATAGAAGACCGACCTGAGAACTATCGTGTGGAATGAACCATGTTTGTGTAATCGTAGCTCCCAATTCAAGGCCACGCCAACGTTGGTTTCTCTCAAGCAGTGAACCATTATAGTAGGCCAGAGCTCCACTGACTTAACGCTTTCATGACCGAAGCCATGGAGAAATCCACTAAAACAGGGCCACAACGCATGTTAATGGAGCCATTGAATCATAGGGGCCTAGTCCTTCACTATCCTAGGGTTGTGGAGAGAATAAACAAATCAATAAAACATGGATAAACCAACAGATAAATAACATGCAATAAATGCACATAAATAGTGAAGGGATCAATTATAATGCACACTCGAATAAACGGGCTTGACTCTCTAGAAGTCCCCAGTGGAGTCGCCATCTGTCGCAACCGTAATTCCGACGAGACGAAGAACTCGTTAAAATTTGAAGATTGGAATTTTATTGATAGAGTGGAGTCGCCACCAAATTTTTATTTAAGGGAAAGGATTTGGAAAAATCCTAACTTGAGGATAAGATTCTAAGTTCGGGAGTCGGTTACGAGTGGGGAAGGTGTTAGGCACCCCACTCACCCATTCTGAAGAACGGTACCCTTAAACTGAGTGTGTGATTTTAAAAAACTGTTTTGATCCCTTTAATTAATGTGAAAATACATAATTTGATGGAGGTTAGCCTGACAGACTTGATCCTTGCTCCTACGTATTCCCGGTGCAATGGGAAACTCAAGGCTTACGTAGTTCTGGTAGGTGAAGGCTTGACCTTCAAAAGTGCTTAAAAGAGTATTTGAAGATTTTGTTTTGAGAAAGTTTTATCTTTGGGAGGGATTTTTGGTCCACTCATGCACAAGGCCCGAGGCGGCTAAGGCAACACGGGGACCTATACGAACTACTAAATGTTGAACGGCAGGTGAACCGCCAGTTCCCCGTTTAGAGGCCATTGCGTGAGACCTAGAACCCCAAAATATTAGAAAAAGGATTTTTTAAAGTTTTGAAGAGGACCTCAAGTCCACTCATGCACAAGGCCTGAGGAGGCTAAGGCAGCACGAGGACCTATATGAACTACTAAATGTTGAACAGTAGGTAAACCGCCAGCTCCCCATTTAGAGTCCATTGCGTGAGGCTTAAAAATTCCAAAATATTTGGAAAAAGAATTTTTAGAGTTTTCGAAAAAGAAATAATTTGCAAATGATATTTATCTTTGCATAAAAATAAACTTGAATGTAATGGAAGAATTTTCATTTTTTGACTTTTGGGGTAATTTTGTAATTATTAAGAAATTTAGGATGATTTGGTAATTATGACAGATTTGGGAACTTACCTAGCTGTTATGAAATTTTTATGAATTTCTTAAGGTTATAGGATTTTTACGAATTATTGGAGATTTTTATGAATTATTAGAATTTTCTAGTTTTTTAGAATTGTAATTTCTGGCCTAGGGGTATACTGGGAATTTTAGAATGTGACAGGGGTAGTATTGTAATTTTTAGGGCAGGGACATACTAGGAATTTTAGGAATTCCTAAGGGTAGTTTAGTCATTTAACTATCAGGGACATTGTCGCAACCGTAATTCCCACGAGACGACGAACTCGCTAAATGTTTGAAAATAATTTGATTGATTTGATTGTGGAGTCGCCACCAAATTTTTGTTTAAGGAAAAGATTTGGAAAACCCCGACTCAAGGATGAGATTCGGTTCTCTCGGAGCTCTGTTACGAAATAGGAAGGTGTTAGGCACTCACTACTGCTCCAAGAACAAGACTTCTTAAACCGAGTGTGTGATTATTTGAAAATAGTTTGATCCCTTAATTAATTTGAAAATAAATAGGTTGATGGAGGTTAGCCTGACAGGACTTGATCCTGCTCCTACGTATTCCCCGGTGCAATGGAAAATTCAAGGCTTACGTAGTTCTGGTTTTAAGAGACTTGATCTTTTGAAGAAGTAGAGGGGTGATTTGAGGATAGGATTGATTTTTGAATAGACTAAAATTGCGTACTTGCATAACCCAAACCGTCGTAGGCAGTGAGTGAGTTTGCACGAATTATAACGCGAAACAATGAAGAGAGAAGGTCGCTGCTCGTATTAGAATCCGTTGTACGAATCTTAGAGATTTAAAATAGATATTTGAAATAGACGTGCTTTCTAACAGAGTTAGTAAATAGAGATTTTCTAAAATTTATGCTTAAAATCCAAATCGTCGTAGCCGTATTTGGAATCCACACGACTGAAACACAAACGCCAGAGAAGGCTGCTGTTCGTGTTAAAATCCGCTGCACATATTTTAAAAACAGATATTTTGAAATACATTTTTTAGTGGAGTTAGTAAACAGTGATTTTCTAAAATTGCGTGCTTTTTGCAAAAATTCAAATCGTCGTAAGCCGCATTTGAATCCGCACGAATTAAAACACGTAATTATAGAAGGTCGCTCGTTTGTGTTAAAATCCGCTTGCACACATTTTAAAAAGTTAAAATAGACATTTTGGAAACAAGTGTTTCAAAAAAAAATAAATAAATAAAAAAAAATAAATTAATGAAGACAGTAGTTAAGATGTGAAAACGAACCTGATTTGATAAATAAAATTTAATTTCATTTTAAACGAATTGGGTTTGACTTGACTTCTACAAAAATGATTTGATTTATTTTTTTTATTATTTATTTTTTATTATTATTTTAGAAATGAATTTTAAATTAAAGAGAGTTGGACTTGATTTTACAAGGGTGTTGAGTTTGACCCTACTAGAAATGATGGATTATATATATACATATATATTTCATTTTATTTTATTTTTAGAGGAAAATTTGAAAATGGGCTTCACCACATAAGAAAAAAAAGATTATTTAAAAGAATTGAAAAGTGGGCTGAACCCACATAAATACTGAACTAGAAGATGAATTAGGCTTGCTCTAAATTAGAAAAAGAAATTAAAAAAATTAATTTTATTAATATTTATATTATTAAAGTTTTGACTTTATTTTATTTTTAAAAATTGGCTTGGTTTTGATAGAAGGTAGGTTACCAAACTATTCCAACTTATAGAAAAGGAGTAGCATTGTCACTTGACACATGGCACATTTGTAAAGGGTGATCAAATGACCCCATTCCAATTTTGGCACGAATTTCTTTGGCTCCAAATGAAATTAAACCCGATGGGTCCTATTAGTACCATCAAAATAGCCTCAATCGAAGCGACACACATGCCTTAAGATTGCAATTCAGGATTAGATGGCAAGGGCATAATATGCTTGGTTAATTTCGTTAGTTCCCTCAGACTCCCACTTATATAGCCAATGCAACCAGAAGCAAAGGGCTTTTTATCAGTGATACAAACTTGGCCTAATGTTGGTAATCGTGGGCCTAATTACATCCCTTTGGACACTTCTTGAAACATAGCCTACTTAAAGGCAGCCACGCCGCAAACTTTTGGGCCCCAATTGCATGAATTGGCAGGGCATTTAAAATAAAAATGAAGCGCGTGGATCGAACTAAGGGTGAGGCGGCTGTGTGCCATGCATTAATCACTAGGCTAATCCGTGGTATTTGATCATCATTTAGTGCAGATTAATTAGATAAAGGGTTAAGGATTTACTTGACATTTGTAAAAACCTGACCCCAGGGAGGATCGAATCTATGATGTGGAAATTGTGGGCAGCAACCTTGACCACCCAACCAAACTTCTGGTTGCGCTTCTAATGCTCCAAATTAAACTTAAAGGATACTTTTGCTAGCGCCCAAGAAATCGCTTTTTGGCCAACGAGACAAACATAACCACTTGAAGTATCATAAATCGGGATCAAACAGATTTTACATGTATTAAACAACTAGGCATTCACAAAACAGGGGCTCATGAAAGCCATCTCATCAACTCACTTTAGCCATTACTGAACTAATATTCTGCAGAGAAATAGAAATAGGAGATTTGGGAAAGCTAGCCGATACTGGCTTTATGACACACGTCTCTGATATGGCACCACAAGTATGGGGTGAATGACTTTTATACATGTCAGAAAAAGTAGCTTGAGCCTCTAGAGCCTAGCTATATTATTCTTTCAATTCTTTAGCTATGCTGAATATGACATAGCCGAACAACACCATAAAGACAAACGCACGAGTTCCCTCCAAACCAGCATCAGCCTGGTTATCTAAGCATTGAGGTTAGTTCAAACTGAGTTGCATAAGCTCCTCGGAGTATCGTCTTTATTGGCCTCCCAGCTTGTGTGGATTCTATTTTTTAATTATAGCGACGAAGCCAAGAACAGCAAGCTGATTCGAGCACGGCCATAAGCATCGTTCTCCGCTCTTTTCTTGGGAATTTCAGGGTGATTCATTAGAGGCTAGAGCAAAAGGCGTAGAGATAAGGGTCTTTTCCCTCAGCAGCAACAACCAAAGTTTCAATGTTTAAGACAAATCCAAACCAGGGGAAGAAGATAACATCAATGTGGAGATATCGATGCTATGAAAATTTACAGATTCTGATGTACAGTTGGAGAAGAATCCTTACGACAGTTAACTATACAGAAGCTATTATAACATTAATAGGATTTGAACCACTTAACTGCTACGCTCGCACAGTTAAAACAGAACAAACCATTTTTGCACCCGAGTTGGACACTTACTTAGTTACACCAGTGTGTGCCTCTATATTCTCAGCATGTACAACACGAACTGTGCTTCTCTTCCTTATCTACGAACTTCCCAAACCAGTACATACCATAACACCATAGTTAGCCTGATTCTAAACGAAGGAACATGGAACTCTCTAACACTATCTAGAGATTGAATTTTTCAGACAAGGAGTTAAGTCACCAGGTCTTTCTATGTAAGGTCTCTTACAGAATTTCGTGTCACTAGCAAAGTTACGTTTAGGTTGTTATGAGTTGTAGCATCATTTCATTGAGAATCTAGGGTCATGATTTAAGGGCTGGATCAACAAGTATAGGTTAATGCTTAGACTCTTATTAAACCCAAGTCAATGCTTCTAATCCTGAGATTTGGGGTGCTTATCTGCTCTTGTCATGGATGCCAATATAACAGGAAGGAGATGAGTAGCTTTCTAGCGACTCAAACAAAATCACATCATTTGGATCCTAATGTTCATTTACTGATCAAGATTGAGGTTTTGCATAGAAAGGAGAATGAATAGACTAGCTTTTACAAACTTCTTACGAACCTTAATCCTACTGCAATATAGAAGCACACATACAGTCTAGCTAACAATTCTGAATCAGAATTTAAACAAACATCACAGTTAGCTAAGATCAGATTCATTATAAATTTTGACATATGCTTCATCTAAAGCTTAGGGACGATGTAGAGAGGAAGAAACCGAATAACAAACACAAGCACCAAAGAGACTGGAAATGCAAGCCTAACCTTCAGTCGCCGAATGAAGGAAATTTCGTGAATCTGCAATTGAAGAGGAGCTAAAATTCGTAAGAAGCTGGATACTGCAAGCGTTGAACCTCAAGCCTGATTTTCTTATGGTCCATGGCAAAATGAAAATGGTTCTAGCGTAGAAATAACTCTGAATGTAGTAAGTTCATATGAGATCTTGAGGTATCCATCAATGGATCTTGATAACTTCTTCTTGAATTCTCCTCACATGTGGCTTTTGGAGGTGCATATGTTTCCTCTTCCTCCTCCCCAGAGAATGTTCGCCAGATGTTTTTTTTTTTTCCCTTCCGAAAGCACCAACCTCCTTTTAATTCAGAAACTCCCCATTCCTAACAAACTAACCGAAACCTAACTGAATTTTCAGGCCCTTTTCTTTTCTTTTTTTTTTCTTTTTTTTATTTTTTATTTTCCTATATTCTATTTTTCTATTTTTGATTATTATTTTATTTTATCATTATTTTTAATTCTATTTTTTTTTATCTTTTCAGTTTTTTTCAGTTTTTTATAGTTTCTAACTAATTAACTAAAATTTTTATTTTCTGGATCTTTTATTTTGATTTTCAGGATTTTTCTCTATTTTTCATATTTCTTTTTATTCTTTTTCAGTTATTTACTTCTATTTTTTCTTTTTGTTGTATTTTTTGTTTTTCTTGCTATTATTATTATCTTTTATTTTTGTCATTTATTACTACTATTGTATCACTTTTCTTTTTCTTTTTTTCTTTTTTGTTTTTTTTTATTTATCTTTTTTGATCGATTTTGAGCTAAAAACAAAGTGATGATTTATTTTGTGTTTTAATTTTTACCCTCGGACATAATTTGGTGTTCACATTTTGCCCCTCTTTACTCATTTTCCTACCCGATAATGTGAGAAATGATTCTCTAAATTATCGAGGTAGGAAATGAGTAAAGACATGAACACCTTATGTCCGAGGCGATTTTTGAAGAAATCCGAGTAGCACCAGAAGCCTTGAGCTTAAAGTGGACCCCACGAATGCCTGAGGAGTGGTGGTTGAATGACTTTAACGGTTTTATATATCGATAGGGTTTACCTATGCGAGTCTTGATTGTATAGCCTAACTAGGTTAAGTGAAAGGCCTGTTAGGACAGACGTGGAATGTAATGGGGTTACTTGTTAGGACAAGCCGAATGAAATAAAAATGGTCTGTTAAAACGGAAAAGCAAAAGAGAGTGGCCCGTTATGACAGGCTCAATAGAGTGAAAACAACCTGTTTTAGGCAGGAAATGCGAGAATTAAAATGTAAGATATGTACAAGGTAGCCTGACAACATAGACCGAGGTACAGAAATCAAATTATGCTTGAGGCCTGACATCATAGGCCCAGATGCAGAAAAGCAAACTTGGTGAGGCCTGACATCGTAGGCCAAAAAGCAGAAAAGTAAACCTGAGGAGGCCTGAAAACATAGGCCAAGGATGTGGAAAAGTAAACTTGATGAGGCCTGACAACATAGGCCAAGGTGCAGAAAAGCAAACTTGAGGAGGGCCTAAATAGGCCAGGATGCAAAAAAGTAAACGTGCTGGGGCCTAAATAGGCCAGGATGCAGAAAGTAAATGTGCTTGGGCCTGAATAGGCCACGGTGCAGAAAAGTAAACATGTTAGGGCCTGAATAGGCCGGGATGCAGAAAAGTAAACGTGCTGGGGCCTAAATAGGCCAGGATGCAGAAAGTAAATGTGTTTGGGCCTGAGTAAGCCAGGGTGTAGAAAACTAAAAGTGTTGGGGCCTGAATAGGCCATGGTGCAGAAAAGTAAACGTGCTGGGGCCTAAATAGGCCAGGGTGTAGAAAAATAAACGTGTTGGGGCCTAAATAGGCCAGGATGCAGAAAGTAAATGCGCTTGGGCCTGAATAGGCCACTGTGCAGAAAAGTAAACGTACTAGGGCCTGAATAGGCCGGGATGCAGAAAAGTAAACGTGCTGGGGCCTGAATAGGCTAGGGTGCAGAAAAATAAACGTGCAGGGGCCTGAATAGGCCAGGGGGCAGAAAAGTAAACTTGAGGAGGGCCTGAATAGGCCAGGATGCAGAAAAGTAAACGTGTTGGGGCCTAAATAGGCCAGGATGCAGAAAGTAAATATGAAGGCATCCCGTTGTTGACGGGAAGGAATGTAGAAAGGGGGTCCCGCTGTTGCCGGGAAAGAATGCTGGAAAATTAAACATGCTTGATATCCCGTTGTTGCCGGGAAAATGCAAGAAATTAAACATGCTTGGTATCCCGCTGTTGCTGGGAAAATGCAAATGAGGTCCTGCTGTTGCCGGAAAAGACGCAAGAATTTAAGCATGCTTGATGTCCTGTTGTTGACAGGAAAAGACGCAAGAAATTAAACGTGCTTGATGTCCTGTTGTTGACAGGAAAATAGACATGAGGTCCTGCTGTTGCCGGGAAGATGCAAATGATGACATCCTGCTGTTGCCAGGATAAATGCAAACCTGCTTGACAGGTGACAGAAAAATAGACATGCTTGGGGTCCTGTTGTGGACAGGGAAATAGACATGAGGTCCCGCTGTTGCCGGGAAGATGCAAATGATGACATCCTGTTGCCAGGATAAATGCAAACCCGCTTGACAAACATTTAAAAAATAGACATGCTTGAAGTCCTGTTGTGGACAGGAAAATAGACATGAGGTCCCGCTGTTGCCGGGAAGATGCAAATGATGACATCCTGCTGTTGCCAGGATAAATGCAAACCTGCTTGACAGGTGACAGAAAAATAGACATGCTTGAAGTCCTGTTGTTGACAGGAGGATGCAAGCCTGCTTGACAGGCAAAGGAAATGAAAGATGAAAGAGGCCTGTTAAGACAGGCAACAAAGAAAGGATCCTGTTGTTGAAAGGAAAGATGCAAGCCTGGTAGAGAGGCAAAGGGGAATGAAAGAAGTCCGTTAAGATAGGTAAAATGAATGACGAAAACTATCTTGCTAAGACAGGATGAATGTAGATGGACTCTTGATAAAAAAAAAATAAGCCTGCTAGACAGGCAAAAGGAAAGATAAAAGGCTGTTAAGACAGGCAAAAACAAAAAGATCCTGTTGTTGACAAGAAAGATGCGAGCCTGCTAGACAGGCAAAGGAAAAGTAAAGTGATCTATACTAACTTGAAAGAATGGCCTGTTGGGGCAGGCAAAGCATGAATGACCTGTTAATAGAGGCAAAGGAAAAAAGACAAGAATCTATTAGGATAGATATCGAAGGAAAGCCCTGTTGTTGACAGGACAGACATGAGCCTGTTAAGACAGGCAGGAATCATGCGGAGGTCCTGTTGTTGACAGGGTGGAATGAAGATAGATACTTGATAATTATTTTCTTGAAAATACTTGAGCAACCATTTTTCCCCAGTTTAGAGGATTCTTGATAATTGATGGATGTCTTGATTTGAAGGGAGTTTAGGCAAGTGTTTGCCCCAGTTTAAGCCTCGATGAGATTGAAGATGAGCTTGACTTGAGTTTTTCTGGGCAACTTTGCCCTATTGAACTTGATTGGAGTTGAGGAATTGAGGATTGCCTCAACTTGGATTTTCTTGGGCAAATGTTTGACCCAGTTTGAACTTGACTGAAAATTTAAGGATGACCTCAGTTTGAAATTTGGTGGGCCAGTGTTTGCCCTTGTTTGAACTTGATTCAAAATTTTTCGACTGTTTCGATTTGAATTATCTGGGCGAATGTCTCCCACTATTATGAAATTTTTGGAATTGGGGATCGCCTCAACTTGAATTTCTAGGCAAAAGCTTGCCCCAGCTTTGTTCTTGAGTTCAAATCTTTCTTGGAAAAATGTTTGCCCTAGTTTGGACTTGATCCGTAACGAGGATGACCTCAAATTGAATTTTTTGTGGGCAAGCGTTTGCCCTAGTTTGGACTTGATTCAGTTTTAATTATGACTGATTTGGGCAATTTTACCTAGGTCTTAATTACTTTTGAAAAATGGGTCATGCGATGCTTGAATAAAAAGATGCTTATATGCTGTTTGAATGAGTGAAAAGAATGCGGTGTTAATGATGCTTGAATAAATGCAGAAATGATGTGGGGTTCTTATTTTGATGCTTGAAATAATTATTTGATTAGACATATGCTATTGAATGTAAACCATGAAATGGTGTAAAATTTTTGTTTCTCTTGATTTTTGTTTTTTCTGACGCCTCCTTCCTCGACAACCCCATAGTTGGTGTGAAAGGGATCAAGAATCAAGGCGAGCTGGATCGACTCAATCTTTTGGCTTGTTGGTCAATTTTGAAATCTTCTTTCCGGGATTTTTGAAACCCAGCGGTGGTCAGTATTATTGAGTAAGACACACTCCTTCTTTGGTGGCATCCTGGTTGGTAAGAAGATGAATCCTTGGGAAACAATCCTGTCGCGTTGCAACGGTCGAGGATTCATCCGACTTGTCATGACTTTTCAAAATTAATCCCTTTTTAATTCTTTTTACATTTTTCATGTTTCCTTGTGGCACGTGCATTTCGAGGTGTGCAAAGTGATGCTGGATGGTCAGAAGAAGGAGATAGAGAATTTCGAGGTTGTATATTTTAAGGTGGTGTACTTGAAAGGAAAAGGATGATGAAAGGGGTGGGTTTGATTGCCCAAATGGCACCTTTTGATGAAAAATGCCAATGCTGCTTTTCATAATCTTGATTGTCAAATTAGCCAAACTTTTGAGAAATGGCAAAATTTTGCCCCAGTTTTAAGAAGATATAAGGTGCAGAATATCATGTTATCTTGGAATTCCTAGTTTGACCTTAATTTTTGCCTGGGTTGTTCTTTTGAGTTTTCAACCCAGCAGTCTTTTGTATTGCCCTAACTTTTGCCTAGGTTGCCCTTACGGGTTTTCGACCTAGCGGGCTCTTGATTGTGCCCTAACTTTTGCCTAGGTCGTTCTTGAGGATTGTCGACCTAGCGGGCCTTTTTTACTCAATTGTGCCCTAACTTTTGCCTAGGCCGTTTTTTGAGGGTTTTCAACCTAGCGGGTTTCTTTGATTTTGGTTGTGCCCTAACTTTTTCCTAGGTCCTCTTTTGAGGGTTATCGACCTAGCGAGCTTTTTTGATTTTGGTTGTGCCCTAACTTTTGCCTAGGTCCTTTTTGAAGGTTTTCGACCTAGCAGGCTTTCTTTTTTTCCTTGAATTTTATGTAGTTGGATGTCGATCTTGCCGGGGTCATTTTGGTTTCTAATTCAACGGATCTTATTTTGCATCCCTAAATTTTGCTTGGATTTAAACTTGATTCCAGCGGGATATTTTATTTGACAACACACTTTGAATGGTGATCTAGAATCCCTAGTTGTTTATTCTGCTTCCTCATTGGGTTGTTCTCTTTGAGCTTGATTAACTCGACGTTCAAGATTACTTATTACAGCACTGGCATCCTCACCAATTGGTATTTATTGTTTTGGTGTAGGAATAAGAAATAGGTTGAGTGATGAAAAGGATGATAAATTTTAGAAGTAAAGTCAAAATGTAAAGCACGTGCTCAAGAAACATGAAAATGTAACTTTTGTATTATTCATTGAGATTTGTTTACAAAAGATTGATTTTGAAAAATATGACAAATCCCAGATGATCTTCCTTGATAGCTTGATCTATACAAGGCAACTTGCCGTGCTGCTCCCACTTTCTTAACCAGCAGATGAGCCCTCACGATTCAGCGCTTGGATTAGGAGCGATATTCCCAAAGTCCAGCCGTTTAGCATCAATCAGGCTCTGCACCTTACGCTTCAGAACCTGGCAGTTTTCTGTCGAATGACCGATGTACCCTGCATGGTAGCCACATCTGGCGTTAGCATCGTACCATTTAGGATATGGTGGCTCTTGAGGTTTCAGAGGATAAGGCGCCACTAGAGAGTTCTCGATTAGCCGAGGTAGCAGCTCGGTGTAGGTCATTGGAATGGGATCAAACTGGACAAGATCCTTCTCCTTCTTTTGACTTTGGCTGGGATTTGGGCTGATGGCTTGTGTTTGGACCGTATATGGTATGGACGGTCGAATTGGCATTGGATAGTTGTAAGTTGGATATGGTGATGGTTGGTAGGTGGTGGGGATGTAAGGATATGGCATGTAAGGTGTATATGGTGATGGTTGGAAGCCGGTTGGTCCATAAGGTGCCATTTGAGGAATGTATTGGCCTTGACCAGAAGCCACATTGTAGGTTTCACCTGCCTTTTTCTTCCCAGATCCACTGGAAGCGTTGACTACGCTTGCGGACCTTTGCATGATCTTTCCACGGCGCATGCCACCTTCAATCCTTTCTCCAATGATGACGACATCGGAGAAGCTAGAAGTCACACTTCCAATCATCTTGTCATAGAAAGGATTTTGGAGTGTGTCCACGAACATGCTGACCATCTCTTTTTCGGATAAAGGAGGTTGTACCTGAGCAGCTAACTCCCTCCATCTTTGAGCGTACTGCTTGAAGGTTTCTTCTTCTTTCTTGGCCATATTCTGGAGCTGAGTCCGATCAGGGGCCATCTCCGTATTGTACTGATACTGCTTTGTGAAAGCCTCCGCAAGGTCTCTCCATGAACGGATGCGTGTCCGTCCAAACTGAGTGTACCAGCTTGCACCTGCCCCGTTGCCGTCTTGAAAGAAATGGATGAGCAACTTTCGTCGTAGGTACATGCAGACATCTTCCCGCAGTATAGTCGTGTTTCTTTGGGCAGCCGGGTTCCTTGATATTTCTCGAATTCAGAACCTTAAATTTTGGAGGGATGACCACGTCCGGAACCGAACCACGCATCACCGCATTTTTGGCTTCATAAGCGCTTTCCTCGATCGTCCCGATTCTATCTTCTAGATTCTCCACTTTTCAAGATCCTCATTTGAAGGATGGCTTGGGTGTTCCTCTAGCATATGGTGAGCTTGAGAGAATGGTATGTACATAGGGTGAGGCCCTTGGGTGAACATAGGATTGGTTCCCCCAACAGCCGTTTGGTATGCTTGTGGAATGGTGTTTGGCGGTAGGTTATGTGTTTGGGTTAGTGTTTGAGCTTGTGTTTGGGGTAGTGTATGTGTATGGTGGTGAGGAAACCCATAATAAACCCCTTCGGTTGGTGGAGGCATGGTTAATGCTGAACGGTTTTGTGGAGTGAACCCAGGAGGATACGACGGGTCATTTGGTTCTCCCGGTAGAGATTCCCTTGCCTCTTTTTGTTTGGATGATTGGATGGCCTCCATCAGCTTGGCCATCTGTTCCTTTAGAGATTTGACCTCATTTTTCAGTTCCTCGTTTTGTCTCTCCAACTCATCCATGATTCTTGATTTGGAACGGGTTCTATAAGGATGCTGAGAAAGTTGTCTGTCTTTAATTTTTAATCTTTCTGTTAAATTAAAAATTAATTTTTGAGAAACAATGTGAATGCCAAAATCAATGAATGATAAAAATGTTAATGCTTCAGTGAATATTAAAATGAGGGAGGTGGGGATAATTTTCAAAATCGATGATAAACTTATTTAACAAATGGATGAATGCAATGTTGGATGCACAAATAATTAGAGGTTTGAAAGTTGCTCATTTTGAATGATCTTTATTTATTTTGGCTTCTTTTTGGATTCTTAGTAATTTTGATACTTTTTAGTTTTGTTAAAACAAAAAATCTTTTGGTTTTGCTAGAATTTCCCTAGTTTTCTTTCAAACCTAAAAGCATTTTTTGTTTTCAATTTCCTTTTTCTTCTTTTTTTTTGGATTTTCCATAATCTGTTTATTTTAGTAATTTAATTTTTCTATTTCTTTTTCAAATGTTCTAACTCTCCTCTACTTTTGGATTTGTATATGTTTATGTTCCAAAATCTTAATTTGAATTGGTTTAGGCAAAAATTTGCCCCAGTTTCACTTATTAGTATAAGAAATTATTTTTTTGAATTTTCTTTAATTTTTTTTATTTCATTTGTCAAATTTGTTTATTTTCTTCCTTTTTTAGTTTCCAATTTTCTTTGCCTTTTTTTTTCTAATCTAAATCAATTTCAAATCTTAATATTTTGTGTTTTTTCCCAAAATAAATATGTTTTTGCCCCTTTTTTTTTGTGTCATATGTGAGGTGATGTGACATAGATCTAAGGTCTTTTTAATATATGCTTCTCACACAGGGTAGTTTGTAATCCTGGAGGTTATGATGGTCACTAGAGCCAAGTTCTAATTCCTAGTGCTTGCTACAACCGTAGAGAAGGCTACCAGTTGCAGGGCACTAAGAAAAAGACGCACTCTAGTTGGGGTTTTCGTGATAGTCAAACGGGACGTGCATCCCAAGTGACACCACTAGACCCCTCTAGTCCTAGGTTTTCACTCGGACCCGGGTGTAGGGCCCCACTCATGTTATGCATATAGGACTAGAATGTATAGAATAACCTGCAATTTGAAACACAATAGATATATGTCTTCTACCCTAGGGTGAGAAACATACAAACTTGAATTATCATGAATATAAGAAATAAATAACAACATGTGAATAAATAGAAAAGGGATCAACATTCATTTATACACTCAATTTGAAACAGGGTTTGACTCTCTAAAAGTCCCCAGTGGAGTCGCCATCTGTCGCAACCGTAATTCCGACGAGACGACGAACTCGCTAAATGTTTGAAAATAATTTGATTGATTTGATTGTGGAGTCGCCACCAAATTTTTGTTTAAGGGAAAAAGATTTGGAAAAACCCTGACTCAAGGATGAGATTCGAAGTTCGGGAGTCGGTTACGAGTAGGAAGGTGTTAGGGCACTCCCACTCGCACTGCTCCAAGGAACAAGACTCTTTAAACTGAGTGTGTGATTATTTGAAAATAGTTTGATCCCTTAATTAATTTGAAAATAAATAGGTTGATGGAGGTTAGCCTGACAGGACTTGATCCTGCTCCTACGTATTCCCCGGTGCAATGGAAAATTCAAGGCTTACGTAGTTCTGGTTTTAAGAGACTTGATCTTTTGAAGAAGTAGAGGGGTGATTTGAGGATAGGATTGATTTTTGAATAGACTAAAATTGCGTACTTGCATAACCCAAACCGTCGTAGGCCGTGAGTGAGTTTGCACGAATTATAACGCGGAACAGCAGAAAAGGCTGCCTGTTCGTATTAGAATCCGTTGTACGAATCTTAGAGATTTAAAATAGATATTTGAAATAGACGTTTTCTAACAGAGTTAGTAAATAGAGATTTTCTAAAATTTATGCTTGCAAAATCCAAATCGTCGTAAAAAAGTATTTGAATCCACACGAATTGAAACACGCAATGCCAGAGAAGGCGTTCTGTCGTTAAAATCCGCTTGCACATATTTTAAAACAGATATTTTGAAATACATTTTTTAGTGGAGTTAGTAAACAGTGATTTTCTAAAATTGCGTGCTTGCAAAATTCAAATCGTCGTAAGCCGCATTTGAATCCGCACGAATTAAAACACAGAACAGCAGAGAAGGCTGCCTGTTTGTGTTAAAATCCGCTTGCACACATTTTAAAAAGTTAAAATAGACATTTTGGAAACAAGTGTTTCAAAAAAAAATAAATAAATAAAAAATTAATGAAAAGGACCAGAAAATTCAGTTAGGTTTCGGTTAGTTTGTTAGGAATGGGGAGTTTCTGAATTAAAGGGAGGTTGGTGCTTTCGGAAGGGGGGAAAAAAAAAACCTCTGGCGAACATTCTCTGGGGAGGAGGAAGAGGAAACATATGCACCTCCAAAAGCCACATGTGAGGAGAATTCAAGAAGAAGTTATCAAGATCCATTGATGGATACCTCAAGATCTCATATGAACTTACTACATTCAGAGTTATTTCTACGCTAGAACCATTTTCATTTTGCCATGGACCATAAGAAAATCAGGCTTGAGGTTCAACGCTTGCAGTATCCAGCTTCTTACGAATTTTAGCTCCTCTTCAATTCGCAGATTCACGAAATTTCCTTCATTCAGCGACTGAAGGTTAGGCTTGCATTTCCAGTCTCTTTGGTGCTTGTGTTTGTTATTCGGTTTCTTCCTCTCTACATTGTCCCTAAGCTTTAGATGAAGCATATGTCAAAATTTATAATGAATCTGATCTTAGCTAACTGTGATGTTTGTTTAAATTCTGATTCAGAATTGTTAGCTAGACTGTATGTGTGCTTCTATATTGCAGTAGGATTAAGGTTCGTAAGAAGTTTGTAAAAGCTAGTCTATTCATTCTCCTTTCTATGCAAAACCTCAATCTTGATCAGTAAATGAACATTAGGATCCAAATGATGTGATTTTGTTTGAGTCGCTAGAAAGCTACTCATCTCCTTCCTGTTATATTGGCATCCATGACAAGAGCAGATAAGCACCCCAAATCTCAGGATTAGAAGCATTGACTTGGGTTTAATAAGAGTCTAAGCATTAACCTATACTTGTTGATCCAGCCCTTAAATCATGACCCTAGATTCTCAAAGAAATGATGCTACAACTCATAACAACCTAAACGTAACTTTGCTTGTGACACGAAATTCTGTAAGAGACCTCACATAGAAAGACCTGGTGACTTAACTCCTTGTCTGAAAAATTCAGTCTCTAGATAGTGTTAGAGAGTTCCATGTTCCTTCGTTTAGAATCAGGCTAACTATGGTGTTATGGTATGTACTGGTTTGGGAAGTTCGTAGATAAGGAAGAGAAGCACAGTTCGTGTTGTACATGCTGAGAATATAGAGGCACACACTGGTGTAACTAAGTAAGTGTCCAACTCGGGTGCAAAAATGGTTTGTTCTGTTTTTAACTGCGAGCGTAGCCGATTAAGTGGTTCAAATCCTATTAATGTTATAATAGCTTCTCAGATAGTTAACTGTCGTAAGGATTCTTCTCCAACTGTACATCAGAATCTGTAAATTTTCATAGCATCGATATCTCCACATTGATGTTATCTTCTTCCCCTGGTTTGGATTTGTCTTAAACATTGAAACTTTGGTTGTTGCTGCTGAGGGAAAAGACCCTTATCTCTACGCCTTTTGCTCTAGCCTCTAATGAATCACCCTGAAATTCCCAAGAAAAGAGCGGAGAACGATGCTTATGGCCGTGCTCGAATCAGCTTGCTGTTCTTGGCTTCGTCGCTATAATTAAAAAATAGAATCCACACAAGCTGGGAGGCCAATAGCACTGATACCCGAGAGCTTATGCAACTCAGTTTGAACTAACCTCAATGCTTAGATAACCAGGCTGATGCTGGTTTGGAGGGAACTCGTGCGTTTGTCTTTATGGTGTTGTTCGGCTATGTCATATTCAGCATAGCTAAAGAATTGAAAGAATAATATAGCTAGGCTCTAGAGGCTCAAGCTACTTTTTCTGACATGTATAAAAGTCATTCACCCCATACTTGTGGTGCCATATCAGAGACGTGTGTCATAAAGCCAGATTCGCTAGCTTTCCCAAATCTCCTATTTCTATTTCTCTGCAGAATATTAGTTCAGTAATGGCTAAAGTGAGTTGATGAGATGGCTTTCATGAGCCCCTGTTTTGTGAATGCCTAGTTGTTTAATACATGTAAAATCTGTTTGATCCCGATTTATGATACTTCAAGTGGTTATGTTTGTCTCGTTGGCCAAAACTGATTCTTGGGCGCTAGCAAAAGTATCCTTTAAGTTTAATTTGGAGCATTAGAAGCGCAACCAGAAGTTTGGTTGGGTGGTCAAGGTTGCTGCCCACAATTTCCACATCATAGATTCGATCCTCCCTGGGGTCAGGTTTTTACAAATGTCAAGTAAATCCTTAACCCTTTATCTAATTAATCTGCACTAAATGATGATCAAATACCACGGATTAGCCTAGTGATTAATGCATGGCACACAGCCGCCTCACCCTTAGTTCGATCCACGCGCTTCATTTTTATTTTAAATGCCCTGCCAATTCATGCAATTGGGGCCCAAAAGTTTGCGCGTGGCTGCCTTTCGTAGGCTATGTTTCAAGAAGTGTCCAAAGGGATGTAATTAGGCCACAGTTACCAACATTAGGCCAAGTTTGTATCACAGTAAAAAGCCCTTTGCTTCCTGGTTGCATTGGCTATATAAGTCAGGGTACAGGGAACTAACGAAATTAACCAAGCATATTATGCCCTTGCCATCTAATCTGAATTGCAATCTTAAGGCATGTGTCGCTTCGATTCGAGGCTATTTTGATGGTACTAATAGGACCCATCAGGTTTAATTTCATTTCTGGAGCCAAAGAAATTACGTGCCAAAATTGGAATGGGGTCATTTGATCACCCTTTACAAATGTGCCATGAGTCAAGTGACAATGCTACTCCTTTTCTATAAACTGGAATAGTTTGGTAATCTACCTTCTATCAAAACCAAGCCAATTTTTAAAAATAAAATAAAGTCAAAACTTTAATAATATAAATATTAATAAAAATAATTTTTTTAATTTCTTTTTCTAATTTAGAGCAAGCCTAATTCATCTTCTAGTTCAGTATTTATGTGGGTTCAGCCCACTTTTCAATTCTTTTAAATAATCTTTTTTTTCTTATGTGGTGAAGCCCATTTTCAAATTTTCCTCTAAAAATAAAATAAAATGAAATATATATGTATATATATAATCCATCATTTATAGTAGGGTCAAACTCAACACCCTTGTAAAATCAAGTCCAACTCTCTTTAATTTAAAATTCATTTCTAAAATAATAATAAAAAATAAATAATAAAAAAAATAAATCAAATCATTTTTGTAGAAGTCAAGGTCAAACCCAATTCGTTTAAAATGAATTTAAATTTTATTTATCAAATCAGGTTCGTTTTCACATCTTAACTACTGTCTTCATTAATTTTTTTTTTTTTTTTGAAACACTTGTTTCCAAAATGTCTATTTTAACTTTTTAAAATGTGTGCAAGCGGATTTTAACACAAACAGCCTTCTCATTGCTCTGTTTTTTAATTAAGGACGATTCAAATGCGCTTACTTACGATTTGAATTTTGCAAGCACGCAATTTTAGAAAATCACTGTTTACTAACTCCACTAAAAAATGTATTTCAAAATATCTGTTTTAAAATATGTGCAAGCGGATTTTAACACGAACAGGCAGCCTTCTCTGCTGTTCTGTGTTTCAATTCGTGTGGATTCCAAATACGGCTTACGACGATTTGGATTTTGCAAGCATAAATTTTAGAAAATCTCTATTTACTAACTCTATTAGAAAACGTCTATTTCAAATATCTATTTTAAATCTCTAAGATTCGTACAACGGATTCTAATATGAACAGGCAGCCTTCTCTGCTGTTCCGCGTTATAATTCGTGCAAACTCACTCACGGCCTACGACGGTTTGGGTTATGCAAGTACGCAATTTTAGTCTATTCAAAAATCAATCCTATCCTCAAATCACCCCTCTACTTCTTCAAAAGATCAAGTCTCTTAAAACCAGAACTACGTAAGCCTTGAATTTTCCATTGCACCGGGGAATACGTAGGAGCAGGATCAAGTCCTGTCAGGCTAACCTCCATCAACCTATTTATTTTCAAATTAATTAAGGGATCAAACTATTTTCAAATAATCACACACTCAGTTTAAGGGTACTGTTCCTTGGAACAGGCGAGTGGGGTGCCTAACACCTTCCCTACTCGTAACCGACTCCCGAACTTCGAATCTCATCCTTGAGTCAGGGTTTTCCAAATCTTTTTCCCTTAAACAAAAATTTGGTGGCGACTCCACAATCAAATCAATCAAATTATTTTCAAACATTTAGCGAGTTCGTCGTCTCGTCGGAATTACGGTTGCGACAGACATGATTAGTCATTTAACTATCAGGGACACGTTGGGCATTTGTGGAATTCGACAGGGTCAGTTTAGTAACTTACTCAGCAGGGGTGAGGCTTGTGATATAAAAGGGAAATTTGTCCCTTGGCAGGTTCGAACCCTCAACCCAGGAGTGGGTGATGATGCGTCCTGGGTGATGATGCGTCTAGCCACTGAACCATGTCCTAATATACTTATGACTTCGTGCCCATTATGCTTATAAGGTGAATCCAACGTTTTCTGAAAATGGTGTGTAGGGGACTCGAACCCCTTGTCAAGGACATAAGGATAGCGCTTCTCCTGCCACTAGGCCAAGCTCTTGCTCATGCTATTTGACTCACTCAACTAACTTATCATAAGCCCCAAATTTAGGCTCTGCATATTTGGTAATAAGGCATGGTCAGTTCATTAATTGGCCTTAAGACATTGCATGGGCCTGAGATTAGGACTACTGATATTACCCTTTTACAAGTGTGTAACTTCCTATTCCTTGGCAATCAAGATGACTTTGCAAGCTTTTCTACTCCACGACTTCATTTGCTAAGATCCATTTTAAGTGGCTAGTTCTCCTTCTCCTTGACCAAGTTGTAGTGGGTATCAAGCGGGGACAAACAGCTCTTGGTCAAGCTATTCGGAGCCAAGCAACTCAAGGTTATTTGCTGACTAATGCCATGTATGTAATGCCTATCTACTTACATATGCAGATATGTGGTAAAACTTCATCCTAAGGGTGATTACTCGAGTGTTTATTAACTCATGCACGCGGTATAGAGGCATGCTGTGATCTCCATTCCAAAGATTCACAGCTGCCTTTGCGAATAGAGCACCTACTGTTGAAAACAGAGTGCACGATCAAGAGGATTGTGTGGGATCTTTTCCATCTCGTGGCTTCTCAAAAGCTAGTTCCAGCCATTTGTAGGTTCACTCATGGTTCTCAGGAGCCATTATGTTTGGAGAGTGCAGGAGGAGACACTTTGCTTCAGGTCCAGTTTCTGATATCAGTGATGTTGTTGATTATTCAGGGAAAAAGCGGCCATTAAGATCATTTCTCAAGATGCTCACTGATCATCCTCGATCGCCATCCTTGTGAGCAAATCAACTAAACTAAAGACACTCCTCCTAGCAGTCTTGAGGGAACCCAAGAGATTATTAGGGGATCCCAAAGACGAATCTCAGAAGATCGATTCCAGCATTGACCCCAGATTATCAGGGGAGGTTCTCGGTTAAATAAAGAAAGGTGCATCGACCTGGTTATGGGTGATAAATACTAAGATTTGGAAGGTCGAGTCGCTCACTCTTGCTTATTCTCAGGATCGACTTCTGTGAGTTGGAATCAGCCTATCCCAATCAAGGAAAACAGGGGCCTGTTGTACACGATGTTATTACAAACACTGTATATACCAGTGTGTGGGGACTTCTATCACCCTCTATGAATCTCTCAGTGAATGGACTACGATGATCTCACCCAGAGCTACTCTCCATTACTTGGAAGAAAGGGGTGGAATCAGTCTCTCAAAGCCATTCGAGGTGAAAAACAAGTTCATACCAAAATCGGTTCTCTCATACACAATCTTTAAGCAAGAAACAAATTCTTTCATGCACAATTTTCAGGCAAGAAACAGATTCTATCATGCACAATTCTTAAGCAAGAAATCAGTTCTATGGTGAGGTTTCTTGATTCAGTCATGCCTCGATGGATTCATGCAGGATCCACGTAGAATTCGTGTAGAAGAGTTCGACAACCAACCTGTTGTAGGATCAGAAACGATGGAGCTTCGTCTGATGCAAGCTTCTTGCTCACTGAGAATCGCTTCTCCAGAATTCTGCAATCACCTTCTCTCTTTTCTCTCGCCTTTGTTTCTTCGCTCACTTCTTTCATAAGCTAGCAACACTTTTATGCCCAAAAAAAAAAAATCAAAGCTCCCTCTGCTCCCCTTATATACATATACTCCTAAGAGCTTTTTTCTTTCTGTTTTTTGCCGCTTTTTCGTTTTCCTTTGATTTTTTTATTGGTTTTTCTTTTTTGATTTATTTTCTTTATTTGTTTTTTTTTTCAGAATTTATTTTTATTTTTTAAATTTAATTTTTGACTTTCAGGTTTTATTTTGTTAACTTTTTTTTTTCAGATTTTATTATTTTTCAGAATTTTACTTATTTTAATTTTTATATTTTTACTATTTTCCTTTAATTTGATTTTAGAATTTTTCAGATAATAAATTTTTTTAGTTCTAAATTTCCATATTTTTAATTTTTGTTTTAATTTGTATTAATTTCTGTTTTTCAGTTTTTCTGATTTTTATTATTTTTGTAACTTCTAATTTTTATATATTTTTTTATTATTATTCTTTTTAGATTTTGATTTTTGTTCATTATTTCTCTTTTTTAATTTTCAAATTTTGATTCTTTTGTCTTTTCTATTTCTCCAAATTTTAATCTTTTTTATTTAATTTAATTTCCAGAAATTTTCCATTTTTTATAATTTTCCCCAAATTTAATTAATTAGAAAAAGAACTTTCAAGATTTTGAATTTTCTTCAATCCTTTTCTGATTTTTTTGTTTCTGCCTTTTATTTCTGATTTTTTTATTATTTTTCTGATTTTGCTTAATTATGGTTCATTTGGAATTTCTTGGGGTTTTTAATTTAAGTTTATCCATTAATTGACTTAAACTGGGCCTCGGACATAATTGAGTGTTTACATCAATCAAACCCAATCATATTCTCAATTATTTTCAAATTAAATTCTTTGGTTCTAGGTCTCACGCAATGAACCCTAGGACCAACCGGTAGCTTTTTCTTGCTAATCGTTGCCTAGGAATTCATATGGGTCCCAAGTGCAACCGTAGTTGTCTTGGACCCTGTGCATATGTGGACTGAAGATCCTTTTGTAAAATTTCAAGAAAAACTTCATTTAGAGTCCCTAAAGTCTCATGCAACGAACCCTAAGCACGAACTAGTAGCTCTTTCTGCTGTTCAGGGTTTGGGAATTCGTATGGATCCTAGTGCAGCTGTAGTTGTCTTGGATCCTGTGCATATATGGACTAAGGATTCTCCTTAAGGTGTTTTCAAAACACTCTAACCGTTTTCAAATATTCCTTTTAAAACGCCCCGAAGGTCAAGCCTTCAAACGTGTTTTTTCAAGCACTACTTTTCAAGTTTCTCTGAAGGTCAAACCTTCACAAACCAGAACTACGTAAGCCTTGAGTTTCCCATTGCACCAGGGAATACATAGGAGCAGGACCAAGTCCTGTCAGGCTGCTAACCTCCATCAACCTATTTATTTTCAATTAATTAAGGGATCAAACTATTTTCAAATAATCACACTCAGTTTAAGGGTACTGTTCTTCGGAACAGGCAAGTGAGGTGCCTAACACCTTCCCTACTTGTAACCGACTCCCGAATCTAAATCTCATCCTCGAGTCAGGGTTCTTTCCAAATCTTTTTCCCTTAAATAAAAATTTGGTGGCAACTCCACATAATCAAAATAAATTCATTTCAAAATTTTAGCGAGTCCGTCGTCTCGTCGGAATTACGGTTGCGACATTTGCAATATAGGTGATTCATAAAATGTCATGTCTTTATATCCTATCTTGTTAATGAAATAATAATTTTTTCAAAAATAATCTTAAAAAAATGATTAAAAAGAAAGAGTAAGAAAATAATAAATTTTATGTTTTAAATAAAGATATATTAGTGTGATATTTTTAAATTAACGATAAAATAATAAATTCATATAAATTTAATGTATTAATTGTTTATTATTATTGTAAAAAATATATAATATTCTTAATTTAAAATATAAATTTTTCTTTTCTTAATTTTCTTCTAAACAATCCTTCAAATAGTTTAAGCAAACACATAAAAGAAAAAATATATTATATCATCTATCATCCAAATACATGTGATCAAATCATGTAAAATTCTAAATAAATCATAAGCTAACTTAAAAATTTATATCTATTAAAAATATATTAATTTTTTAAATTATTTTCGTCATCTATATCAATGTTTAAAGCATAGTATATTTTTTTCACATACAAATGATGTGGTTAAAATTTTTTAAAAACTTCACCTCCAAGTGATTTCCATGTCATTGTAACCATATTAATTCATACAATGTTATGTTTTCATATCTTCTATGAATAATAAGGTAATGAACTTCTCAATAGTAGTTTTAAAAAGGTCTTAAAAAGAGAGAAAAAATGATAATTTTTGAAAATAAATACATTTTAATTTTATATTTTTAAATAAAAGTCAAAAGGAATAAATTAATATAAATTTTGATATATTAATTATTTTTTATTATGAAAAATAATATATATTATTCTTAATTTAAAATTACAAATTTTTCTTTATTTTTTATTTTCTTTTAAACAATCTTTCAAATAGTTTAATCAAATCTATAAAATAATAAAATATTATTATGTTATCCATTAACTAAATATATACGACCAAATCATATAATATCCAAAATAAATCATAAGCTCTTCTAAATTTTACATCTATTAAAAAAATATTAATGTCTTAAATGATTTTCATCATCTACATCAATGCCGGAAAGATAATTTTTTTATACAAATTAAGCGGTTAAAATATGTTTCAACATCCTAACATTCAAGTAATTTTTATACCGTTGAATATAGTTGATTCTTAAAATTTTATGTTTTTATATCATCTCTTCATATGGAAGTAATAAACTTCTCAAAAATAATCTTAAAGAAAGAGTTAGAAAATAATTAATTTTTTGTGTTAAATAAATATATTTTAAATAAAAATAAAATTAATATAAAATAACAAATTAATTATTTATTATTATTGAAAAATATATAATGTTCTTGTTTTTTGATTATAAATTTTTATTTTTTTAATTTTTTTTGTAAACAATCTTTCAAATAGTTTAATCAAATTTATAAAAGAAAATAAACATATTATATCATCTATTACCTAAATATATATGATCAAATCATATAAGATTTTAAATAAATCATAAGTTTGTAAACACCCAATTATGTCCGAGGCCCCCCCATTTCTTTAAATTAATAAGAAACAGAATAAATAAGTAAAAAGCAGAAAACGAAAAAAGAGAAAAAGAGAAAAAGAGAAAAAGAAAGCAAGGAAAAACTTTTGAAAAATAATAAAAATAAATGAAATAGAATTAAATAAAACAAAAGAAAAGAAATAAAATTGAAAAAATGAAAAAGGCGTGAAAAAAATATATAAAATATGGAATAAATAAATAAAGGAAAAAACAAACTTTCCAAAAAATAGGAAAAACTGTATTAGTGCAAGAAAAGAAAAAGAAGTAGGCGGGAAAAAAGTAAAAGAAAAACAATGGAAATTGGAAAAAGGAAAATGCATACAAAATGAAAAAGGAGAAAATATATAAAAGGGGATCTTCCATTATCAAAAAGGGGGGATTCTAAGATCTTCTTTCCGGGAGGGGCTCTCTGTGTTGTTCCTTCTTGGCCATCCTCAAGAGTCACATGGTGGAGGAGCTCTTATAGGGACGTTCTTCAAGCCACAGCAACGAATCGGAGAAGAAAGAAGCCTCAACGATCTTGAGAAGCATTTCCATCGATCAACACTCTTTAGGTAAATACTCAAACTCAACCTCTTAATACTACATGAAAAAGGCATGATAAGACTAAATTAGAATGCATGAGCGGTTTTGAGTTTGTCTTGATCTGAATCCAAAAAAAAATTCGATTAAAATTGACGCGAGGATCTTGCAAAATCATAAGGCATAGTCGAGTTAATTGTCATGCGCGTGATCCTGCTTCATGCCTCTCAAATTCTCACCCAATCGAATCCTAAGCGGATGACTGCCAGAAACCAAAAGAGCATACTGATTTGGGAAAGGTCAACATGGAGGTTTTATGATGTCTCTGCACTACACGCATGATGTCATCTTTAGTTTCAATGATCTGATTGGGGATGGAGTAATACGTGGATTCCTAAATCCATCACACGTTAAATTCTTCACTTGATGCTATGACCTTGCTATTATAATTAAAAAAACCAAATCAGTGAAAATACATGAAACAGAGGACTTCGAAATGTGATTCAGATCTTGTTATCACTCTGCATCCACACATTTGGTTGGAGTGATCATTAGGATAGGCTCGAACATGCCGCATTGGAGCTACAATCTGGCATTCTGAATGCATAAGTTGTGTGTGGCTCCACTGTTGGTATAAGGTCGGATGGTAGGAACCTGTGGTTTGAAGCATGGCTCCCTCGCTCTGAGTCATAATAGAAGGTAAATCTGGAAGGTAATGGAGACCTGTTATGAGTGAACTTAGGAGGGGATACACAGCAAAAGTCACAGCCACAAATTGGTGCCCAAGGGCATTCAAGCAGAATTAAATGGGAACTAGTTTCATGGAGTGGCTTTCATGAACCACGTCGAACCGTTTCATGACCCAGTAACGGAGACACCTCGCTTGGCATACCTATCTCTCAGAAGACGCTCAAGAGATAAGCTATCCTTGAGTCTTCGGTTCCTGTTAAGAATTAGGTGATAGGTTCAGATCCTGATCGCGTTGAAAGGGCTGGACATGGGGTCGGATACCCTTAGGACTCCTAGCAGGGCCTTATACTCATGAGAGGAGGATGCTTGGTCACTTGGTTGCCAGGACTTTGGACACAGTATCAGAACACTAGCGAATGCCTTTCACCTTGCTCTGATTCAATTGCACTTCTTAAGTATGAACAAAATGGCAATGTTGGGAAAGGGAACCCAAATCAGACAAGGACTTCACTATAGGTATTCCTCCCTGGTTCAGTCATTTTCCCTGCTCAGCCGCACCACTGTCTTAGTTGTGCCACTCTGATAGCTCACGTGAGGATGCTCTCAAAACGAGCCTATAGAAGGATTTGATGAAGAGACAAAGCTGAATTGTGTAACCAGGGAGCAGTCGACGCTGTGCCAAAACAGAGGAGACGCACGAAAGGATACAGCTTATTGGAAATAGAAAATGGCTCGGTTATCACCTTGCACATATATATAATTATTGGGACTCAAGTCCTAGAGTTTGAATGACTCCAGTATTTAGGTACATGGCTTGCAATCCCACTGTCTCGCCTCTGAGTCCCTCAAGCAGCATGTGGCTCGTTGCCTCAGCAATTCCAACTACCTCAATATTTCAATTTGGCTCCCTTAAACCTCAATATTGCAAGGTCACATCCCATGTCCCAGTCGGGGCATCAAGCGCAAAATACATAGGGCTAGAGTCCAGACGTCTTATGCATGCTAGAAGGCCCATGCAGGGGGAAGGGTCTACTCCAGTGTGCAGAGGAAGTTTAGGCAAGATTTGGCTAAAATACGGGGGAGGGAGCAGACTTGGGTTTTATTTTAAACCTGCAAGATATGAGGCATAGAGTGAATAGCTCAAGTGGTCGAGCTCCCCACCCACACACCCAAGGCCTAGGATCGAATCCCATTAGGAACAATTTCTCTTTTAAATATTTCCAAGCCATCCGCCCAAAATGAGCCATGCAGGCCAGCCCAGCCAAGCCTTGTGAGCCATGAACTCCCCCAAGCCACCTAAGCCATTCCTAATCAAAGTGAAGCCATGTGGAAGGCATGTAAACTTCCAGAAATTGCAAATTAAGCCCATAAATTGCCAAAAATTACATTTTTAGCCCCTGAACTTTTCCAAATTACATTTTCAGCCTCTCAACTTTTCAAAATTACATTTTCAGCCCCTCAAATTTTCAAAATTGCGAATCATCCCCTTAACTTTTCATATTTTACATTTTGACCCATCAACTTTCTTTATTTACATTTTGACCCCTCAACTTTTCATATTTACATTTTGACCCCCAAACTATTTATATTCATATTTTAACCCCCAAATTTCCTGAAAATCCGATTAAGCCCACGTGCTTTCGATATTTACAAGTCAAGAAAACGATTAAATAAAAATCGTTTTGCTTTCCTGAATCTCACGCAATGGGCCCTAAAATTGAACTGGTAGCTTTTTCTGTTGTTCGTTGTTTAGAGGTCTGTATGGGTCCAAGTGCAGCCGTTGTTGTCTTGGGCCCTGTGCATATGTGGATTGGGATTGCTCCTCCTTTCCCTCATTTTCAAACAAATAAAAATCCATTTTGCATTCCTCAATCTCACACAATGGGCCCTAAAAACGAATTGGTAGCTTTTCCTGCTGTTCGTTGTTTAGAGGTCTGTATGAGTCCAAGTGCAGCCGTTGTTGTCTTGGTCCCTGTGCATATGTGGATTGGGATTGCCCCTCCTTTGTTTCCAGTAAAACAAAAATCTCGTTTTTGCTTTCCTTAATCTCACGCAATGGATCCTAAAAACGAACTGGTAGCTTTTTCTGCTGTTCGTTGTTTAGAGGTCTGTATGGGTCCAAGTGCAGCCGTTGTTGTCTTGTGCCCTGTGCATATGTAGATTGGGATTGCACCCTCCAAATGTTTTAAAAAATAAACAGCAACAAAACATTTACTTTTCAATTTAAACACCTCTTGAAGGTCAAGCCTTCAAATCTAACCAGAACTACGTAAGCCTTGAGTTTCCCATTGCACCGGGGAATACGTAGGAGCAGGATCAAGTCCTGTCAGGCTACCCTCCATCAAATTATTTATTTCACAGTAATTAAAGGGATCAAAACAGTTTTCAATAATCACACGCTTAGTTTAAGGGTACCGTTCTTTGGAACGGGCGAGTGGGGTGCTTAACACCTTCCCCATTCGTAACCGACTTCCAAACTTCGAATCTCATTCTCGAGTCAGGGTTTTTCCAAATCTTTTTCCCTTAAATAAAGGGATCAAAACAGTTTTCAATAATCACACGCTTAGTTTAAGGGTACCGTTCTTTGGAATGGGCGAGTGGGGTGCTTAACACCTTCCCCATTCGTAACCGACTCCCAAACTTCGAATCTCATTCTCGAGTCAGGGTTTTTCCAAATCTTTTTCCCTTAAATAAAAATTTGGTGACGACTCCACTTAATCAAAATAAAAATCCATTTTTAAAATTTTAGTGAGTTCGTCGTCTCGTCGGAATTACAGTTGCGACAAAGTTATCTTAAAACTTTATATCTATTAAAAAAATACTAATTTTTTTAATCATTTCCATCATATTTATCAAAGTTCAAATGGTAGTATACTTTTTTATTTTACATACAAATGATGTGGTTAAAAATATTTCAACATATACGATCAAATAATATAAGATTCAAAATAAATAATAACCTATTCAAAAATTTTACATCTATTACAGAAATCTTAAATTTTAAATGATTTTCATTATATACATCAAAGCTAAAAGTAAAATTTTCATCAAACAAATGATATGGTTAAAATATGTTTCAATATCCTCACTCAAATAAATTTTCTATCTTTGCAATATAGTTGATTTATAAAATTCCATGTCTTTATATCCTGGCTTGATAAGGAAGTAACAAATTTCTTAAAAATAATTTAAAAAAAAAATATTTGAAAAAAAGAGTAAGAAAATAGTAAATTTTATGTTTTAAATAAATATATTTTAATTTAATATTTTTAACTAAAAGATAAAAAATAATAATTTATTATAACTTAAACGTATTAATATTTTATTATTTAAAATTTTAATATTTTTTATTTTCTTATAAATAATATTTCAAATAGTTTAATCAAATATAATAAAGAAAAAAATATATTATATTAGCTATCACCCAAATATATATAATAAAATTATATAATATTCTAAATAAATGAAAATTACAACTTAACCAAGGATAAGTGTTCTTGCTCTGATTAAACTTTCACAACTATTGCCAAAGATATCAATAACACATGCAAGGTTACAATCAATTGAGATAGGGCAGTCAAGGCCAAAATGAGAGACAATACCAGATCCAAGGTTGTTCCCTCCAATAGCTCAGTAGTTACCACAGATGCACAATTCAAAAGTTTTTCTTACATAAATCTAAAAGAAGTGAATTTCCTTGTAGACTGTACATGCTAGATATGGATAAAGTGAGCACATTTTAACTGCATCAACTAGGTAAAATTTCACTGGTACAAAGATCTTTTTAGCTTCATTTATAGAAATGGATTCAATCAAGGATGAATTCCCAATCTCAACAACACTTTTAAGAGGTTTAGCAAGCAAACTTAACATTATATTTGCTACATTGAATTCTATATAATGTCCACCACCAATTTGAAGCAAAGAACAACACCTTTCTAGGATACTTTAAGAATATTGACAGAATTACGCCCATCATTTGCAACAAGGACACCAATGTGATTTCTCATATTTTCAAAACTCAAAACATTAAGTAGCTCTAGAGGTTGTGTTGTGTATGAAGCACCTCTTATGTTTTTAAGTAGTGTATCAGTCATTCAAACTGAATTGGGATCCATTGGCTTCAATGAGTGGTGCCAAAGCACCAAGAGATATTGAGAATATAAAGCAAACTTCCTTATAGAATTTACAAATGCACTCTCAAAATTGTTTACAATTCATCATCTGCAGGAGCTATAAAATACACTATGGCACCTAGAGCTTATGCTTCCTACCTTGGAAAACTTGCTTGGCAGGTTTCTCAGCTAATTCTTTAAGAGATTGAACAACAACATCCTTGGAGATTTGGTTTGATCCATGCGCGAATGTAACAAAATTGATTTTAACAATTTTTTACACAGAGAGACATGAAGCTTTCCACAATATTTTTGAAGCTAATTTTCTCAGACAAAGCTCAAATCACAGGACACTCTTATGCTAATAACAGAATTCAATCCACATTCACCTAAATGGCTCATCATTCATAGAGAATCTCAAATCATAATACAGGTGCATAGATGTAATGATTATAGAGATATTATCGAAAACTTGCATAGAAAAATAAGGAGATGCAAATCTTAGATCTATCTTGATGCCACAGATCGGAGGTTCCGATTGGGAAAAGAATCCTAGTATAATATCTTACTACATTTCTAAGCTTATTTTAGTGCATTGCTACGCTATAATTCCAATCACTAACACCTAGAAAAGCATTAGTGTCAATGACTTTACCTGGAGAATTTACAAAGAACTTTGATTATCACCTCCTTAAGTACTTGAGTTCTTAATGTTCTTCTGTGATTTTCGGTGCATGAGCCTCAATTTGTGGATATGAAAATGGAATGGATTCTGGTTGAAGCTAGTTTTGGAGAGCACGTAATGGTTTCTCTTCTCCCGGCCAACAATGGACCAAGTTCTGTGCAAAATTAGCTCTAAAGAATGCCAAATTTCTCTAAAGGTGCGAGGATCTCTTCTTCCTTTCACAATAATGGAGTTATTTCTGGGAGAAGTAGGAGAGCCAGAACAGGAAAGAGAACCTCCCCCATTTTTCAATCTTTCTTCTAGTTATCCCCGAAGCTCTTTAACTAACTAATAATTATTTAACAAACTAACTATCCTAATAAAATTTTCAGACCAATTCTTTTGGTTTCAAGTGTCCTCTTTCTTTTTTTTTTTCTTTATTTTATTTATTTATTTAATATTATTTATTTTTTGAATGATTTTGAACCAAATTATCTTTTGGTTAAATTTTAATTTTAGGCTTTCTATTTTCTTCCTTATTCCTCTTTTTAGTTCTCTTTTCATTATTATTATTCCCTTTTCCCAGTTTTTCTCTTTTTTTATTTTTATTTTTATTTATTCTTATTTTATTTTTTACTTTTTTTTATTTTTGAATTTTAACTTAAGCATTAATTTGATAAATACCATCTTGGACATAATTGAGTGTTCACACACCCAAATATATAAGATCCTAGAAAAATCTTCATTTATTTTGGGAAATATTTCAAGATATTTACCTCCAAATAATTTTTATGCCTTTGTAATATTGTTGATTCATACAATGTTATGTTTATATATACTCTCTTAAAAATGAATTAATGAACTTTTCAAAAATAGTTTTAAAAGGAAAGTCTTAAAAAAAAGTGGAAAAATATTAAAATTCTTTGGTTTTTTAAAAAAATAAGTTGATTTAATATTTGTAAATAAAATACAAAATAATAAATTAGTATAAATTTAGATATATTTATTATTTGTTATTATTGCAGAATAATATATAATATTCTTAACTTAAATTATAAATTTTTCTTTATTTTTTATTTCTTTATAAAAAAATCTTTAAAATAGTTTAATTAAATAGACAAAATAATAAAATATATTATATTATCTATGACCTAAATATATACAATCAAATCATATAAGTTCTAAATAAATAATAATTATTATACCATTTTAGATCTATCAAAAATCTTAATTTTTCAATTTATTTCCGTTATTACATCAATGCTAAAATTATAATTTTCTTTGTACAAATAATTTTTTTAAAATATATTTCAACATCCTCACATTCAAGTAATGTTCATGTCTTTGCAATATAGTTGATTTATAAAATTTCATATTTTTATATTCTCGCTTTATAATAAAGTAATAAATTTCTCAAAAATAATTTTAAAAAAATATTTGGAAGAAAGAGTAAGAAAATAGTAAATTTTATATTTTAAATAAACATATTTTAATTTAATATTTTTAAATAAATCATAAAATAATAAATTTAATATAACTTGAATAATAATAAATATTATTCCTAAAGTAAAATTAAAATTTATTTTTACACAATCCTTCAATTAGATTAATCAAATACATAAAAGAAAAAGATATATTATATTACCTATCACTTGAATATACATGATCAAATCATATAATATTCTAAATAAATCATATGTTATCTTAGAACTTTACATCTATTAAAAAAATATTAATTTTTAAATGATTTCCATCATTTATATCAATGCTAAAAGGATAGCATATTTAAGATATATTATATTACCTATCACTTGAATATACATGATCAAATCATATAATATTCTAAATAAATCATATGTTATCTTAGAACTTTACATCTATTAAAAAAATATTAATTTTTAAATGATTTCCATCATTTATATCAATGCTAAAAGGATAGCATATTTTTTTCACCTACAAATGATGTTATTAAAAAATATTTTACCATGTTCACCTTTAAATAATTTCGATGTCTGTGTAAGATTGTTGATTTATATAATATTAATAATTTTTAATATTAAAAACTAATATAGGTTATTCTTAATTTCAAATTATAAGTTTTTTAATTTTTATTTCATTCTAAACAATTTTTAAAATAGTTTACCCAAATATAAAAATAATAAAATATATTATATTATCTATTATTTAAATATAGATGATCAAATCATACAAGATCCTAAATATATAATAAGAAATTTTTAATTTTACATGTATTAAAAAGTTAATTTTAAAAAAAAATTCATTATTTACATCAATACTAAAAGGATAATTTTTTTATACAAATGAAGTGGTTAAAATATGGTTCAACATCCTCACTTCAACTAATTTTCATGTCTTTTGCAAAATAGTTGATTCATAAAATGTTATGTTTTTATATCCTTTCTTGATAATGAAGTAATAAATTTCTCAAAAGTAATCTTAAAAAATAATTTTAAAGAAAGAGTAATAAAATGGTAAGTTTTATATTTTAAATAAATATATTTAAATTTAATATTTTTAATAAAAGGTAATAAATAATAAATTAATATAACTTTAACGTATTAATTATTTATTATTATTGTAAAATAATATATAATGTTCTTAATTTAAAGTTATAATTTTACTTTTTTTAATTTCCTGCTAAACAATCCAAATAGTTTAATCAAATAAAAAAAAGAAAAACAAATATTATATTATCTATCACCCAAATATATATGATTAAATCAAATAAGATCCTAAGTAAATCATAAGCTATTTTTAAACTTTATATCTATTAAAAAAATATTTATTTATTTTTAAATAATTTCTATCATCTATATCAAATGTTAAAAGAATACTACGTATTTTTTTCATACAAATGATGTTAAAAAATATTTTAACATATTTATATCCAAGTAATTTTTATGTTTCTCTAATATTGTTGATTCATACAATGTTATGTTTTTATATAGTCTCTTAATAATGTAGAAATGAATTTCCCAAAAATAACTTTAAAAGGAAGGTCTTAAAAAGAGAGAAAAAATAATAAATTTAAGGTTTAAATAAATATATTTTCATTTAATATTTTTAATTAATAGATAAAATTAATAAATTAATATACATTTTGATTTATCAATTATTTTTTATTGTTGTAGAACAATATATAATATTCTTAATTTAAAATTATAATTTTTTATTTTCATAACTTTCTGCTAAATAACCCTAAAATAGTTTAATCAAATATATAAAAATATATATATTATATTATCTATCATCCAAATATATATAATCAAATTATATAAGATCATAAATAAATCATAAGCTATCTTAAAAATTTACATCCTTTAAAAATTAATTTTTTATATAATTTTCATCATCTATATCAAAGCTAAAAGGATAGTTTATTTTTTTCACATTCAATTGAGATGGTTAAAGAATATTTCAACTTATTCACCTTCAAATAATTTTTATGTCTTTGTAACATTGTTTATTAATACAATGTTATATTTTTATGTTCTCTCTTAATAATTAAGTAATGCATTTCTCAAAATTAGTTTTGAAATTCAGGTCTTAAAAAGAGAGCACAAAATAATAACTTTTTTCGTGTTAAATAAATACATTTTAATTTAATATTTATAAATAATAGGAAAAAATAATAAATTATTATATACTTTGATATATTAATTATTTGTTAATATTAAAAAATAATATATATTATTCTTAAAATCAAATTATAAATTTTTCTTTATTTTTTATTTTTTCGAAACAATCTTTAAAATAGTTTAGTCAAATATACAAAAAAAATATATATATTATATTATCTATTACCTAAATATATATGACCAAATCATATAAGGTCATAAATATATAATAAGCAGTTCTAAAATTTTACATCTGCTAAAAAAATATTAATTTTAAATAATTTTTATTATCTACATCGATACTAAAAGAATAATGTATTTTATTCAAATGCAATGGTTAAATATGTTTCAACATCCTTGTGAATAACTAATTTTGTCCATATTTATATATAATAAAAATTAAAAAAATAACAATAAAAGATAAAAAATTGATTAAGAAAAATTAATAGGATAATAGGGATAAGAGAGTTATATTTTCTGATAGGTAGGGAATAGTGGCAGTCAATTTTTGTTTAGTGGGGTAGTGGAAGAGCAGCAACGTAGAAGTGAGGAGTGATTATGGTGAGTGGGGTAGTGGGGCAGAGTACTTTCAGGTAACGAGGAAGACACATAAATGATGGGAACGTATCAGAAGAAGGCACCTACGCATATACACATATACACACATAGATAGACGTAAGTGAGAAAGAGAGCACGGGCGAATCATATCCAAGCTTCGAAACTAGGTAATATCTTTATCCCGTTTTGTGGCTTGTTTCCCCAACTCCCAATTCTGACATGTAAAATATGCTCCTAATATTCATTCGTTGTCCTCTGTTTATTTTGCCTCATGTCTTTATTTCCTTATGTATAGAATCTATTCCCTGATATGCCACATGTTTCCTAGTTGTTTGGTTTTTAATATGACATACATGTTCCCGATTTCCAAAACTGATACGTGAAATTCCCTGATATCCTAATTATTTTAAAATTAACTTGAAACTTTTCTTCGTGAATTTTGATTGATCATTTTTTTTCCTTTCATATGAGGGGTCAAGCGGTGTTAATTGAGTGGTTGATCCACCTTTAACACCGTTTGTTTTGTAAGGGTTTATCGAGTAGCCATTTTCTACCTTGAACTTTATGCATTTCCTTTCAAAAACATAAAAAAAAGAGGATTTTCTAAATTTTTCTTAAATAAATTTTCAGGTCTTCTTCTTCGTTTATTTCATAAAATAAGTAAATAAATTTTTTTAACTTACATGTTAAACAACACAAATCAATAAAAATATTTTTTATTTGAGTGAAATAAATTTTTTTAAAAGTTAATGGTATCCGTACATAATTAATTAGAAGGTAACCATTTTAATGGATGTCATAGGGTGCTAATACCTTCCCTATGTGTAAATAACTCTCGAACCCAAACTGGTTTCAAAGATCACAATTTTAAGTTTTTCCAAAATTTCCTTTAATAAATTTTGGTGGCGAATCCTCTATTTTTTTAATTAAAAGCTTTTGTTCGCCGTCCCATTGTAATCCCTAGTTACGGCAGATACGACTCCACTAGGATATCTTCGAGAGTTAAGCCTAATCTAATTAATTGTGCATGTTCTCTTTAACTTTATTTTTATTTATTTCACTCTTTTTTTATGTAAATATTGTTTCTTCTTTTTTCTCTCTTGTTCGTGTTCACTGTGTTTGTACACATTCAATGTTGTGAACCATAGGGTAGAAGACTTTCTGCTGTATATTCTTGGTTGCTTGTTTGTGTTGCAGGTGGGGTTGGGTAGTTTTAGATTTAAAGGTTTGTATGCTCCCTTTCACATAATTCACTCTAACTTACCTCACACACCTTTTGGGCTTTATACCCAAGCCACAAGCGAGCTTAGGATTAGTGGGTGTCTTGATAGTTTCTATTTAGGGGCTTCATGCCCACTTGGTAATTATTAAGTCACCACTCGTCAGTGTTGCTGGTATCATGAGTTAGTCATATTGAGAGGCATTTCCTACTTATGACTGGTTGAGGAACTGGGTCCTTGTCTATATGATAAGGGCAATCGAGGGTTATGATAATCTATGAGTTGTCTAGATCTACCCATAAAACCATGCACGTAGACAGAACTAAGCAACCTTCCAAAGTTAGGATGTGGACATTAGTAATATCCTACCTTAGTTTTTCACCTAAAACAAGAGAGCATGTTTCTTTCTCTTTATCTTGCACATGTATATTCACATCTAATCATATTATAACATGAGCATAGTCAATCACATCATTATCATCATTTTTGCACCGAAAATAATACTAAATTTTTTAAAATTTGGACATGAATCTCAATCATTTTTTTTTCATTTTTTTTAAAAAAAATTGTAGGTATATTCAGTTATTTTTCGGGGCTTTTAGAAAAAATAAAAAATTCATGCATTTTAATTTAATATTTATAAATCATAGGGAAAAAATAATAAATTATTATATACTTTGATATATTAATTATTTGTTAATATTAAAAAATAATATATATTATTCTTAAAATCAAATTATAAATTTTTCTTTATTTTTTATTTTTTCGAAACAATCTTTAAAATAGTTTAGTCAAATATACAAAAAAAATATATATTATATTATCTATTACCTAAATATATATGACCAAATCATATAAGGTCATAAATATATAATAAGCAGTTCTAAAATTTTACATCTGCTAAAAAAATATTAATTTTAAATAATTTTTATTATCTACATCGATACTAAAAGAATAATGTATTTTATTCAAATGCAATGGTTAAATATGTTTCAACATCCTTGTGAATAACTAATTTTTTCCATATTTATATATAATAAAAATTAAAAAAATAACAATAAAAGATAAAAAATTGATTAAGAAAAATTAATAGGATAATAGGGATAAGGGAGTTATATTTTCTGATAGGTAGGGAATAGTGGCAGTCAATTTTTGTTTAGTGGGGTAGTGGAAGAGCAGTTAACAGAAAGTGAGGGAGTGATTATGGTGAGTGGGGTAGTGGGGCAGAGTACTTTCAGGTAACGAGGAAGACACATAAATGAGGGGGAACGTATGAGAAGAAGGCACCTACGCATATACACATATACACACATAGATAGACGTACGTGAGAAAGAGAGCACGAGCGAATCATATCCAAGCTTCGAAACTAGGTAATATCTTTATCCCGTTTTGTGGCTTGTTTCCCCAACTCCCAATTCTGACATGTAAAATACGCTCCTAATATTCATTCGTTGTCCTCTGTTTATTTTGCCTCATGTCTTTATTTCCTTATGTATAGAATCTATTCCCTGATATGCCACATGTTTCCTAGTTGTTTGGTTTTTAATATGACATACATGTTCCCGATTTCCAAAACTGATATGTGAAATTCCCTGATATCCTAATTATTTTAAAATTAACTTGAAACTTTTCTTCGTGAATTTTGATTGATCATTTTTTTTCCTTTCATATGAGGGGTCAAGCGGTGTTAATTGAGTGGTTGATCCACCTTTAACACCGTTTGTTTTGTAAGGGTTTGTCGAGTAGCCATTTTCTACCTTGAACTTTATGCATTTCCTTTCAAAAACATAAAAAAAAGAGGATTTTCTAAATTTTTCTTAAATAAATTTTCAGGTCTTCTTCTTCGTTTATTTCATAAAATAAGTAAATAAATTTTTTTAACTTACATGTTAAACAACACAAATCAATAAAAATATTTTTTATTTGAGTGAAATAAATTTTTTTAAAAGTTAATGGTATCCGTACATAATTAATTAGAAGGTAACCATTTTAATGGATGTCATAGGGTGCTAATACCTTCCCTATGTGTAAATAACTCCCGAACCCAAACTGGTTTCAAAGATCACAATTTTAAGTTTTTCCAAAATTTCCTTTAATAAATTTTGGTGGCGAATCCTCTATTTTTTTTAATTAAAAGCTTTTGTTCGCCGTCCCATTGTAATCCCGGTTGCGACAGATAGCGACTCCACTAGGGATATCTTCGAGAGTTAAGCCTAATCTAATTAATTGTGCATGTTCTCTTTAACTTTATTTTTATTTATTTCACTCTTTTTTTATGTAAATATTGTTTCTTCTTTTTTCTCTCTTGGTCGTGTTCACTGTGTTTGTACACATTCAATGTTGTGAACCATAGGGTAGAAGACTTTCTGCTATATATTCTTGGTTGCTTGTTTGTGTTGCAGGTGGGGTTGGGTAGTTTTAGATTTAAAGGTTTGTATGCTCCCTTTCACATAATTCACTCTCACTTACCTCACACACCTTTTGGGCTTTATACCCAAGCCTGTGCGAGCTTAGGATTAGTGGGTGTCTTGATAGTTTCTATTTAGGGGCTTCATGCCCACTTGGTAATTATTAAGTCACCACTCAGAGTGTTGCTGGTATCATGAGTTAGTCATATTGAGAGGGCATTTCCCTACTTATGACTGGTTGAGGAACTGGGTCCTTGTCTATATGATAAGGGCAATCTGAGGGTTATGATAATCTATGAGTTGTCTAGATCTACCCATAAAACCATGCACGTAGACAGAACTAAGCAACCTTCCAAAGTTAGGATGTGGACATTAGTAATATCCTACCTTAGTTTTTCACCTAAAACAAGAGAGCATGTTTCTTTCTCTTTATCTTGCACATGTATATTCACATCTAATCATATTATAACATGAGCATAGTCAATCACATCATTATCATCATTTTTGCACCGAAAATAATACTAAATTTTTTAAAATTTGGACATGAATCTCAATCATTTTTTTTTCATTTTTTTTAAAAAAAAAATTGTAGGTATATTCAGTTATTTTTCGGGGCTTTTAGAAAAAATAAAAAATTCATGCATTTTTTGGACATTTAGAAAAAAGGAAAATAAAAATAACATGTTTGTTAATTTGTTTTTACATGTTTGGTGCATTCAATTTTTTTCGTTGGATTTTTAGAAAAAAATAAAAAAATTATCATATAGGTTCAAACATTTTTTTGTAGATTTAGATAAAGGAAACACAAAAATAACATGTTCATGCATTTTTTTTATAAATATTTTATCACATTTATACATAAAAATTACATGTTAGGTACATTCAGTTGTTTATTTTAGTTGGGCTTTTCGAAAAATAAAAGAAAATTTCTGGATATTTAAAAAAAACAAAAATAACATGTTCATGCATTTTTTTAAAAATCACATCCTAGGTATATTAGTTTTTGCTTTAGTGTGGGCTTTTAGAAAAATAAAAATTTCATGTATTTTTTTTTGACATTTAGATAAACAAAAAAAATCAAAATAATATGTTCATACATTTTTTTTCTATCACATTTATACATAAAAAAAATTACATGTTTAGTACATTCAGCCTTTTTTTGAACTTTTAAAAAAATAAAAAATATCATATAGGTTCATACTTTTTTTTCGTACATTTACATAAACAAAACACAAAAATAACATGTTCATACATTTTTTATAAAAAGAAATTACATAAAAAACAAATCACATGTTAGATATATTTAGTTTTTTTTCTTTTACTTGGGCTTTTAGAAAAATAAATAATTTTTTTAACATGTAAATAAACAAAAAAAAAACATGTTCATGCATTTTTTTTATAAAAAAGGTCACATGTTTAGATACATTTTTTTGTGTCTTAGTTGGGCTTTTAGAAAATAAAAAAAAATCATGCATTTTTTTTTGTATTTAGATAAACAAAAAAAAATAACATGTCATGCATTTTTTTTTTACATTTATAAATAAAAAAAATCACATGTTTAGATAGTTTTTTTATCTTTTAGTTAGACTTTTAGAAAATAAAAAATTTTATGCATTTTTTTAAACAAAAAAACAAAAATAACATGTTCATGCATTGTTTTTCATAAAAAAAAATCACATGTTTAGATACATTTTTTTTGTGTCTTAGTTGGACTTTTAGAAAATAAAAAAAATTGATCCATTTTTTTTTGTGTTTAGATATACAAAAAAAAACAAAAATAACATGTCATGCATTTTATTTTTTCACATTTATAAATAAAAAAAAATCACATGTTTAGATACATTTTTTATGTTTTAGTTGGACTTTTAGAAAATAAAAAATGTTATGCATTTTTTTAATATTTAAATAAACAAAAAATAAAAATAACATGTTCATACATTTTTTTTCGCATTTATAAATCACATGTTTAGATACAGTTTTTTTTGTCTTAGTTGGCCTTTTAGAAAATAAAAAAAATTCATGCATTTTTCGAATATTTAGATAAACAAAAAAAAGAAAAATAACATATTCATGCCTTTTTTTTCACATTTATAAATAAAAAAATCACATGTTTAGATACATTTTTTATGTTTTAGTTGGAATTTTAGAAAATAAAAAATGTTATGCATTTTTCGAATATTTAGATAAACAAAAGAAAGAAAAATAACATATTCATGCCTTTTTTTTCACATTTATAAATAAAAAAATCACATGTTTAGATACATTTTTTATGTTTTAGTTGGACTTTTAGAAAATAAAAAATGTTATGCATTTTTTGAATATTTAAATAAACAAAAAATAAAAATAACATGTTCATACATTTTTTTTCACATTTATAAATCACATGTTTAGATACAGTTTTTTTTTTGTGTCTTAATTGGGCGTTTAGAAAATAAAAAAAAAATCATGAATTTTTCAAATATTTAGATAAAAAAAAAACAAAAATAACATGTTCATGCATTTTTTTTCACATTTATAAATAAAAAAATCACATGTTTAGATACATTTTTTATGTTTTAGTTGGACTTTTAGAAAATAAAAAAATTTTGTGCATTTTTTTTTGAATATTTAGATAAACAAAAAACAAAAATAACATGTTCATATATATTTTTTTCTTCACATTTATATATCACATGTTTAGATACATTTTTTTTTGGTGCCTTAGTTGGGCTTTTAGAAAATAAAAATATTCATGCATTTTTTTGAATATTTAGATAAACAAAAAAAAACAAAAATAACATGTTCATACATTTTTTTTTTCACATTTATAATCACATATTTAGATACATTTTTTGTGTTTTAGTTGGGCTTTTAGAAAAAAAAATTTCATACGTTTTTTTTAATATTTAGATAAGAAAAAATAAAAATAACATGTTCATACAAAAAAAATTATATGTTAGGTGCGTTCATTTTTTTTGGACTTTTAAAAAAAGTAAAAAAAATTATTCATATAGGTTCATGCATTTTTTTGTACATTTTTTTAAAAAACAAAATACAAAAAGAACATATTCATGCATTTTTATTTTTTTTATATTTTTACACACAAAAAATATAACATGTTAGGTACATTGAGTTTTTGTTTTTTTTTTTTTGCCATTTTAGAAAAATGAAAAAATCATATAGGTTCACGTATTTTTTTTGGACATTTAGACAAATAAAATACAAAAATAACATGTTATATTAGATAAATTTAGTTTTAGTTGGACCTTTTCATATAGGCTCATGCATTGTTTTCTTTTTGGATATTTAAATAAACAAAACACAAAAATAATATGTCCATTCCCCTTTTTTAGAATTAATTTTTTTATCACATTTTTACATAAAATATATAAAAAAATCACACATATATCATGTTTTAGTTGGGTTTTTAATATAAAAATTAAAAAAAAAACTTTTGATATAGGTCCATGCATTTTTTAACATGTTCATATAAGCTTAGGCATAATATCTTAGGCATATAGGTTCATGCATATTTTACACATGACATTGCATCATTTATCTATTCCTTATTCTTCTTTCTTTTTTTTTTCTCTTGCCTTTAAATAAATAGAATTAAAACAAAAATTAAAAACAAGAAAAAATCTGAAAATTAAAAAGATTCTAATAGAAAAGAAAATTATCTGAAAAAAAAACGAATACTAAAAAAAAATCTGAATAAATGAATAGAAAATTCAACAAAAAAAAAGAAATAAAAAATTAATTAAAATTTTAAAATTAAAGTAAAAAATTAAAATCTGGAAATAAAAAAGTAAAATTTAAAAAATTAGAAAAAACAGCAAAAAGGGAAATTTGGAAAATAAATAAAGAGGGAAAATATTAAAAATCTAAAGAAAATAAAATTTTAAAATTAAAAAAAAATTTACAATCAGAAAAGAAAAATAAATAAATAGCAAAATTCAAAAATTAATAAAAAATTCCAGAAATTCAAAAATTAATAAAAATTCCAGAAATTCAAAAATTAATAAAAAATTCCAAAAATTCAAAAATTAATAAAAATTCCAGAAATTCAAAAATTAATAAAAAATTCCAGAAATTCAAAAATTAATAAAAAATTCCAGAAATTCAAAAATTAATAAAAATTCAAGAAATTCAAAAATTAATAAAAAATTCCAGAAATTCAAAAATAATAAAAAAATTCCAGAAATTAAGAAATTAATAAAAAATTCACAAAATTCAAGAAATTAAGAAAATTAGCAAAAATTCTAAAATTTCTAAATAAACTCAAAAGATTTTTAAATAAATTCATAAAAATTTCTAATAATCATCCTAAGTTTTCATAATTGCAAAATTACGCCAAAATTCTATTTGAAATCCCAAAACTCAAAAATGAAATTCTTATCTCAAATTCAAGTTTCCTCTTATTCAAGCGTCAATATCATTTGCAAATTGTATCTTTCCAAAAATTTAAAATCTCTTTTCTAATATTTTGGGATTTTTAAGTCTCACGCAATGGGCTTTAAATGGGGAACTGACGGTTTACCTGCTGTTCAACATTTACTAGTTCATATAGGTCCCTATGCTGCCTTAGCCGCCTCGGGTCTTGTGCATGAGTGGACTTAGGGTCCCTTTCAAAACTTTAAAAATATCTTTTTCTAATACTTTGGGATTCTAGGTCTCACGCGATGAGCTCTAAATGGGGAACTGATGGTTCACCTGCTGTTCAACATTTAGTAGTTCGTATAGGCCCCTATGCTGCCTTAGCCGCCTCGGGCCTTGTGCATGAGTGGACAATAAATCCCTTCCAAAGATAAAACCTTCAAAAAACAAAATCTTCAAATACTCTCTTTAAAGCACTTTCGAAGGTCAAGCCTTCAAAACCAACTAGAACTACGTAAGCCTTGAGTTTCCCATTGCACCGGAGAATACGTAGGAGCAGGATCAAGTCCTGTCAGGCTAAACACCATCAAGTATTTATTTTCACTCTAATAAAAGGGATCAAATCGTTTTCAAATAATCACACACACTCAGTTTAAGGGTACTGTTCCTCGGAATGGGCGAGTGGGGTGCCTAACACCTTCCCCTCTCGTAATCGACTCCCGAACCTAAATCTCATCCTCAAGCCAGGGTTTTTTCCAAATATTTTTCCCTCAAATAAAAATTTGGTGGCGACTCCACATTAATCCAAATAAAATTCATTTTTCAAAATTTAGCGAGTTCGTCGTCTCGTCGGAATTACAGTTGCGACAGATGGCGATTCCACTGGGGATATTAGAGAGTCAAGCCTGTTTGATTGAGTGTGTATTATATTTGATCCCTTCTCTGTTTATTTGCACGATCCATTACTGTTTATCTATTTGCTATCTATTTGTTTATTCTTTGTACAAACCTTAGGATAGACAAACATTAAAATACTATATATATCTGTACAATTTCCCCAATTGCAGGTGTCCCAATCATTTGTGTGCCCTTATACATTGCATGTGCATTTATCATAAGTGGGGCCCTATACCCGGGTCTGAGTGCCACTTAGGGTAGAGGGATCTAGTGGTGTCACGCTGGGGCCTACGTCCTGTGTGGCTATCACGAAAATCCCAGCTATAGTACGTCCTATTCATAATGCCCCACAACTAGTGGCTACTTCTACTGTTGTGGTAAGCATTATGGACTGGAACCTGGCTCTGGTGACCTTTATACCTCTAAGATTACAACCTACCTTGGATAGGTTCATGCATTAAAAGCCATAGATCCTTAGGACAGGTAACCCACACAAGAAGCAAAGAGGGCACACACACCCCTTTCAAGATACAAGGGATTTGAAGGCTACAATTGGAGATACAAAAATCAAATCAAGATAAAAATCAAGAAAAACAAAATAGAAGGAGGAAATTCCTAAGAAAATTAGAAAAATATTTTTAAAATATTGAAAAGATCCCAAAGAAAACTAAAATGGACATTTTAGAAATAGGAAATTAGGAAAATAATCTTTTGAAAATAAAAAAATGAAAAGATTCAAAAGAGAGAAAATGAAATTTCGAAAACCTAAAGAATGCTTTCTAGAAAGATTCTAGCAAAACTAAAAAGTTTTTCTAAACAAAACTAAATGTTTTTCTAGAAAAATAAAAAATACCAAAACTCCAAAAAACAAATTTGTTAAAAATCAAAGATGAATAAATAAAGCAACTTTGATTTATTGTCAACACAGTCAAACTTCAAAAGTCTCTAAAAGATTATTGGTGCATAACATGCATGCCTTTGTTCATAAATTTATCATCAAAAAGGGATTTCAAAAATCATTCCACACATTCATACTCATTGTGCATCAATATTTTAATCAGTCACGATTTCTTGTATTCAAATTATTTCACAAAAATTAATTTTTAACTTCACCAGAAAATTGGAGAAACACAGCTTCCTCGACATCCTTATAGAACTCGAGCACAATCAAGAATCATGGATGAGTTGGAGAGACAAAATGAGGAGCTAAGAAATGAGGTCAAATCACTGAAAGAGCAGATGGCTAAGCTAATAGAGGCCATCCAATTGTCAAAACAAAAGAAGGCGACAGAATCCTTGCCGAAAGAACCAACTGACCTATCATACCCTCCTGGCTTCACTCCACCATCAACTATGCCTCCGCCAACCGAAGGAGTTCATCATGGGTTTCCTCATGGGCATGCACCCTCATACAACCAAACACAAGCCCAAACACAAACCCAAACACATAACCTACCGCTAAACACCACCTCACAAGCCTACCAAGAAGCCGTTGGGGGAACGCACCCTATGTTCACCCAAGGGCCTCGCCCTGTATACATACCATCTTCTTATCCCCACCACATGCCTGAGGAATACCCAAGCCATCCTTCAATTGAGGATACAGAAAAATGGAAGGGTCTAGAGGACAGGATCCGGGCAATTGAGGGAAATGCTTATGAAGCCAAAGATGCAGCTGATCTGTGCCTGGTTCCCGACGTGGTCATCCCTCCCAAATTCAAGGTTCCTGAATTCGAGAAATATCAAGGAACCAGTTGTCCAAAGAAACACCTGACTATGTACTGCAGGAAGATGTCTGCATGTACTTACGATGAGAAGCTACTCATCCATTTCTTTCAAGACAGCTTAACCGGGGCAGCCGCAAACTAGTACACTCAACTTGAGCGGACACACATCCGTTCATGGAGAGACCTCGCCGAGGATTTCACAAGACAGTATCAGTACAATACAGAGATGGCTCCTGATCGAACTCAGCTTCAAAATATGGCCAAGAAAGAAGAAGAAACCTTCACACGCTCAAAGATGGACGAAGTTAGCTGCTCAGGTACAACCTCCTTTATCCGAAAAAGAGATGGTCAGCATGTTCGTGGACACACTCCAAAATCCTTTCTCTAACAAGATGATTGGAAGTGTGACTTCTAGCTTCTCCGATGTCGTCATCATTGGAGAAAGGATTGAAGGTGGCATGCGCCGTGGAAAGATCATGCAAAAGTCCGCAGGCGTAGTCAACGCTTCCAGTGGATCCGGGAAGAAAAAGGCAGGTGAAACCTACAATGTGGCTTCTGGTCAAGGCCAATACATTCCTCAAATGGCATAGTATGGTCCAGCTGGCTTTCAACCACCACCATATACACCATACACACCTTACTTACCATATCCTTACATTGCAGCTACATACCAAACACCATACCCTCCTACTTACATCTATCCGACACAAGTCCGACCACCAACACCATATACGACCTAAACACAAGCCATGAGCCAAAATACCAACCAAAGCCAGAAAAAGGAGAGGAAGCCCGTCCAATTTGACCCTATCCCAATCTCCTACATTGAGCTACTACCTCGGCTGATCCAAAACTCGCTAGTTGCGCCTTATCCTCTGAAACTTCAAGAGCCACCATATCCTAATTGGTACAATCCTAACGCCAGATGCGATTACCATGCAGGATTTATTGGTCATTCTACTGAGGATTGCCTAGCGTTGAAGCGAAAGGTACAAAGCCTGATTGATGCAAAGTGGCTGGATTTTGGGAGGCTTGTTCCTAGTACAGAAAACAATCCATTGCCAAATCACGAGAGCCCGTCAACTAGCTGAAAGAGACGGGAGCAGCACAACAGGGTTCCTTGTACAAGTTGAGGATATCCATCCAGAAACTGTCGTACTTTTCAAAGTTAATCTTTTGTAAATAAACAGCAATGAATAAATACAAAATTATGTTTTTCATATCACTTGAGCACATGCCTTACATTTTGGCTTTACTTCTAAAGTTTACCATTCTTTTTGTCAACCCATTTCTTATTCCTATACCCAAACAATAAATACCAATTGGTGAGGATGCCAGTACTGTAATAAATAATCTTGAACGTCTAGTTAATCAAGCTCAAAGAGAAAAGCCCAATGAGGAAGCAGAATAACAAGGGATTCTAGATCCCCAATCAAAGTGTCTTGTCAAACAGAAACATCCCGCTGGAATCATTCAAGTCCAGGAAAAATCAGGGATGAAAAATAAGATCCGTTGAATTAGAAACCAAATGATCCCGGCAAGATCAATATTCAACTACGCAAAATTCAAGAAGAAGAGAAGCCCGCTGGGTTAAAAGCAAAAAATAATCCAGGCAAAAGTAGGGTTAAAGTTCAAAATAATGAATCGACAAAGTCATGATCAGAAAAGGCCTTGCTGGGTTCCAACAACAATTCAGGCAAAAATCAGGATCATATAAGAGCCCGCTAGGTCGATAATCATCAAAGAAGACCTAGGCAAAAGTTAGGGCACAATCAAGCAGAAGGCCCGCTAGGTCGAAAACCCGTAAGGGCGACCTAGGCAAAAGTTAGGGCACAATCAAGCAGAAGGCCCGCTAGGTCGACAATCTTCAAAAGAGACCTAGGCAAAAGTTAGGGCACGATCAAACAAAAGCCTGCTAAGTCAGCAATCCTCAAGAACGACCTAGGCAAAAGTTAGGGCACAACCAAGCAAAAGGCCCGCTAGGTCGAAAACCCGTAAGGGCGACCTAGGCAAAAGTTAGGGCACAATCAAGCAGAAGGCCCGCTAGGTCGACAATCTTCAAAAGAGACCTAGGCAAAAGTTAGGGCATAATCAAACAAAAGCCCGCTAGGTCGAAAACCCGTAAGGGCGACCTAGGTAAAAGTTAGGGCGAAACGAAAGACCTGCTGGGTTGAAAACTCAAAAGAACAACCCAGGAAAAAATTAAGGTCAATCCAGGAATCCCAAGACAACATGACATTTCTGCACCTCATATCTTCCTAAAATTAGGGCAAAATTTTGCCATTTCTCAAAGTTTGGTTAATTTGACAATCAAGATTATGAAAAGCAGCATTGGCATTTTTCTTCAAAAGGTGCCATTTGGGCAATTGAACCCACCCCTTTCGTCATCCTTTTCCTTTCAAGTACACTACCTTAAAACATACAGCCTCAAAATTCTCTTTTCTTTTCTATTGACCATCCAAAATCACTTGCACACCTCAAAGTGCACATGCCACAAGGAAATGTGAAAAATGTAAAAAGAATAAAAAGGATTAATTTTGAAAAGTCATGACAAATCGGATGAATCCTCCACCGTTGCAGCACCAACAGATTGTTTCCAAAGGAATCATCTTCCTACTAGCCATGATGCCACCAAAGAAGGAATGTGTCTTATTCAATACTACTGACCGTTGTTGGGTCTCGAAGATCCTGGAAAAGAAAATTCCAAAGTTGATCAAGAAGCCAAAAGATTGACCAAAACACCAAACTTAAGTCAATCTGTCTCGTCCTGATTTTTGATTCCTTTCACACCAACTAGAGGGTTGTCGAGGAAGGATGTGTAAAAAAAAAACAATCAAAAAAACAAAAAAAACCAAATCAATCAAGAGAAATAAAATTTTACACCATTTCATGGTTTGCATTCAATAGCATCTGTTTAATCAAATAATTGTTTCAAGCATCAAAATAAGAACCCCACATCCTTTTCGCATTTATTCAAGCATCATTAACACCGCATTCTTTTCACTCATTCAAACAGCACATAAGCATCTTTTTATTCAAGCATCGCGCGACCCATTTTTCAAAAGTAATTAAGACCCAGCTAAAATTTCCCAAATCGGTCATAATTAAAACTGAATCAAGCCTAAACTGGGGCAAAAGCTGGCCCAACAAAATTTAATTTGAGGTCATCCTCAAATGATCAGTCAAGTCCAAACTGGGGAAAAAGCTTGCCCAACAAAATTCAATTTGAAGTTATCCTCAAATTCTCAGTCAAGTCCAAACTGGGGCAAACACTTGCCCACAAAAATTTAATTTGGGGTCATCCTCAAATTCTGAACCAAGAGCAAAACTGGGGCAAACATTTTCCCGAAAAATTCAAGTTGAGGCAATTCTCAATTCCTCAACACCAGATCAATCAAGCTGGGGCAAATGCTTGCCCACACGATTCAATTTGAGGTCACCCTCAAAATCAAGTTCAAACCGGGGCAAACGCTTGCCCATGAAAGTTCAATTTGAGGTCATCCTCAAAATCAAGTCCAAATTGGGGCAAACGCCTGCCCACAAAAATTTAATTTGAGGCCATCCTCAAATTCTGATTCAAGAACAAAACTGGGGCAAACATTTGCCCAAGAAAATCCAAGTTGAGGCAATCCTCAATTCCTCAAACTCCAATCAAGCTCAATAGGGAAAAGTTGCCTAGAAAAATTCAAGTCAAGCTCATCCTCCAGATTGGGGAAAAATGGTTGCCCAAGTCTCTTCAAGAAGAAATTATCAAGTGCCTAAAAACTTTCAAGTTCAAGGCAAGTTCAAGTAGTTTATTTTAATTCAAGGCAATTGACGAAGAAGTACATAATCCCTCTTCATGTGCCACCCCAAGGAGCATCAAGTTTGTTTTCCACACCTGTCATCACAGGTCATTCTCTCGCCTGCATCAACAGGCTGCCATCTTTATCAAGTATCTATCTTCATTCCACCCTGTCAACAACAGGACCTCTACATGATTTCTTCCTGTCTTAACAGGATCATCTCTTTCCTGTCAACTACAGGGATTTTCTTCGATACCTGTCCTAATAGATTCTTGTCATTTTTTCGTTTGCCTGTCTTAACAGGTCATTCATGCTTCGCCTGCCTTGACGGGCCATTCTCTCAAGTTAGTATAGATCACCTTACTTTTCCTTTACCTGTCCAGCAGGCTCGGATCTTTCCTGTCAACAACAGGATCTTTTCGTTTTTTTATCTTAACAGGCTTTTATCTTTCCTTTTGCCTGTCTAGCAGGCTTGTTTTTCTGTCAAGAGTCTATCTGCATTTATACTGTCTTAACAGGTTTCCGTCTTTTTACTTTGCCTGTTTTAAACAGATCATCTTACTTTTCATTTGTCTGTCTAGCAGGCTTGCATCTTTCCTGTCAACAACAGGATCTTTTCGTTTTTTTGTCTTAACAGACTTTCATCTTTCCTTTTACCTGTCTAGCAGGCTTTGTTTTGTCAAGAGTCTATCTACATTCATCCCGTCTTAGCAAGTTAGTTTACGTCATTCATTTTACCTGTCTTAACAGGCTTCTTTCATTCCCATTTGCCTGCTTAGCAGGCTTGCATCTTTCTTGTCAACAACATGATCTCTTTCCTTTTACATGTCTTAATAAGTTTCTTTCATTCCCCTTTGCCTGTCTAGCAAGCTTGCATCTTTCCTGTCAACAACAGGACCTCAAGCATGTCTTTTCACACCCCGGCCGCTGGTTTGCATTTATCCCGCAACAAACAGATGTCATCATTTGCATCTTCCCGACAACAGCGGGGCCTCATCTGCATTTTCCTGTCAACAACAGGGCCTCAAGCATGTTTTTTTCTGTCACCTGTCAAGCAGGTTTGCATTTATCCTGGCAACAGCAGGATTTCATTTGCATCTTCCTGGCAACAGCGGGATCTCATTTGCATTCTCCTGTCAACAACAGGACTTCAAGCACGTTTAATTTTTTGTCCACCTGTCAAGCAGGTTTGCATTTATCCTGGCAACAGCAGGATTCCCTCATTTGCATTTATCCTGGCAACAGCAGGATTTCATCATTTGCATCTGCCCGGCAACAGCGGGATCTCATTTGCATTCTCCTGTCAACAACAGGACTTCAAGCACGTTTATTTTCTATCCACCTGTCAAGCAGGTTAGCATTTATCCTGGCAACAGCAGGATTTCATCATTTGCATCTTCCCGGCAACAGCGGGACTTCATTTGCATTCTCCTGTCAACAACAGGACTTCAAGCACGTTTAATTTTTTGTCCGCCTGTCAAGCAGGTTTGCATTTATCCTGGCAACAGCAGGATTCCCTCATTTGCATTTTCCTGTCAACAACAGGACTTCAAGCATGTTTAATTTTCATTCACCTGTCAAGCAGGTTTGCATTCATCCTGGCAACAACAAGATTTCATTTGCATTCTTCCTGTCAACAACGGGGTTCCTCCGAAGTTTAAATTTCTGCATCATGGCCTATGTTGTCAGGCCACCACCCAGTTTAAATTTCTGCATCATGGCCTATGTTGTCAGGCCACCACCCAGTTTAAATTTCTGCATCATGGCCTATATTGTCAGGCCACCATCAAGTTTTAATTTCTACAACATGGCCTATGTTGTCGGGCCTCATCAAGTTTAGATTTTTGCATCATGGCCTATAGTGTCAGACCTCATCTGGTTTAGATTTACTGCTTTCAGGCTTATGTTATCAGCCCGCCATGTAGTTTAGATTTATTGCTTTCAGGCCTATGTTGTCAGGCCGCCATGTAGCTTAGACTTACTGCTTTCAGGCCTATGTTGTCAGGCCGCCATGTAGCTTAGATTTACTGCTTTCAGGCCTATGTTGTCAGGCCGCCATGTAGCTTATATTTACTGCTTCCAGGCCTATGTTGTTAGGCCGCCATGTAGCTTAGATTTACTGCTTTCAGGCCTATGTTGTCAGGCCGCCATGTAGCTTAGATTTACTGCTTTCAGGCCTATGTTGTCAGGCCGCCATGTAGCTTAGATTTACTGCTTTCAGGCCTATGTTGTCAGGCCGCCATGTAGCTTAGATTTACTGCTTTCAGGCCTATGTTGTCAGGCCACCATGTAGCTTAGATAGCTTAGATAGCTTAGATTTACTGCTTTCAGGCCTATGTTGTCAGGCCGCCATGTAGCTTAGATTTATTGCATTCAGGCCTATGTTGTCAGGCCGCCCTGTAGCTTAGATAGCTTAGATTTACTGCTTTCAGGCCTATGTTGTCAGGCCACCATGTAGTTTAGATTTACTGCTTTCAGGCCTATGTTGTCAAGCCACCTTCTAGTTTAGATTTACTGCTTTCAGGACTATGTTGTCAGGCAACCCTCTAGTTTAGATTTACTGCTTTCAGGCCTATGTTGTCAGGCCGCCATGTAGTTTAGATTTACTACTTTCAGACCTATGTTGTCAGGCCACCCTCTAGTTTAGATTTACTGCTTTCAGGCCTATGTTGGGAGGCCGACATGTAGTTTAGATTTTCTGCATCATGGCCTATGTTGTTAGGCCACCATCTAGTTTAGTTTATTGCTTTCAGGCCTATGTTGTCAGGCCGTCATTTAGTTTAGTTTCTTGCTTTCTGGCCTATGTTGTCAGGCCATTGCATGTTTTAAGATTCTGCACCTGCGACCTATGTTGTCAGGCCAACTTGTACATATTTCACATTTTAGTTCTTGCATGCTTGCCGGTCTCAAATAAGTCACTTTCACTTAGCTGAGCCTGTCGCAACGGGCCATTTCTTTTCTGCGATTGACTGTTTTAGCAGGCCACTTTCATTTTGGCCTTGCTTGTCATAACAAGCAAACCAATGACCTTCCGTGCCTGTCCTAACAGGCCTTTGCTCATTTCACTTAGCCTAATTAGGCTATACCCTCAAGCCTTGCATATTTAAACCCTATCGGTGCATGAAACCGGTAAGATCCTTCAATCGCCATTCGTCGTGCATCACTTTAAGCTCAAGGCTTCTAATATTGCCTTCAGATCGCCTCGAAAGAGCCTGCCTCGGACATAAAGTGTTCACGTCTTTACTCATTTCCTACATCGATAATTCAGAGAATCATTTCTCTTATTACCCAGTAGGAAAATGAGTAAAGAGGGGAAAACTGTAAACACCTAATTATGTTCGAGGCCCATTTTAAGGTAATTAACAGATAATCTGAAATTAAAAGTTCCAAGAAGTTCAAATTGAAAATACTAAATAAAAAAATAAAAACTGAAAAAAATAAAAAATAATCATAGATAAAATCCTGAAAATAAACCTTTAGAAAATAGAAAATGAGATAAATAAATAGAATTAAAACAAAAATTAAAAACAAGAAAAAATCTGAAAATTAAAAAGATTCTAATAGAAAAGAAACTTATCTGAAAAAAAAAAGAAAGAAGAATACTAAAAACAAAATCTGAATAAATGAATAGAAAATTCAACAAAATAAAAAGAAATAAAAAATTAATTAAAAGTTTAAAATTAAAGTAAAAAAGTAAAATCCGGAAATAAAAAAGTAAAATTTAAAAAATTAGAAAAAACAACAAAAAGGGAAATCTAGAAAATAAATATAGAGGGAAAATATTAAAAATCTAAAGAAAATAAAATTTTAAAATTAAAAGAAAAATTTACAAACAGAAAAGAAAAATAAATAAATAGAAAAATTCAAAAATTAATAAAAAATTCCAGAAATTCAAAAATTAATAAAAAATTCCAGAAATTCAAAAATTAATAAAAAATTCCAGAAATTCAAAAATTAATAAAAAATTCCAGAAATTCAAAAATTAATAAAAAATTCCAGAAATTAAGAAATTAATAAAAAATTCACAAAATTCAAGAAATTAAGAAAATTAGCAAAAATTTTAAAATTTCTAAATAAACTCATAAGATTTTTAAATAAATTCATAAAAATTTCTAATAATCATCCTAAGTTTTTATAATTGCAAAATTACGCAAAAATTCTATTTGAAACCCCAAAACTCAAAAATGAAATTCTTATCTCAAATTCAAGTTTCTTCTTATTCAAGCGTCAATATCATTTGTAAATTGTATCTTTCCAAAAATTTAAAATCTCTTTTCTAATATTTTGGGATTTTTAAGTCTCACACAATGGGCTCTAAATGGGGAACTGACGGTTTACCTGCTGTTCAACATTTAGTAGTTCATATAGGCCCCTGTGCTGCCTTAGCCGCCTCGGGTCTTGTGCATGAGTGGATTTAGGGTCCCTTTCAAAACTTTAAAAATATCTTTTTCTAATACTTTGGGATTCTAGGTCTCACGCGATGGGCTCTAAATGGGGAACTGGCGGTTCACCTGCTGTTCAACATTTAGTAGTTCGTATAGGCCCCTGTGCTGCCTTAGCCGCCTCGGGCCTTGTGCATGAGTGGACCAAAAATCCCTTCCAAAGATAAAACCTTCAAAAAACAAAATCTTCAAATACTCTCTTTAAAGCACTTTCGAAGGTCAAGCCTTCAAAACCAACCAGAACTACGTAAGCCTTGAGTTTCCCATTGCACCGGGGAATACGTAGGAGCAGGATCAAGTCCGGTCAGGCTAAACACCATCAAGTATTTATTTTCACTCTAATAAAAGGGATCAAATCGTTTTCAAATAATCACACACTCAGTTTAAGGGTACCGTTCCTCGGAATGGGCGAGTGGGGTGCCTAACACCTTCCCCTCTCGTAATCGACTCCCGAACCTAAATCTCATCCTCAAGCCAGGGTTTTTTTCCAAATATTTTTCCCTCAAATAAAATTTGGTGGCGACTCCACATGAATCCAAATAAAATTCATTTTTCAAAATTTAGCGAGTTCGTCGTCTCTTCGAAATTACGGTTGAGACAGTGCCCACTATAGAAGAGTATGAGATGATGTTGAGGATACCATGTAATGAGAGAAGCTTGGGTGTATCTCTATAAAGGAAATCGTGTAGGAGGGAAGAAAATAGCCAAGATGATTGGCTTGCAACTAGATCAAGCAGAAATTGAGAAGACTACCTAGAAGAAATGACTGTTAGAAGATCACTTGGAAAGGCAAGCCAAGCTAGGAAATTGGGAAATTTTCAACAAGACTCTAGCATTATTAATTTATGGGCTGGTTCTGATCCCGTTCAAAATGGGCATGGTTGACCAAGAAGCCATGGATGTGTTTCATTAGTGGGAAACACATGGGGCAAATCTTATTCCAGCCATCTTAGCAAAGACATTGCTTTCCATGGAGGTATGTCGTCAGAAGGATGGAGGGACTCTGTGATGTTGTTCGCATCTCCTATATATTTGGATTGTGACTCACTTGTATGCGGCCAATCATATGGGTCCTATGCCAGATCCTTTGAAAAGCTATAGTCGCATCCCGATTAAGAAGCAAGAAGCTCGTGCGTGGAAGGAAGACTTCCTGAAGTTCAGTCCAGAGAACTTCCCGTGGGTATGTCCTTGGTATCACCCTAAAGATACCATCCTCTGTTGCGGGAAATTTTCCAATGTTCCATTAATGGGACCTCAAGGGTGTATAACCTATACTCCGGTTATAGCCCTTAGGCAGCTTAAATGGACTCAGGTCATCCCCAGAAGCGAAGAACTAGATGGGTGGAGTTTTCAATATGGTGCGGACAACACTAATGAGCTACAGGAGGAAGTCAGAACTGCTTGGGAGAATATAAGAAGGAAAGGAGAAAGAGAACTTGGAAAACCACGTGTGACTGCTTCAGCTGAGTATAAGAAGTGGAGGGAGACAAGAAGAGCATATGATCCAACCTTTAACAAGATCCCGCACAAGGGGGCATCACCCGAAGAGCCAAGCCCAGAAATCATTTCCTTAACCTCTCAATTAGAAACCATGAAAGCACAACTGAGGTTGGTGGAAGAAAGAGAGGCACAGGCTAGAGCAGAAGTGGAAGTTCTTAAGAAACAATTTGCAAAGAAAGACATGGAAATAGCCCATCTGAAAGAAGAGTGTATTCCCATTCATGATGATCGTGATAGTGCAAAGAAGGCAAGAAAGAAGAAGGAAAAGAAAACAGATATCACCTTAGCTGAATTTGAGAAGATGCATGGCACAATTAAGAAGATGGAAGAGGAGATGACCATGATTCAGATTGAAAAGGAACAGTGGGAAATAGAAAGATGCATGCAAGAGAAGGAGGTAGAAGTCATGCAGGGCGATCTAACCGCAACACATGAAGAAGCAACTAAATGGAGGAATCTAGTTGGTGACCAACTCGCTTCACTAGAAAAAGCTAACCAGAACCAGGAAAGACTAAGGAGGGAGATTGAGAAATTGACACAGGAGCGAGAGAAGTTCAAATCTAAAATTCAAAGCCTCGAATGCGAGGAGAACGAATCAGTGAAAGAATGGAAATCATTTGTGGCATACTACAAAGAGGAGAGGAATCGATGGAAGAAGAAATGTCAAGATAAGACTTATTGATGTAATGTTTCATGGCAACTCGTTCCTAACTACTTTTGTATTCCTCACATTTTCAATCAAATAAAGTGATATTTTGATGTTCCACTTCGCTTGTTAGTTGCTTTGGTCAAGACCCTATTCATTGAGGAGTGAATACTCCCATGGATTAGGCATCAACCATGTCTTCATCTTGAGATGAGTGGTCCTTGATCGAATATATGGGTCATTTCGCTTGTTGGTTGTTTTGGTTAAGACCCTATCCATTGAGGAGTGAATAATCCCTTGGATTAGGCGTCAACCATGTCTTCATCTTGAGATAAGTGGTCCCTGATCGAAGATATGGGTCACGGAATGCATTGCTAGTTGACAAAGACCTCACCTATTGAGGAGTGAATACTCCCTTAGGTTGAGTGTCAACCACACTTCCATCTTGAGACGAGTGGTCCTTGAATAGAAGTGTGGGGAACTTCCCTAATTTTGAATGCTCAAATGAAATGATTCCCTCACTAACCTTTATTTTGTCTTTATACACTAACATCATGTTTCCATTTTAGATAAAAAAAAATAACAAAGCAGGCAAGTTGTTCCTCCGACATCCTTACAGAACTCGCTCGTAATCCAAGATCATGGATGAGTTAGAACAACAGAATGAAGAATTAAGGAGTGAGCTCAACCAACTAAAGGAACAGATGGCACTGGTCCTAGGGGCTTTACGAGCTTTGGAAAAGAAGGACTCTGAACAGACCCCCCAGGCTCAGTGAAAGACACCACTCACTCTACATTACAACAAACCTGTGCAAGAACATGTTGATTCTCAAGAGGACCAATGGCCAGAATATGGCCTCCCCCCTGGTTATGTAGCTCCAGAAGCTGAGGCTGACCTTCGGGCCACTTAAGCCCATCCAGCTAATTCAAGACTAGCCACAAGAACCCCTGAAGCACCTTCCAAGTTTAACGCACAAGCCACCCCGCAACCTCGGCCTAATCTCCACCAAGACACGAAAAGGTTTAATTTACTTAACCCTTGTGAGCAAGGAAAATTACAGATGTTAGAGGCGAGACTACAAGCTATAGAAGGTAGTAGCTACAACATCGGAGTAGCTGCAGATCTTTGCCTTTCTCTGACATAGTCATCATCGGAGAAACAGTCGAGAATAGTCTGAAGAGTGGTAAGATTGCTCACATTCCTTCGGGAACGAACACTGCAAAGAAACCCTCAACTCGATCAGGGAAGAAGAAGGAAGGAGAAGCCAATGCAGTAATATTTCAACCTCCTAGGGCCCCCATCTTTCAACCTCCTCATCTCCAACCAACCTACAACCCCCCTCACATGCCTTACCCACATATCACCACCATCTCACAAAATCCATACCCTCAATCTCACCTTTCAATCCCACCCATTTCATCCAACTCACCCTCTATAAGGCCACCTCAATTCAACAAAAATCCAAACCCCCAAAGCAGCCCTAGCAACGAGGGTAGGAGTTCAATCCAATTCGACCCAATTCCCATGTCTTACATAGAACTACTACCTTAGCTTATCCAAAATTGCCTAGTAGTACCTCGCCCGATGAGACCAATGAACCACCTTATCCTATGGGGTATGATCCAAATGCGAAATGTGATTACCATGCAAGTGCTATCGGCCATTCAACTGAAAATTGCAGAGCATTAAAATTCAAGGTGTAAGAACTGATTAATGCAAAGTGGTTGAACTTCAAAAGGGACACTCCCAATGTTGGAAGCAATTCTTTACCAGGGCATGGAGGGCCATCGATTAACTTTATTGAAGATGAAAGACCACCCTTGAGAAGTAAGGTAGAAGATGTCAAAACCCCATTGAAGTTCATCTTTGCTGAGATGCATAAGTTCGGTATGATCAGGGGAAATTTTGAAGAGAATGATAGGTGTGGATTACACCCGGGTGCAGATCACTCAATACAAGAGTGTGATGCCTTCAAGTTGATTCTGCAAGACCTAATGGACAAACAATTGATCCAAGTGGGTCATCTCAAAGGGGACAACAATGTGTCGGTAGTTGACGATTCAAGTTCAGGCTTACCAAGACCCCTGACTATCTATTATAAATAAGATTTATCATTCCAACCCTGTAATAGGCGAAACCTATCACAATTCAAATTCCAACAGCTTTTCCTTATAAAAGAAACAAAGCAATACCTTGGAGATATGGATTCGAGGTGAGTAATGATGATGCCGAAGGTGACTTACAAAAAGATACTGATTTAGGGGATTCTGAGATTACCAATATTGCCGGGGTCGGCGGTATGACTCAAAGTGGTCGAATTTACACTCCCGAAGAGCTTAGAGTCAAACCGATGAATGAGACTGAGAAAGGAAAAGGAAAAGGAAGGCATGTGGTAGACCAGGAAGCTAAAAAGAGGAAAGAACAGAAAGGAGAACTATCAGAGGAAGAAGTGTATGGGTTTTTAAAGCTCGTGAAACAAAGTGAGTACACAGTGATTGATCAACTGAACCGAGTTCCAGCTAAAATATCACTTTTATCCCTGATGATGAACTCAGAGCCTCACAGGAAAGCATTGTTAAAATTATTGAATGAGGCTCATGTCATCCATAATATATCAGTGGAAAAATTTGAAGGTATTGTTGGTAATATCACCGCCAATAATTATCTTACTTTTACTGATGATGAGATACCAATGGAAGGAGCAGGACATAATAAGGCTTTACACATATCAGTGAAGTGCATGGATCATATTATGGCTAGAGTTTTAATTGATAATGGTTCCTCATTGAATGTAATGCCAAAAGCAACACTCACAAAACTATCATTTGACATGTCGCATATGAAACCGAGTACCATGATAGTCCGGGCATTTGATGGGTCTCGCAAAGAAGTGATAAGAGAGATAATCCTACCTGTTCAGATTGGTCCAATTACTTTTGAAGTGACATTCCAAGTAATGGACATTACTCCCGTTTACAGTTACCTTCTAGGAAGACCATGGATTCATTGTGCACGAGCTGTACCATCCACACTCCACCAGAAGTTGATGTTCATCATCAATGACAATCTGATCATTGTCTCTGCTGAGGAAGATTTACTAGTGAGTAAACCTTCCTCTACCCCTTATATTGAAGTAGCTGAAGAGGCTCTTGAGACCTCATTTCAGGCACTTGAGATTGCGAATGCTAGTTATGTCAAGGAGGGAATGCCCATTACAAAGATCCAGCCATCGGGTTCTTCTACAATGGTAGCAAAAGTCATGCTTGAGAATGGGTATCAATATGGACATGGTTTGGGAAAATACGAGCAGGGTTTGAGCAAGCTACCAAGTCTGATGGAAAATAAAGACCGCTTTGGGTTAGGGTACAAACCTTCAAGAGTAGATAAGAAAAGGATTGCAGAGGAGAAAAGAGAGAAAAGACTGGCCAGGTTGGATGACAGAGAGCCCAAGACTGAGGGGGTCTCCCTACATGATCTGAGGAAGACTTTTTGGAGTGCTGGATTTCAGTTTTCAAGCCCAATAGCTGTCGTGGAAGAGTACACTCTAGAGGATGAGCATGTCAATTGAGTTCACGCTTGTCCACCAAACACAAGACTTGTCAATTGACAAATCGTTGAGCTTCCTGTGATTTTTAATTCAGACATCAAGTAATTTTGTAATGCTAATCTTATTGCTCTGCCCAAGGCTTTAAAATTCTCTTTGTTATGGGCGTACATGTTTTTTTCAGTATATCATTAATAAAATGCATTTTTGAATTTCCCAAATACTGGCCTCCCTCCTCTACTTGTATGCTTTACCTTGTTAGAATTTTTCATTTCCCTCTCTCCATTCCTAAATGATGCAGATCTAAAAATAGCACGTTTGAAGATGAAAATAATGCTAGTATCACATCAAGTAGCTTTGATCTACCCATTAACCAAGCTAATGAGGAGGATGATAATGATTCAGAACCATCCACTGAACTGTTGCAATTGATGGAGGAAGAGGCTAGAGAAATACAACCTCATAAGGAACCGATTGAGATGATTAATTTGGGGACCAATAAGGAGAAAAAAGAAGTCAAAATTGGCACACTCATGAAAGAGGAGGGGCGTTGCAGGTTGATAAAGCTCTTGCGTGATTATAAAGATGTCTTTGCATGGTCATATCAGGATATGCCAGCCCTCGACACCAGTATAGTAGAGCATAAACTACCGTTAAAGGCGTTAATATCCCCGCTTAAGCGAAGTTAAGGAGAATGAAGCCAGAAATGTCCTTAAAGATCAGAGAGGAGGTTAGAAAGCAACTCGACGCTGGTTTTCTTGCTGTTTCAAAATACCCCCAATGGATTGCCAATGTAGTTCCAGTCCCTAAGAAAGACGGGAAGGTCCGGATGTGTGTTGACTACCGGGACCTAAATAGGGCTAGCCCTAAGGATGATTTTCCCCTACCGCACATCGACGTACTGGTAGATAATACAACTCAACATTCCTTCTTCTCTTTTATGGACGTTTTCTCGGGTTACAATCAAATCAGGATGGTTGAAGAAGACATGGAAAAAACCAAATTTATCACCCCTTGGGGCACATTTTGCTACAAGGTTATGCCATTTGGATTGAAAAATGCTGGGGTTACTTATCAAACGGCAATGGTGACCTTATTCCATGACATGATGCATAAGGAAATTGAAGTCTATGTAGATGACATGATTGCCACGTCAAAAAATAAGGAAGATCATATTGTTCATTTACAAAAATTGTTTGAGCGATTAAGAAAGTTCAAGTTGAGGCTGAACCCAGCTAAATGTACGTTTGGAGCAAAGTCTGACAAGTTATTAGGATTTATAATTAGCCAAAAAGGGATTGAAGTGGATCCTGAAAAAGTTCGAGCTATTCTTGAAATGCCTTCTCCCAGCACAGAAAAGGAAGTTCAAGGATTTCTTGGAAGGCTAAATTATATTGCTCGATTTATATCCCAGTTGACAGCTACATGTGAGCCAATCTTCAAGTTGTTGCATAAGAATCAACCAATGGAATGGAATGGCGATTGTCAGGAAGCCTTGGAGAAGATCAAGCAGTATTTGCAAAGTCCCCTAGTCTTGGTACCACCAATCCCTGGAAAGCCTCTCATTATGTACTTGACAGTGCTTGATGAGTCTATGGGTTGCATGTTAGGCCAGCGGGACGAGTCTGGAAGAAAGGAACAAGCCATTTACTACTTAAGCAAGAAGTTCACCAATTATGAGGTCAATTACTCATTGTTGGAACGAACTTGTTGTGCTCTCGCCTGGGCCGCCCGTCGCTTAAGACAATATATGCTGAGTCACACAACTTGGTTAGTGTCTAAAATGGATCCAATCAAGTACGTTTTTGAAAAACCCGCTCTAACAGGAAGGATTGCCCGTTGGCAAGTTCTCTTATCAGAGTATGATATTGTATATGTCACCCAAAAGGCAATCAAAGGAAGTGTTCTGGCAGACTACTTGGCACATCAACCCGTGGAAGATTATGAATCAATGCAATGCAGGTTCCCTGACGAAGACATAATGGCATCATTTGGTGAGAAGAAACCATCAATGAAAGAAAGATGGATGATGTTATTTGATGGTGCTTCCAACGTATTGGGGCATGGGATTGGAGCTATACTAATTTCCCCCAGAAAAGCAGTACGTCCCAGTCACGGCCCGACTATGCTTGATTGCACAAATAACGTGGCAGAATATGAAGCGTGTGTATTAAGGATCGAAGCGGCCATAGAATCAAAGGTGAAAATCCTCGACATATATGGTGATTCGGCTTTGGTCATTCATCAGCTAAGAGGAGAACGAGAAACTCGAGATTCAAAATTAATTCCTTACCAGTCCTATATTAAGTAATTAATAAAACAGTTAGAAGAAGTAACCTTTGATCGTATCCCCCGAGAGGAAAATTCGTTGGCAGATGCACTGGCCACTTTGTCGTCCATGTTCACACTGAGTCAGGAAGAAGACATGCCACTTATAAAGATCCAGCGTAGTGATCATCCGGCGCACTGTCATTCCATCGAAGCATAACCAGATGGAAAACTTTGGTACCATGATATCAAGAATTTTATCAAGAGAAGAGAGTATCCGTTGGGTGCTTCGGAGAACGAAAAGAGAACTTTGAGAAGATTGGCAATGAGCTTCTTTCTAAATGGAGAAGTATTGTATAAAAGAAATCATGATATGGTGCTCCTTAGATGCGTTGATGCTACTCAAGCCATAAAAATCATCAAGGAAGTGCATGAAGGATCTTTTGGAACTCATGCGAATGGACATGCAATGGCAAGAAAGATCTTGAGGGACGGTTACTACTGGTTGACAATGGAGTCTGACTGCTTTAACAGTGTGAAGAAATGTCATAAATGCCAGACATATGTGTAAACACTCAATTATGTCTGAGGCCCATTTTAAGTTAATTAGTGGATAAACCTAAATTGAAAAATCCAAGAAATTCAAAATACATAAAGAAACATAGATAAATAGTGAAAACAGAAGAAAAAGATGAAAATAAAGGTAAGCAAGAGAAAGGAGAAAACTAAATAAATATCTACGAGAAATTAAAATCTGGAAAATTTAATGAAAATCAAAAAATAAATAAAAATTAAAAATCTGAAAAAGAATCGGATTAGAAAATAGAAAAAGGAAAGAAAAATCTGAAAAATTAAAAGATTTAAAAAAACCCTAAAACAAAAGATCAGAATCAAAATAGAATAGAAAAGGAAATTAAAGAAAATTAAAGGAAAATTTTTAAATAAAATATCGAAGAATAATTTTTTTCTGGAAATAAATAACTAAAAATGCAAAATAAAAAAAATAATAAAATAATAAAATAAATAAAAATATGAAAATTAAAAATTAAAAATTAAAATTTGGAAATTAAGGAAAATTGTAAAATCTGGAAGTTAAAATTAAAAAAAAAAGAATTGAGATCAGAATAAAAAAAAGCGAGAAATCAAAATCTAAAAATAATAATAAAGATTTTTAAAGTCTGAAAATAGAAATTAAAAATCTAAAAAGATAAAATAAAAACAAAAGAGGGGGTTAGGTGAGGAAAAGCAGAGCCTGAAAAACAATATAAAAGGGGGTATCAGGCTCGAAACTGGGGTTGGAAATTTTTTTTGAGGAGAGGAATAAAAAAACAGAGTAAGGACGTGGTGAACCGAATTGGAAAGTTCTCCAGGAGTTTTTTCTCTCGACCCTTTCTCAACGAGAGGGAGAGTATTCTTCTTCAAGGGGAGTACTATCTTCAAGCAGAAGGGACGGTTCAGATGAAAGTTTTCAGTCTTTCAGCATTTCGGCATGATTTCTGGTGAACTACACAGGTTAGTCTAGCCACTGTTCTTGAACCTTTCATTCCTTTTCGCTTGATAGAAAATTATCTTGAAATCACCCTATATGAAACTCTAGATTTTAGTAACAAATGATATATGGCTGATCTTCTTTTACTTTTCAAGAAAGATAGGAATTGCTAATGCTTATGTCAAGATTTGATGGTTAAAAAAGGATATAACACAAATATGATTAAGAAAATGAAGATCTGATCCTCGTGATAGTAATGCTCCACGAACTATTTGATGTAAAACTTCTGTGAATAAAGTAGACCTCCCTGAGTATAGGTCACGCACGAAAATAATTTTAGAAAATGGACCATAAGATTGGATTCACTACGGGAATAGAGTACACAGGGGAAGGCGGCGCCATGGTCGGGGCGTTGGTATCGTATATTAGGAAGTGGCTCTGCTACATAGAAAGCGCTTGCGTAGCCGCACAATATAGGGTCCTGTTAGGATAAATCATCAAACATGAGAACGAGAGTTCAGATCAAGAAATGGAAAAGGTGTGTTAGCTAGGCCTAGACTCATTCGGTTGCATGTGAGGACAAACTGGTTATCTTTATGATCAAAGGAAAGTCATGACACCACGGAGACAGGGCCATTCCATGTATACGGCAAGCAAAGGAATATACATCCTCGAAAGAGGAAGAGTCAGAGCGAGCTATAATGGCCATTTCGAAAGAGCCTAGATGTGGAGGAGGAAGTCTCAGAGTAGAATACCACTGCCAACAAACAGGGATGTATGAGGTTGATTGAGATCGTCCAAAGGAGATAAAAAATCATAAAAGCTCACCTGCATTAGCAATGAAGTAAGCCCCTGTAAGCAGTTCGTAGGGGAAAGGACAAATGTCACTCGAGAATTTAGTCCATTCCCAAAGATGTTTAGCCGAAAAGAGTTTTTCTAGAGTAGTTACCCGCCTAGATATGTAGTTTCATCCATGCTAATCCCACTAAGAAGAAGAGACCATATAAGTAAACCAAGACCATGCCAAGAACGTAAACACGTAGCCTCCCCATACTTAAGTTGTGGATCTGAAGGGCCTTAATTGATAAAGGCTCATAGTGACCTAGATAGGGAGGTGCGTTTACTCGTCTCTCAGTGGGAAGTCAATGGGGTGAGAGATGATACCTTAGGTATAACTCGTTCCCTTATGTTGACTGTCTGGGCGTATCTCAGTCTCTTCCAACTTCGTCATTCCTTCCATATAAACGTAGACCGAAAGCTATGGACTAGTTGCATGGGAGCACATGAATAGATCCCCAAGGCACGGACTCGAGTAAGCATCATAAGGACCATGAGTTTCCCCATGCTACATCTCGAAGGCTAGGGGAACATGCAAGGATTGATGCTCTATACAATCCAGCTTCACAGGATTTCCACGTTCTCAAGGCCTCAGGGCTTGCCATCTACCCTACTCCTTAGGCTAAATCTCCTGGCTAGGCTCCTCCCTCCTACATCATGTCCTCAACCTCGGAACCTATGCCATTTATCGTCGCCTCTCTGAGTTCCTCCCTCAGTACGATCATTCAAGCCTTCATAACTCAGAACGGGCGGGACACCCTCAGTCAAGGATTAGGGGTATATTTTGCAATGTAAGGGATGCCTGGAGTCATCTTGCACACGGAACTCTATATGATACCCGAAAGGTACGTGGGGCTACTCGCTGTAGGGACTATGGAAAGACCATGCAAGCTCTGACCCACATTTACTAAAGGAATCCTAGCCGTTTTCTTCTCTTCCCTCTAACCTGCCCAACGGGCGTAACCTTCCACTTCTGTCCATAGTGGCCCCTGGAGTAGCTCAATCCACCCACGCTCGCCCAGGGAAGTGAGCTTAATCTGCATCCTTGGACGCCCTGCAGTAGGCTCTTACTTCGTAAACTTTTCATACAAAACCGAAGGCTCAAGCATCTACCTTTCCTCGAGTCAAACAGATCCTCAAAGGTGTAAAAGGAGCACAAAAATCGTGCCAATTAGGGTGTTGTGTACGGCTCGTGTGCATGACGTCCTCATCTCCAACATAGGACTAAAACCAAGTCTTAGACCAGTCAATACCTGTGCCATCCAAAAGGAGAAGGGCTGTGGGGGATTGCCCATTAGGAGTCAGTGACAACCCAAAGTCTAGGAAACTTGAGGAAAAGGTAGAAGGCTCGAAATAGAAGGGAGAAATCATGCATGAAAACCAACGTAGGGCGGTCGCATGCAAAGCAAATAAAATCCAAGCAAAGGTGGGTCCTCCAGAAAGTTTGGCAGAGAATTAAAAAAGGAATGGCCTCAAGGACAATTAGTTAGGACATACGATATGAACCACAAGGACGTGTAGTTTAGATGGTTAAAAGGTCGGTTCGCTACCTCAAGCCCTTTGGTTCGAACCCCAGGTGAGACGTTTTGGAATTTGGGTTCCTATTCCGTCATTTAATACCAGTTATGTCCCCATGTCCTGTAAATTACCATACTGCCCCTAGAGAATTCCAAAATCCCTACTCTGTCCCGTGACCTGTAAATTACCATACTGCCCCTAGAGAATTCCCTTAATCTCTAATATGTCCCTGTATATGGTAATTACTATACTGCCCCTAGCCTTTCCATTAATGCAAAGGCTGCCCCAAGCCCAATAATTACCAATCTGCCCCTTACTTCCTCTAAAATAACTATTTTGCCCCTCCAAATTTATAAAAAATTTCATAATTTCATAAAAAATTTCATAATTGCTAATAAATTCATAAAAAACTTCATGATTTCATAAAAATCCCTTAATTGCTAATAAATTCATAAAAATCCCTTAATTGCTAATAAATTCATAAAAATCCCTTAATTGGTAAATAATTGCCCCAAAATTCCTAATAATTACAAAACTACACCAAAACTCCATTTAAACCCCAATTGCCTCAAGACTCAAAATGAAACTCTTCTCTCTCAAATTCAAGTTTTTCTCAAAAATCAAGATCTTTTGCAAATCATCTCTTTTAAAAAAAATTTAAAATCTCTTTTTCTGAATATTTTGGGGTTCTAAGTCTCACGCAATGGACTCTAAATGGGGAACTGGCGGTTCACCTGCTGTTCAACATTTAGTAGTTTGTAGTGGTCCCCGTGTTGCCTTAGCCACCTCGGGCCTTGTGCATGAGTGGACTTGAGATCCTTTTCAAAATTTAAAATCTCTTTTCTAATATTTTGGGATTCTAGGTCTCACGCAATGGACTCTAAATGGGGAATTGGCGGTTCATCTGCTGTTCAACATTTAGTAGTTCGTATAGGTCCCCGTGCTGCCTTAGCCGCCTCGGGCCTTGTGCAAGAGTGGACTGAAAATCCCCCCAGAGGATAAGAAATTTCTCAAAAATGAAATATTTAAATACTCTTTTCTCAAGCATTTTTTGAAGGTCAAGCCTTCATAATCCAGAACTGCGTAAGCCTTGAGTTTCCCATTGCATCGGGGAATACGTAGGAGCAGGATCAAGTCTTGTTAGGCTAACCTCCATCAAGTAATTTATTTCCATGTTAATTAAGGGATCAAACTATTTTCAAATAATCACACACTCGATTTAAGGGTACAGTTCTCCGGAACGGGCGAGTGGGGTGCCTAACACCTTCCCCACTCGTAACCGACTCCCGAACCTAAATCTTATCCTCGAGTTAGGGTTTTTCCAAATATTTTTCCCGTAAATAAAAATTTGGTGGCAACTCCACACATAACCAAAATAAATTCATTTTCAAAGTTTTAGCAAGTTCGTCATCTCGTCGGAATTATGGTGGCGACAGTATGCTGATAATATTAATGCTCCACCAACATCATTAAATGTTCTATCATCGCCTTGGCCATTTTCTATGTGGGGAAAGGACGTCATAGATCCCATTGAACCTAAGGCATCAAATGGACACCGCTTTATTTTGGTTGTAATTGATTACTTCACTAAATGGGTTGAAACAGCTTCCTACACGCATGTAACCCGAAATGTGGTAGTAAGGTTCATAAAAAAGGAGTTAATCTGCCGTTATGGTCTACCAAATCAACTCATCACAAACAATGCGACCAATTTAAACAATAAGATGATGACTGAGTTATATGAAGAATTCAAGATTAAACATCATAATTCTTCCCCATATCGGCCAAAGATGAATGGGGCAGTTGAAGCAGCTAATAAGAACATTAAGAAAATCATTCAAAAGATGGTGGTGACTTACAAAGACTGGCATGAAATGCTTCTGTTTTCTTTGCATGGATATCATACTTCGGTTCGCACCTCAACTGGGGCAACACCATTTTTCTTAGTATATGGGATGGAGGCTGTCTTACCTATTGAGGTCGAAATACCTTCCTTGAGGGTATTAATGGAAACGAAGTTAAATAAAGCAGAATGAGTCCAAACCCATTTTGACCAATTAAACCTCATTGAAGGAAAAAGATTGAAGGCAATTTTTCATGGCCAGTTATATCAGAGAAGACTAAAGAAATCATTTGAAAAGAAAGTGCATCATCGAGAGTTTCAAGAAGGAGATTTAGTACTCAAGAAAATTTTGCCAATTCATAAAGATCATATGGGAAAATGGGCTCCAAATTATGAAGGACTTTATGTAGTCAAGAAAGCTTTCTCAGGAGGAGCCTTGATCCTTACAAAAATGGATGGCAAAGATCTCTTACACCCTGTGAACTCAGATGCAGTAAAAAAATACTATGCATAAAAAAAGAGGGAGCTCGCTAGATCGAAAACCTCAAAAAACGATCTAGGCAAAAGTTAGAGCAATTGAAAAAAAAGAGCTCGTTAGATCGAAAACCTCAAAAACAATTTAGGCAAAAGTTAGAGCAATTGAAAAAACAGCTCGCTAGATCGAAAATCTCAAAAAAACGATCTAGGAAAAAGTTAGAGCAATAAAAAATGCTCGCTAGATTGAAAACTTGTAAGGCAATCTAGGCAAAAGTTAGAGCGACCCGCTAGATTGAAAACTCGAAAAGAGCGATCTAGGCAAAAGTTAGGGTCAAATAAAATGATCACTAGACTGAAAACCTGGATAGGTGGTCTAGAAAATGAACGAGCACAAAGAATGCGTCAGACTTTACAAACTAGGGCAATTGAACAGTTACAAACTGGGGCAAGAGTTGCATTGAATGACAGACTGGGGCAATTGAAGAGTTGAATGTGAAAATCGGAACAAGTTATGGATTGACAGTTACAATTTGAGGGAAACGTTGTGACAAACGAATAACTGGGGCAATTTTATCTTTTCTCTAAAGCTTATTAGTGGGTTACTAAGGTTACTGAAGTGTGATACTGGCATTACTCATTGGAAAAACGGTCCTGAGTAAAGTTCTGCTACTCATAGCACCCTTCTATAAATATTTTTCATTTTGTAAACTTCACTCAATGTATATACCCTTCCTTTCCAAATACCACTGTCTTCGACAATCATTTTGTTCAATAAAAAGCCATGATTTTTCTCTCATCACCTAACCCCACAACATTTAATAGTGACATACTGAAAGGAAATATGTGTTGGTATTAAAATAACAACATTACAATTATTTGTGTGTTAAATGTTGTAGTAAGCTTAATGAGGACCCAATAAAAGTTGCGTGCGGTGGAAAATAAGAACATTGCTCTAACTCTTTGAATCTTCATGGCAGACTAAAAGTAACTCAAACACAAACCAACCAAGGAGACACTTGAATGTCAAATAAGGTCAAATTAAATCAAAAAATCTCACTCATTCTTGGATCTTGGACAAGCGAGCTCGCGAGGAACAGTAATCTTATTTTAACATCACAAAAGTCATTTAATGAAATTACAATAGTTTTGACCATCATGCATCATCATTGAATCGTATCATCAAAGCATTTAGTATTATGTACTCTTACATCATCATCACTAATAAACCATCTCAAGCCTATGTCTAAGGGTCAATGCACCCATTTCATTTCAAAGGTCCACGCACCCTCTGCATTCTTAGGGCCCACACACACTCTGCATTCCTAGGGTCCACGCACCATCTCAATTCCAAGGGTCCACGCACCCTATCAATTCCAAGGGTCCACGCACCCTCTGCATTCCTAGGGTCCATACACCCATTTCATTCCAAGGGTCCACGTACCCACCTCATCATAAGGGTCCATGCACCCTCTGCATTCGAACGGTCCATGCACCCATTTCATTCCAAGGGTCCACGCCCCACCAGTGCATCCTAAGGGTCCACACACTCACCAGTGCATTCTAAGGGTCAACGCACCCACTTCATTCTAAGGGTCCATGCACCCTCTGCATTCTAAGGGTCCACCCACACATCTCATTCCAAGGGCCCACGCACTCTCTACATTCTAAGGCTCCACACACCCACTTCATTTCATTCTAAGGGTCCACGCACCCATTTCATTCCAAGGGCTCATGCACCCTCTGCATTCTAAGGGTCCACGCACCCACTTCATTTCATTCTAAGGGTCCACGCACCTATTTCACTCCAAGGGTCCACGCACCCATTTCATTCTAAGGGTCCATGCACCCATTTCATTCCAAGGGTCCATGCACCCACCTCATTCTAAGGGTCCACACACCCTCTGCATTCCAAGGGTTCACACACTCACTTCATTCCAAGGGTCAACGCACCCACCTCATTCTAAGGGTCCACGCACCCATTTCATTCCAAGGGTCCATGCACCGACCTCATTCTAAGGTCCACGCACCCCTGCATTGTGAGGGTCCACGCACCATCTAATTCCAAGGAATCACCCACCCACCTCATCACAAAGGTCTATGCACCCTTTGCATTCTAAGGGTCCACGCACTCATTTCATTCCAAGGGTCCATGCACCCACCACTTCATTCCAAGGGTCCACGCACCCTCTGCATTCTAAGCGTCCATGCACTTATTTCATTCCAAGGGTTCATGCACTCACCTCATTCTAAGGGTCTACGCACCATGCATTCTAAGGGTCCACGCACCTTCTGCAATCCAAGGGTTCACGCACTCATTTCATTCCAAGGGTCCACGCACCCACCTCATTCTAAGGTTCCACGCACCCATTTCATTCCAAGGGTCTATGCACCCACCTCAATCTAAGGGTCCACGCACCCTGCATTCTAAGGGTCCACGCACCCTGCTTTCTAAAGGTCCACGGAGCCTCTGTATTCCAAGGGTCCACGCACCGTCTAATTCCAAGGGTCCACGCACCCATTTCATTCCAAGGGTCCACGCAACCACCTCATCACAAAGGTCCACGCACCCTCTGCATTCCAAGGGTCCACGCACCCACCACTTCATTCCAAGGGTCCACGCAACCTCTAATTCCAAGGGCCCACGCACCCACATCCTCACAAGCGTCGATGCACCCATTTCATTCCAAGGGTCCACGCACCCTCTGCATTCTAAGGGTCCACGCACTTATTTCATTCCAAGGGTCCACGCACCCACCACTTCATTCCAAGGGTGCACGCACCCTATGCATTCTAAGGGTCCGCGCACCCATTTCATTCCAAGGGTCCATGCACCCACCTCATTCTAAGGGTCCATGCACCCTGCATTCTAAGGGTCCACACACCCTGTGCATTCCAAGGGTTCACTCACGCATTTCATTCCAAGGGTCCACGCACCCACCTTATTCTAAGGGTCCACGCACCCATTTCATTGCAAGGGTCCTTGCACCAACCTCATTCTAAGGGTCCACGCACACTGCATTCTAAGGTTCCATGCACCCTCTGCATTCCAAGGGTTCACGCACTCATTTCATTCCAAGGGTCCACACACCCACCTCATTCTAAGGGTCCACACACCCATTTCATTCCAAGGGTCCACACACCCATTTCATTCCAAGGGTCCATGCACCCACCTCAATCTAAGGGTCCACGCACCCTGCATTCTAAGGGTCCATGCACCCTCTGCATTCCAAGGGTCCACGCACCCACCGCTTCATTCCAAAGGTCCACGCACCCTCTAATTCCAAAGGTCCACGCACCTACTTCCTCACAAGGGTCCACACACCCTCTGCATTCTAAGGGTCCACGCACTCATTTCATTCAAACTGTCCATGCACCCACCACTTCATTGCAAGGGTGCACGCCCCCTCTGCATTATAAGGGTTCTCGCACCCATTTCATTCCAAGGGTCCATGCACCCACCTCATTCTAAGGGTCCACGCACCCGCATTTTAAGGGGTCAACGTACCCTTTGCATTCTAAGGGTTCACGCACTCATTTCATTCCAAGGGTCCACACGCCCACCTCATTCTAAGGGTCCACACACCCACCTCATTCTAAGGGTCCCCGCACTCATTTCATTGCAAGGGTCCATGCACCCACCTTATTCGAAGGGTCCACGCACCCTCTACATTCCAAGGGTTCACGCACTCATTTCATTCCAAAGGTCCACGCACCCACCTCATTCTAAGGGTCCATGCACCCATTTCATTCCAAGCGTCCATGCACCCACCTCATTCTAAGAGTCCATGCACCCTACATTCTAAGGGTCCATGCACCCTGTGCATTGCAAGGGTTCACGCACGCATTTCATTCCAAGGGTCCATATACCCACCTCATTTTAAGGGTCCACGCACCCATTTCATTGCAAGGGTCCATGCACCAACCTCATTCTAAGGGTCCACGCACACTGCATTCTAATGGTCCACGCACCCTCTGCATTCCAAGGGTTCATGCACTCATTTCATTCCAAGGGTCCACGCACCCACCTGATTCTAAGGGTCCACGCACCCATTTCATTCCAAGGGTCCATGCACCCACCTCAATCTAAGGGTCCACGCACCCTGCATTCTAAGGGTCCACTCACCCTCTGCATTCCAAGGGTCCACGCACCCACCACTTCATTCCAAGGGTCCACGCACCCTCTAATTCCAAAGGTCCACGCACCTACATCCTCACAAGGGTCCACGCACCCTCTGCATTCTAAGGGTCGATGCACTCATTTCATTCCAACGGTCTATGCACCCACCACTTCATTCCAAGGGTGCACGCTCCCTCTGCATTCTAAGGGTCCACGCACCCATTTCATTCCAAGGGTCCATGCACCCACCTCATTCTAAGGGTCCACGCACCCTGCATTTTCATGGTCAACGCACCCTCTGCATTCTAAGGGTTGACGCACTCATTTCATTCCAAGGGTCCACGCACCCACCTCATTCTAAGGGTCCTCGCACCCATTTCATTGTAAGGGTCCATGCACCTACCTCATTCTAACGGTCCACGCACCTTTTGCAGTCCAAGGGTTCACGCACTCATTTCATTCCAAGGGTCAATGCACCCACCTCATTCTAAGGGTCCACGCACCCATTTCATTCCAAGGGTCCATGCACCCACCTCATTGTAAGGGTCCACGCACCCTGCATTCTAAGGGTCCACGCAACCTCTGCATTGCAAGGGTCCATGCACCCACCACTTCATTCCAAGGGTCCACACACCCTCCAATTCCAAGGGTCCACGCACCCACATGCTCACAAGGGTCCACACACCCATTTCATTCCAAGGGTCCACGCACCCACCTCATCACAAGGGTCCATGCACCCTCCGCATTCTAAGGGTCTACGCACTCATTTCATTCCAAGGGTCCATGCACCCACCACTTCATTCTAAGGGTCCACGCACCCTCTCAATTCCAAGGGTCCACGCACCCACTTCATTTCAAGGGTCCTTGCTCCTCTGCATTATTAGTATCCGTATATCCTCCAGACCCTAAGATCATCAAAACTTTGCGTTCATGGTGCAAAGTACCCCTTTCCAACGCTCATAACTTGCACAAACATTGTTGTTAAGAATTGACTCATATGAATGTTTATTTTTTTTTTATTTATTTATTTATTTTTATTTTTTTTACCATAGACAAAATTAATTCACTTCTTTTCAAATTTCTTATAATAATAATATGAAAAAAAATTTATTCTTATTATTTGATAAGAAATTTGTAAAGAGGGGCAACTGTGAATAACTAATTTTGTCCATATTTATATATAATAAAAATTAAAAAAATAATAATAAAAGATAAAAAATTGATTAATAAAAATTAATAAGATAATAGGGATAAGGGAGTTATTTTTTCTGATAGGTAGGGGATAGTGACAGTCAGTTTTTGTTTAGTGGGGTAGTGGAAGGGCAGTTAACAGGAAGTGAGGGAGTGATTATGGTGAATGGGGTAGTGGCAGAGGTACTTTCAGTAACGAGGAAGGCATATAAATAAGGGGGAACGTATCAGAAAAAGAAACCTATGCATATACACAGATACACACAGAGACGTACGTGAGAAAAAGCACTAGACAGAGGACGCCATACATAGCAAGGAGAGAGCAACAAGGGAGGGCGAATCAGATAAGCTTCGAAACTAGGTAATATCTTTATCTCGTTTTGTGGCTTGTTTCCCCAACTCCCAATTCTGACATGTAAAATATGCCCCCTAATATTCATTCGTTGTCCTCTGTTTGTTTTGCCTCATGTTTTTATTTCCTGATGTATAGAATCTATTCCCTGATATGCCAAATGTTTCCTTGTTGTTTGGTTTTTAATATGACGATACATGTTCTTGATTTCCAAAACTGATCTGTGGAATTCCCTGATATCCTAATCATTTTAAAATTAACTTGAAACATTTCTTCCTGAATTTTGATTGATCATTTTTTTTTCTTTCATATGAGGGGGTCAAGCGGTGTTAATTGAATGGTTAATCCACCTTTGACACCGTTTATTTTGGAAGGATTTATTGAGTAGCCATTTGCTACCTTGAACCTTATGCATTTCCTTTCAAAAACTTAAAAAAAAAAAGGGATTTTCTAAATTTTTCTTAAATAAATTTTCAGGTCTTATTCTTCGTTTATTTCATAAAATAAAACTTACATGTTAAACAACACAAATCAATAAAAATATTTTTTATTTGAGTGAAATAAATTTTTTTAAAAGTTAATGGTATCCGTACATAATTAATTAGAAGGTAACCATTTTAATGGACGTCATAGGATGCTAATACCTTCCCTATGCGTAAATAACTCTCGAACCCAAACTGGTTCAAAGATCACAATTTTAAGTTTTTTCAAAATTTCCTTTAATAAATTTTGGTGGCGACTCCTCTGTTTTTTTTTTAATTAAAAGCTTTTGTTCGCCGTCCTGTCGTGATCCCAGTTGCGACAATCCTAACTTTCAAGTAATTTTCATCTTGTCTCTTGATAATGAAAATATAAATTTTTCAAAAATAATCTTAAAAAAATATTTTAAAGAAAGAAAAAGAAAATAATAAAATTTTTATTTTAAATAAATAAATTTTAATTTAAAATTTTTGAATAAAAGATGATAGAGAATAAATTACTATAACTTTAACGTATTATTTATATATTATTAATGTAAAATAATATATAATACTCTTAATTTAAAATTATGAATTTTTATTTTTTAATTTTATTTTAAAGAATCCAAATAATTTAATAAAATATATAAAATAAAATAAAATATTATACTATCTATCATCCAAATATATATGATCAAATCATGTATGATCCTAAATAAATGATAAGGTATCTTAAAACTTTACATTTATTAAAGAAATATTAAATTTTCAAATCATTTTCATCATCTATCTTAATGTTAAAATGATAGTATGTTTTTTTACATACAAACAATGTGGTTAAAAAATATTTCAACATATTTCCCTTCAATATTATTAATGTAAAATAATATATAATACTCTTAATTTAAAATTATGAATTTTAATTTTTTAATTTTATTTTAAAGAATCCAAATAATTTATTAAAAAATATAAAATAAAATATTATATTATCTATCATCCAAATATATATGATCAAATCATACATGATCCTAAATAAATGATAAGATATCTTAAAACTTTACATTTATTGAAGAAATATTAAATTTTCAAATCATTTTCATCATCTATCTCAATGTTAAAAGGATAGTATGTTTTTTCACATACAAACAATGTGGTTAAAAAATATTTCAACATATTTCCCTCCAGAAAATAAAATATAAAATAAAATTAATATAAATTTGGATTGATTAATTATTTATTATTATTATAAAATAATATATTATTCTTAATTAAAATATAAACTTTTATTTATTTTTTATTTCCTTTTAAAAATCTTTCAAATATTTTCATCAAATATATAAAATAATAAAATCATATAAGATTCTAAATAAATCTTAAGCTATTCTTAATTTTAAATCTATTAAAAATAATTAATTTCTTAAATAATTTCCAATATTTGCATCAATTTTAAAAGCATAAACTTTTTTTATACAAATGAAGGGATTAAAATATGTTTCTTAAAAATAGTCTTAAAAAATATTTTAAAGAAAGAGTAAAAAACAATAAATTTTCTATTTTAAGTGAAGATGTTTTAATTTTATTTTTTTTATAATTTCCTTATAAAGAATTATTAAAATAATTTAGTCAAATCTAAAAATAAAAATATATTATATTATCTATCACCTAAATATATATGATCAAATCATCTAAGATCTTAAATAAATCATAAGTTATTTTCAAATTTTATATCTATTAAAAAATATTTTTTAAACGATTTCCATCATCTATATTGATGCTAACAGGATACTATTTTTTTTTTTGCATACAAATGGTGTGGTTAAAACATATTTTAACATATTCAACTCCAAGTAATTTTCTAGTCTTTGTAACATTGTTGATTCATACAGTATTATATTTTTATATCTTCTCTTAATAATGACGTAATGAATTTTTCAAAAACACTTTTAAAAGGAATGTTTCAAAAAGTGAGGAAAAATGATAAATATTTTTGTTTTGAATAAATACCTTTTAATTGAATATTTGTAAATAAAATACATAAATAATAAATTAATATGAATTTTTATATATTAATTATTTGTTATTGTTATAAAATAATATGTATTACTCTTAAATTAAAATTATAATTTTTTATCTATTTTTTATTTTCTTCTAAATAATCTTTAAAATAATTTAATCAAATATAAAACAGTAATAAAGTATATTATATTGTTTATTATCCAAATATATATGATCAACAATGTTATAAAGACATAATACTAATCCTTGTCCTTTCATACTACTGGTCTTGGTCTTGGTCCTAGTACTAATCATGGTCTTGGTCTTACTACTAGTCCTATTACTGGACCTTGTTCTAGTACTGATCCTGGTGCTGGTCTTACTACTAGTCCTAGTCATAGTACTGATCTTGGTCTTGCCTACTACTGGTCATGGTCCTAGTACTGATCTAGGTTCCGGTCCTATTGCTAGTCCTACTCATAGTACTAATCCCAGTTCTAGTCCTACTACTAGTGTTGGTCCTTTTGCTAATCCTGGATTTTGGTCCTACTACTTATCCTAGTCCTAGTACTAATTCTAGTCCTAGTTGTTGTCCTAGTATTGTTCTTGGTCTTACTACTGGTCCTACTGGTCCTAGTACTAATCCTGGTTTTTCCTTTACTTGGTGATTGAAGTCAAATTTTTAGAAGCAAGTGAGTGATTTTGCCAGATGACATACCTGAACTTTTCATGTTTCTGAAAGGAGATTTGATGCTGGTAATCTTGCAAGAGAATACAGAGAGCTTGTGAGGTTCTGTGGCTTCGTCCTTGATCTTCTCAAGCAAGAGAACGAAACCTAGCTTCCAATGCTTCTTGTTGAGAATGCTCTAACTTCCTTTACTGATCTATAGTGATCAGTGTTGTGTTCTTAAGCCTTCGTAATATCCATCGCAAGCAAGAAAGATTGAGCTGAAACTTCGTCTTGTGAATATTTTTTCCAACAAATCCTCTCAGCTTTCTCCTCCCTTCTTTTTTAAAATTTTTCCTGATACCAGACTCTCTTTTTTTTCTCTTTTTTCATTTTTTTTTCTTTTTGTAATTAATTTTTGCTTAACTACCCTTAAAATAGTTTAATCAAACATATAAAAGAAAAAAAAAGGCAAATTATAATATCTATAACCCAAATATATATGATCTTAAATAAATCATAAGTTATCTTAAAATTATACATCTATTAAAAAGATATTATCTTTAAAATAAAATCTATCATATATATCAACGATAATAGGATACTATATACTTTTTTGCATATAAATGATGTTAAAAAATATTTCAACATTTTCACCAACAAGTAATTTTAATGTATTTGTAACATTGTTGATTCAAAAAATTTTATATTTTTATATCTTCGATTAATAATGAAGTAATGAATTTCTCACAAAATGGATGGTCTTAAAAGGAGAGAAAAAAAACTATAACTTTTTTTAAATAAATATATTTTAATTTAATATTTGTAAATAAAAGACCAAAATAATAAATTATTTTAAGTTTTGATATATGAATTACTTTTTAATATTATTAAATAATATATAATATTTTTAATTTAAAATTTAAAATTTTATTTATTTTTTAATTTCTAAATAATGTTTAAAATAGTTTAATCAAATATATAAAATAATAACATATATTGTACTACCTATTAGGTAAATATATACGATGAAATCATATAAGATGCTAAATAAATTATAAGCTATTCTAAAATTTGATATGTGTGAAAAAATATTAATTTTTTAAGGATTACCGTTGTCTATATCAACGTTAAAAGAAAAAAAAAATTATATAAATGAAGTGGTTAAAACATGTTTCAACATTCTCACACTCAAGTAATTTTCATGCATTTGCAATATACTTGATTAATAAAATAACATGTTTTTATATCCTCCCTTTATGATAAAGTAATGAATTTTTCAAAAATAGTCTTAAAAGAAAGATTTGAAAGAACAAGGAAGAAAATAGTAAATTTTTGTTTTAAATAAAATATTTTAATTTAATATTTTTAAATTAAGTCTAAAAATAATGAATTAATATAAATTCAATATAATATTCTTAATTTGAAATAATAAATTTTTCTTTTTTTAATTTTTTTCTAAATAATCCTTAAAATAGTTTAACCAAACATATAAAAGAAAAAATAAAATTATAATATCTATCATCCAAATATATATGATCTTAAATAAATCATAAGTTCTCTTAAAATTATACATCTATTAAAAAGATATTATGTTTAAAATAAATTTTATCATATATATGAACGATAATAGGGTACTATTTATTTTTTTTTCATACAAAAAATGCTGTTAAAAAATCTTTCAACATCTTTACCAACAAGTAATTTTAATATCTTTGTAACATTGTTAATTTAAAAAATGTTATGTTTTATCTCCTTAATTAGTAATGAAGTCATGAATTTGATAAAAAAAAATAGATGGCCTTAAAAATAGAGAATTTTTTTTTGTTTTAAATATATATATTTTAATTTAATATTTGTAAATAAAAAACGAAACAAAAAATTTTTTTATAAATTTTGATATATGAATTATTTTTTAATATTATAATATTTTTAATTTAAAATTCCAAATTTTTTGTTCTAAATAATATTTAAAATAGTTTACTCAAATATATAAAATATTAAAATATATTGTAGTACCTATTACATAAATGTATACGATCATATCATAGAAAGTACTAAATTAATGACAAGCTATACTAAAAATTTTACATTTATTCAAAAAAATAACCTGTTAAATAATTTCAATCATCTACATTAATGTTAAAAGAATAATTTTTCTTTATACCAATAAAGTGGTAAAATGTGTTTCAACATGTTCACTTTCAAGTGACTTTCATGTCATTTCAAAATAGTTTCTTTGTAAAATATTATGATTTTATATCCTTTCTCGGAAGTAATAAATTTCTCAAAATTGTCTTGAAAGAAAGATTTTAAAGTAGGAAGAAAGTAGTAAATTTTTTGTTTGAAATAAAAATATTTTAATTTAACATTTTTAAGTAAAGGATAAAATAATAAAATAATAAATTAATACAAACTTAATATATTAATTATTTATTATATTTGTAAAATAACATATAATATTCTTAATTTAAAATCATAATTTTTTATAATTTTATTCTTAAAAATCATTAAAATAGTTTAATCAAACATATAAAAGAAAAAAACATATTATATTATCTATTGTCCAAAATATACATCATCAAATCATATAAGATCCTAAATAAATCATAAGCTATCTTAAAATATTACATCAATTAAAAAAATCTTAATTTTTTAAGTGATTTCCGTCATATATATCAATGATATGTATTAAAAGAATATTAATTTATAAAATGATTTCCGTCGTATTAGATCCTAAATAAATCATAAGTCATACTAAAATTTGATATGTATTAAAAGAATATTAATTTATAAAATGATTTCCATTATCTAAATCAATACTAAAAGGATAAGTTTTTTTTATACAAAAGAAGTGGTTGAAATGTGTTTCAACATCCTTACTTTCAAGTAGTTTCCATGTTCATGCACATTCCAAGATGAAAGCATGTAAATTTTGTAGTGTTTAACAAACAACTTTTACTGAAATAATCATCCTCAAAACACTAAAAATAATAAAGAACTATTTGAAAGAAGAACATGCAATGAATAAATATTCTTTAATCTATTTATTTTTTAAAATTTTCTATCTTTAGCTACATGTTTTTTATTTGTTTCTATAATTTTCTTCCTCTCTAATTTTTATCTTTTTCTCTCTCAATTTTATTTCAAAATTTCTATACTTTTATTTATTTTTATTTTTTAAATATATTTGACTCTTTGTCTCTAAATTTTTTTCTAAATTTTCTTACTTATTTTAACTTTTTATCCCTATTTTATTTAAAAAGAGAAAAAGAAAGTAAAGAAAAAAAAATTATTGAAAAAGACAAAAGATTCACATATGAATGATACTATTTGATATATAAATTATATTTAATTTATATTATCATAATATAATTTTATGTTATATAAATTTATAATATAGTATATATTATTTTGTGTAAAATAAATATTAAATAATATAAAAATATTATAAAATTAATATATAAAATTATTTATCTTATATATTGATTCTCAAATAATATATAAAATATAAAACTGTATGATTATATAGTATTCTTTATATTATAATCACCATCACCATCACAACCAGCACCACCATCACCATCATCACAATTATCATTATCATCATAATAATAATAATAACTTACTTTTTATTATTTTAAAATAATTTAATTTTTGGTTAATTTTTTACCGATCTAATTTTTATATATTAAAAATAAATAATGTTTTTTGATATATAAATTATATTAAATTTATAATATTATAATATATTTTTATATTTTATAACTATTTATAATATATATTATTTATATGTAAAATAAATATTGAATATATAAAAATATTATAATAATAACATATAAAATTATTTATCTTAAATAATGATAATCAAATAATATATAAAATATAAATTTACATAATTATATAATATTTCTTATATTATTATAATCACACCACTGCCATTATCTTGTAAACATTATTATTATTCTCACTCCTATCACTATCACCATTCCTGTCCAAATAATAATAATATTTATTTATTTTTTTTAAATTTTAAATGTGTTATTTTAATATAATATAATTTTTATATTAATATTTTTATTTATATATATATTTTTATAAATTTATAATAAATTTATATAATAGAGTGATTTGATTTGCTTTTACAATAACTTTTAAAAACTAAAAACTAAAGTTGAAAACTAAAAACAAAATTGATTTTAGTTGTTAAAATTTTTCAACATTTGAAACTCAAATCAATTTTCATATTTTTGTAACATTTTTGATTCACACAATGTTATGTTTTTATATCCTCTTTTAACAGTGAAGGAATGAACTTCTTAAAAATAATTTTAAAAGAAAGGTCTTAAAAGAGAGGAAAAACATAATATATTTTTTTTGTTTTAAAAATATAGTTTAATTTAAAATTTGTAAATAAATAAAAAATAATAAATTAATATAAATTTTTTGATATAAAAATTACTTGTTATTCAAGTAAAATAATATATAATATTCTTAATTTTAAATTCTAATTTGTTTTATTTTTTATTTTCTTCTAAACAATCTTTAAAATAATTTAATCAAATATATATAAGAATAAAATATATTATATTATCTATTACCTAAATGTATATGATCAATCATATAAGATATAAATAAATCATAAGGTATTCTAAAATTTTACATTTATTAAAAAAATATCAATTTTTAAATGATTTCCATTATCTACACCAATGCTTAAATGAGTATTTTTTTTTTTCAAATGATGTGCTTAACATATGTTTCAACTTCCCCATTTTCAAGTAATTTTCATGCTTTTGCAACAAAGTTGATCAATAAAATGTTATGTTTTTTACATCATCTATTAAAAAAAATTTTTATATTTTATTCCCTTCTAAACAATCTTTAAAATAATTTAATCAAATATATACAAGAATAAAATATGTTATGTTATTTATTACCTAAATGTATATGATCAAATCCTATAAGATAGTAAATAAAAATCATAAGGTATTCTAAAATTTTACATTTATTAAAAAATATTAATTTTTTAAATGATTTCCATTATCTACACCAATGCTAAAATGAGAATTTTTTTTCTCCAAATGATGTGGTTAAGATATGTTTCAACATACTTATTTTCAAGTAATTTTCATGATTTTGTAACAAAGTTGATCAATAAAATGTTATATTTTTTTACATCATCTCTTAATAATGAAGTAATAAATTTCTCATAAATAGAATTCAAAGGAAGGCCTTATAAAAGAGGAAAAAAACTAAAATATTTTTTTAAAATAAATTAAGGTTAACTTAATATTTTTAAATTAAATGCAAAAATAAAAATTAATATAAATTTTGATATATTAATTAATTATTATTATTATATTAAAAAATATAATATTATAAATTTAAAATTGTAATATTTTATTTATTTTTTTATTACCTTTTAAACAATCCTTAAAATATTTTAATAAAATATTATCTAATACTTAAATATATACAATCAAATTATAAAAAGATCGTCAATAAATTATAAGTTATTTTTAAACTTTATATCTACCGTAATCGTAATTACAACGCAATCACGAATCCGTTAAAACTTTTAGGAAGGAATTTAATTTGATTGTGGAGCCGCCACCAAATTTTATTTAAAAGAGAAAACATTTGGAAAAACCTTAGCTTGAGGAATAAACTCTAGGTTCAAGAGTCGGTTACGAATAGGGAAGGTGTTAAGCACCCTACTTGCCCGTTCTGAAGAACGGTACCCTTAAACTGAGTGTGTGATTTTGATATTTTTGAAAAAAATTGTTTGATACCTTTAGTTTAGAATAAAATAAATAGGTTGGTGGAAAATAGCATGACAAGACTTGATCCTGCTCCTACGTATTCCTTAGTGCAGTGGGAAACTCAAGGCTACGTAGTTCTAATTTGAAGGTTTGACCTTCGAGGGTGATTGAAAAAGCAGGGTTTATAACATGTTGAAAAATGAGCAAAAGTATTTTGAATATATTTGAAAAATCCTTAGTCCATATATGCACAGGATCCGAGGCAAACGAGGGCTGCACTGGGACATATGATCTCTAAATACCGAACAGTGGGTATGCTACCAGTTCGTATCTAGAGCTCACCTCGTGAGACTAAGTGTTAAAAAACATATTTTGAAAAAAAAAATTGACTTTTACACGTGTTCTCGGATCCACATATGCATAGAATCAAAGGTAAGCGAGGGTTGCACTGAGACTCATTTGACTCTCCGAATAGTGAAAGACAGGGTATGCTACACTTTCAAATTCGAAGCCCATTGCGCGAGATCTAGGACCGTTTGAAACTTTGACAAGTATTTGGAAAATTACTTTTTGAAGAAATATTGAAAAATAAATATCTTTGACCCACATGCACAGAGTCTGAGGCAAGCAAGGGTTGCACTGCGACTCTTGTGACTCTCTGAATATTGAAAGACAGGGTATGTTGCACTTTCATATTCAAAGCTCATTGCGTGGGATCTAAAATTATTAAAGAAGATGGACTTAATAACAAAAATAGGAGGGAATTGAGCTTGACCCAAATAAGAAGATGAATTTGATTTCAAATAACTAATGGACTTGGTTTTTTTTTAAAAAAAAAGAGTTGGGTTTGATCCAAAAGGGATTGGGCTTGACGCCCAAATTAAAGGGAAATAGACTTGATTTCAAATTAAGAGGAAAAATTGGGCTTGATTTAAAAATAATTGGGCTCAGCCCAAATTAAAAGGAGGATTGGACTTGACCCAAATTAATTATTTTTTTATTTTTTTAAAAATAAATAGAAGAGTTTATGCTAATTAAAAACATTAATTTAGGCCAATTAAAAATGTTGATGGGTATGGTTTATTTTATTCAATCACAAGCCAAGTATGAGAATTTAGAGATCTTCTCCAAAAGCCCAGGGAATATTCTTGACTTTCAATCGAGTGAAGCAAAGCAAGAAAGTTGCATGACTTATTTAAATGAGGTAAAGACCCATTGGCAAGCTCCGCTTCAATGTCAGATATAAGAAGCATGAGAAAGGCCACATGAATCTTCCCAAGCGTCGTCAAATCCTTATCATGAAATGCTTGAACAAACTAATCCAGAGTGAAAGGACAAATTTCAACAACTGTAGCATAAGTATGAATGAAATGGAAAACCTTAAGTAGTTTCTTCACAAGTTCTAGAGAGGTGTCTCAAGTTCTTGACATTGTCTGGGGAACTTAACTAGCACATCTTACACAGTGAGTAGCCATACTTTCCACTGGCAGCAAGATGATCAGAACACATAAGTAGATTGGTTCCACCTTATAATTCTCTAAGATTTAACTCTTTGTCATCTATTAACATTGAAATTTGATCAACTTCATTCTGATATTACATCATCCAACACAAGTTCACACTTTTCCTTTGGTGTTACAGTCTAATATACTTTCAGTAGAAATAAAAGCAGGTTCCTTATTGCCTAGATCATCAACAGAACCGTCTACAACCTTTATTTGTCAAAGTGAGTTTTAATTTTCCTTGCGCCAACCAGCTTCAAGCAACTCTAACATCATGAGGGCTCTCTAGTCTATTCTGTGTTAGTGGAAATAGGCATCTTGTGTGTATCCTAATTTTATTGCTTCTGTTACTAAAGTAGTAAGCGATCACACTGTCTTATCCTTCTAAACTCTCTTCCACCCATCCCATACAGACCAAGACTTAGAGCTTTGTTCTCTTGTGTGTTCATTTTTGGCATAAGAGACTTTCCTTATAGATATTCATTCTAAATTTTGCTTGAACTCAACGGAGCATTATCAAATTCAATTAAATAGGACCAGAAAAAAAAAATCTATAGTAGACTATAGCATGGAATGAGGTCAAATAACAACAAATGATCTAAGACTTAACAAGTTCACAAAGGATTTTGAACAGAATTATTTGCTCTGCTTTATATCAATCGATGGTGAACTTCTAATCAAAAGTCAAGAGCAAAAGAGACAAAACATCAGATCCTTGTTCCTATGCAGATTCTAAGTCAAGTTTTGACATGTACATCAGAATCGCTTAGGTATTCATTTCTTCTTATCATCAAACAATATTGGATCACTGAAATAAGCAAGGTAAGCGCTGAGGTGAGATGCACAGATCAGGTGAGAGTACTGACCTGAGTGAAGCTATCTTTTGCTAGAGCTGGAGCTGCCTAATGCGGAGTTGATTCACTGCAAGTGTAAGGAGTTCTTGCTGTATAAGAGATAGCGGGCACTAGAGAATCCAGATGAAGGTGAAAGGAGTCACTGGAGGACGAAGCTTATGTCTCATGCTCCTTTAACACTGGTCTTGCTTAAACTCAATTGTGCATTATCAAGTTGGAATTTCATCTTATGGCAATGAGCAATGGCAGCAAAGGATGATGTGCTTGGCAAGCTCCCTCTGACATGCTCCTTGTTGGTTCTCATGATCAGAGACGTGAGAAGGTCCTCTGAGCTGAGAAGGCCATGGTTCTCTCTCTGGACCCGTATGTAAGGGTGTAGGGCAATGAGGTCCTCCCCCGCTAGGACAAACTTTCCCCCTTTTTATATTGTTATCTTTTTTTTTTCTTAACTTCCCACCAAAAGCCATTTTCCATTTTTAACTTTATTTTTATTATTTTTCTTTTATTTTTTCTAACTAATTCTTAACTAACCTAACTAAAATTTCCTTTTTCTTCTTTTTATTTTTGTTACTATTTTTACTCTTTTTCTCTCTCTCTTTTTGTTTGTATTGGTTTATTATTATTATTTTATATTTTATATTTTTATATTTTTATATTTTTTACTTTAATTAAATATACCTAAGTATTGTTTATTTACCAATTTAAAAATGGAGTCTCGAACATAATTCGGTATTCACAATATCTATTAAAAAAATTAACTTTTTAAATTATTTTCATCATCTAGAGCATTGATTAAGGATACTATATGTTTTTTCTAGATACAAATACTATTATTAAAAAATATTTCAACATCTTCACCTCCAACCACTTTAATGTCTTAGTAAAATTATTGATTCATACAATGTTATATTTTCATATCCTCTCTTAATAATAAAGTAATGAACTTCTCGTAAATAATTATAAAAGGAAGGTCTTAAAAAAAAGGAAAAAATTAAAATATATTTTGTTTTAAATAAATATAATTTAATTTAGTATATGTAAATAAAATATAAAAATAATAAATGAATATAAAATTTGATATATTAATTATTTATTATTATTATTATTATTATGTTAAAATATATAATATTCTTAATTTCAAATTATAAATTTTTATTATTTTTTACTTTCTTATAAACAATCTTTAAAATAATTTAATCAAATATATAAAGGAATAAAATATTATTATATTATTTATTACCTAAATATATACGATCATCTCATATAAAATTCTAAAAAAATCATAAACTATTCCAAATTTTAAATCTATTAAAAATATTAATTTTTTAAACAACTTTTACCATATATATCAATCCTATAAGGATACTATATGTTTTTGGAATACAAATGATGTTTATAAAAAATATTTCAATATTTTCACCTCTAAGAAAATTTCATGTCATTGTAATATTGTTAATTCGCACAATGTTACGCTTTTATATCATTTCTTAATAATAAAGTAATGAATTATTCAAATAAAAGGAAGATCTTATAAAAAGAGGAAAAAGTTAAAATATATTTCTTTTCAGATAAATATGTTAATTTAATATTTGTAAATAAAGCCCAAAATCATAAGTTACTATAAATTTTGATATATAATTATTTATTATTATTATTATTATATTATAATATATAATATTCTTAATTTCAAATTATAAATTTTTCTTTATTTTTTTCCTTCTAAACAATTTTTAAAATAGTTTAATCAAATATATAAAATAATAAAATATATTATTTTATCGATTACCTAAATATATACAATCAAATCATATATGATCCTAAATAAATAATAAGCTCTTCTAAAATTTTAAATCTATTAAAAATATTAATCTTTTAAATGATTTTAATTATCTACATTAATGCTAAAAGGATAATTATTTTAATACAAATTAAATGGTTAAAATATGTTTCAACATTTCCATTTATAAAATGTCATGTCTTTATATCCTCTCTTGTTAATGAAATAATGAATTTTTCAAAAATAATCTTAAAAAAATGATTATGAAGAAAGAGTAAAAGAAAAAAAATTATGTTTTAAATAAAGATATTTTAGTGTAATATTTTAAAATTAAGGATAAACATAATAAATTTATATAAATTTAATGTATTAGTTGTTTATTATTATTGTAAAAAAATTATAATATTCTTAATTTACAATATAAAATTTTCTTTTCTTAATTTTCTTCTAGACAATCCTTCAAATAGTTTAATCAAACACTTAAAAGAAAAATATATATTATATTATCTATCATCCAAATATATGTGATCAAATTATATAAAATTCTAAATAAGTCATAAGCTAACTCAAAAATTTATATCTATTAAAAACGTATTAATTTTTTAAATTAGTTCCATAATCTACATCAATGTTTGAAGTATAGTATATTTTTTTCACATACAAATGATGTGGTTAAATATTTTTTTAACATCTTCACCTCCAAGTAATTTTCATGTCATTATAACTATATTGATTCATACAATGTTATGTTTTCATATCTTCTATTAATCATAAGGTAATGAACTTTTCAAAAGTAGTTTTAAAAAAAAGGAAAAATGATAATTTTTGAAAATAAATACATTTTAATTTTATATTTTTAAATAAGAGTCAAAAGGAATAAATTAATATAAATTTTGATATATTAATTATTTTTTACTATTAAGAAATAATATATATTATTCTTAATTTAAAATTACAAATTTTTCTTTATTTCTTATTTTCTCGCTAAACAATCTTTTAAATAGTTTAATCAAATCTATAAAATAATAAAATATTATTATATTATCCATTAACTAAATATATACGATCAAATCATATAATATCCTAAATAAATCATAAGCTCTTCTAAATTTTACATCTATTAAAAAAATATTAATGTCTTAAATAATTTTTATTATCTACATCCTGCAAAGATAATTATTTTATAGAAATCAAGTGGTTAAAATATGTTCAACATCCTCACTTTCAAGTAATTTTTATGTCTTTGAATATAGTTGATTCTTTAAATTTCATATTTTTACATTCTCTCTTCAGAATGAAGTAATAAACTTCTCAAAAATAATCTTAAAGAAATGTTTTAAAGAAAGTTAGAAAACAGTTAATTTTTGATTTTAAATAAAAGATAAAAATAATAAATTAATATAACATAACATATTAATTATTTATTATCATTGAAAAATATATAATATTCTTGTTTTTAATTTATAAATTTTTATTTTTTTAATTTTCTTGAAAATAATCCTTCAAACAGTTAATAAAATTTATAAAATGAAATAAACATTATATCATCCATGACCTCAATATATATAATCAAATCATATAATATTCAAAATAAATCATAAGTTATCTTAAAACTTTACATCTATTAAAAAATATTAATTTTTAAATAATTTCCATCTTATTTATCAAAGTTAAAACGATAGTATATTTTTTTTACATACAAATGATGTGGTTAAAAAATATTTCAACATATTCAACTTCGAGTAATTTTCATGACTTTGTAACGTTGTTGATTCACACAATGTTATGTTTTTATATGATCTATTAATAATGAAGCAATGAATTCTTCAAAAATAAATTTAAAGGGAAGGTCTTAAAAAGGGAGGAAAAATATGACAATTTTTTTAAAATAACTATATTTGAATTTAATAGTTGTAATTAAAAGGTAAAAATAATAAATTAAGATAAGTTTTGATATTTTAATTATTTTTTATTATTACAAAGTAATATATATTATTCTTAAATTAAAATTATAAGTTTTTTTATTTTTTATTTTCTTCTAAATAATCTTTAAAATAGTTTAATCAAATATATAAAATAATAAAATATATTTTATTATCTATTATTCTAAATATATACGATCAAATCATATAAGATTATAAATAAATAATAACCTATGAAAATTTTTTACATCTATTAAAAAAATCATAAATTTTAAATGATTTCCATTATATACATCAAAGCTAAAAGTAAAATTTTCATTATACAAATTATGTGGTTAAAATATGCTTGAATATTCTCATAATCAAATAAATTTTCTATCTTTCCAATGTAATTGATTTATAAAATTTCATGTTTTTATATCCTCGCTTGATAAGAAAGCAATAAATTTCTCAAAAATAGTCTTAAAAGAAAGATTTGAAAGAAAGAGTGAGAAAATAGTAAATTTTATGTTTTAAAGAAATAAATTTTAATTTAATATTTTTAACTAAAAGATAAAAAATAATAATTTATTATAACTTAAACGTATTAATATTTAAGTAATTTAAAATTTAATATTTTTTTGTGAATAACCCTTCAAATAGTTTAATCAAATATAATAAAAAAAGAAAATATATTATATTATCTATCACCCAAATATATATGATAGATTATATAATATCCTATATAAATTATAAATTATCTTAAAAATTTACAATTATTAAAAAATATTAATTTTTTAAAATGATTTTCATCATCTATATCAATGATTAAAGGGTAGTATGTTTTTTTTCATATAAATGATGAGGTTAAAAAATATTTCAACATATTCACTTTTAAAAATTTTTCATGTCCTTCTAATATTGTTGATTCATATAATATTATGTTTTTATATTCTCCTTTAATAATGAAGTAATTAATTTCTCAAAAATAGTTTTAAAAGGAAAGTCTTTAAAAGAGAAGAAAAATAGGATAATATCTTTTCAAATAAATACATTTGAAGTTAATATTTGAAAAAAAAGGCCAAAACAATAAATTAATATAAATTTTGATATATTCATTTTTTATTATTATAAAATAATATATAATATTGTTTAATTTTTTATTTATTTCTAAACAAACTTTAAAATAGCTTAGTTAAATATATAAAAATATAAAATATATTATATTATCTATTACTTAAATATATACGATCAAATTATATAAGATCCTAAATATATAATAAGCTATTCTAAAATTTTACATCTATTAAAAAATATTAATTTTTAAATTATTTCCATTATGTACATAAATTCTAAAAAATAGTTTTTCTATACAAATTAAATGGTTAAATATGTTTCAACATCCTCATTTTCAAGTAATTTTCATGTCTTCACAATATAGTTATTCATAAAATGTCATGTTTTTATATCCTCTCTTAATAATGAAATAATAAATTTTTGAAAAATAATAAAAAATATTTTTAAAGAAAGAGTAATAAAACATTAAAATTTATGTTTTAAATAAATATATTTTAATTTAATATTTTTAAATAAAATATAAAAGAAATAAATTAAAAAACTTTTACATTAATTAGTTATTATTATTATAAAATAATATATAATATTCTTAATTTAAAATTATGAATTTTTTTAATTTTATTTTAAAAAACTGTTCAAATAATTTAATCAAATATATAAAATAAAAAAATTATATTATCGATCAGCCAAATATATATGATTAAATCATATAAGATCCTAAATAAATCATAATATATCTTAAAACTCTAGATCTATTAAAAAAATATTGATTTTTAAATAATTTTCATCATCTATATCAATGCTAAAAGCATAGTATATTTTTTTATACACAAATGATGTGGTAAAAAATATTTCAATATATTCATAATTTCTATGTATTTGTAATAGTTGATTCATACAATATTATATTTTTATATTCTCTATTAATAATAAAGTTATGAATGTCTAAAAATTAGCTTTAAAAGTAAAGTCTTAAAAAAAGAAAAAAATAATAATTTTTTTTGTTTTAAATAAATACATTTGAATTTAATATTCTAAAAAATAGAAAAAATAAAAAATTATTATATATTTTTATATATTAATTATTTGTTATAATTATAAAATAATATATATTATTCTTAATTTCAAATTATAAATTTTTCTTTATTTTTATTTCCTTCTAATCAATTTTTAAAATAGATTAATGAAATAAATAAGATTAATAAAATATTAGTATATTATCAATTACCTAAATATATATATTAAATCATAAAAGATTCTAAATAAATTATAAGCTATTCTAAATTTTACATCTACTAAAAAATATTAACTTTTTAAATAATTTCCATTATCTTCATTATTGTTAAAAGTCTAATTTTTTTATACAAATAAAATGGTTAAAATATGTTTCAACTACCTCACTTTCAAGTAACTTTCATATCTTTGCAATATAATTGATTCTTAAAATGTCATGTTTTTCAATTCTCTTTTAATAATGAAATAATAAATATTTTTAAAAATATTCTTAAAATTTTTTTAAAGAAAGGGTAAGAAAATAATAAATTTTATCTTTTAAATAAATATAATTTAATTTAATATATTTAATAAAAGATAAAAAGAATAAATTAATATAACTTAACTTATTATTTATTTATTATTGTTGTAAAACAATTTATAATATTCTTAATTTAAAATTATGAATTTTTATTTTTAATTTTCGCCTAAACAATTCTACAAATTGTTTAATCAAATATATAAAATAATATATATATATATATATTATATTATCCCTCATCCAAATATATATGATCAAATCGTATAAAATTCTAAATAAATGATAAGTTATCTTAAAATATTACATCTATTAAAAAAATATTAATTTTTTAAATGATTTCCATCATGTATATAAATGTTGAAAGGACAGTATGTTTTTTTAATACAAATGATGTGGTTAAAAAGTATTTCAACATATCAACTCCAAATAATTTTCATGTGTTTGTAATATTGTTTATTCATAAATGTTATGTCTTTATATAATGATGTAATGAATTTATTAAAAATACTTTTAAAAGGAAAGTCTTAAAAAGAGACAAAAAATATCAACTTTTTTTGTTTTAAATAAACACATTTTAATTTAATATATGTAAATAATCACAAACATAATTTTTATATGTTTCAACATTCCTACTCTCAAGTAATTTTTATGTCTTTTCAATATGGTTGATTTATAAATATCATGTTTTTATATCCTCTCTCAATAATCAAATAATAAATTTTTCAAAAATAATATTTGAAAATTTTTTTAAAGAAAGAGTAAGAAAATAATAAATCCTATGTTTTAAATAGAGATATTTTAATATAATATTTTCAAATTAAGGATAAAAATACATAAAATAATATAAATTTAGCATAATAATTATTTATTATTATTGTAAAATAATTTATAATATTCTTAATTTAAGATTATAAATTTTTCTTTTTTTAACTTTCTTCTATAACTATCCATTGAATATATAAATAAAAAATATTGTATTATTTATCATCCAAATATATAAGATCAAATTATATATGATCCTAAATAAATAATAAGTTATATTAAAACTTTTACATATAACTAAAAATTATTAATTTTTTAAATGATTTCCATTATCAACATCAATGCTAAAAGGATAATTTCTTTTTATACAAATGAAGTGGTTAAAATATGTTACGACATCCTCACTTCAAGTAATTTTCATGTCTTCGCAATATTGATGATTCATAAAATATCATGTTTTTATATCCTCTCTTGATAATGAAATAATAATTTTTTTAAAAATAGTCTTAAAAATGATTTTAAAGAAAGATAATAAAATAGTAAATTTTATATTTTAAATAAATATATTTAAATTTAATATTTTTAATAAAAGGTAAAAAATAATAAATTAATAAAACTTTAAGGTATTATTTATTTATTATTATTATTGTAAAATAATATATAATATTATTAATTTAAAGTTATAATCTTACTTTTTTTAATTTCCTGCTAGACAATCCAAATAGTTTAATCAAATAAAAAAAATATGATATTATCTATCATCCAAATGTATATGATTAAATCAAATAAGATCCTAAATAAATCATAAGCTATTTTTAAACTTTATATCTATTATAAAAATTTTAATTTTTTAAAAATAATTTCTATTATCTATATGAATGCTAAAAGGATACTTACTACATGTTTTTTTTTTGCATACAAACGATATTAAAATATATTTCAACATATTCACATAGAAGTAATTTTTGTAACATTGTTGATTCATACAATGTTATGTTTTTACATCATCTCTTACTAATGCAGTAATGAATTTCTCAAGAATAGCTTTGAAAGGAAGGATTTAAAAAGAGAGGAAAAATGAAAAATTTAATGTTTTAAATAAATATATTGTAATTAATATTTTTTAATAAAAGATAAAATTAATAAATTAATATAAATTTTGATATATTAATTATTTCTTATTATTGTAGAATAATATATAATATTCTAAAATTAAAATTATAAATTTTTATTTTCTTAATTTTTTGTTAAACAATCCTAAAATAGTTTAATCAAATATGAAAAATAAAAAAAAAATCACATTATCTATTACCTTGTCGTAACCGTAATTAAAATGAAATGATGAACTTCCTAAAATTTTAGAAAAGAATTTTGTGATCGTGAAGTCACCACCAAATTTTTTAAATGACTTCCATCATCTATATCAATGCTAAAAGGATAGTAGTTTTTTTTATATACAAATGATGTGGTTAAAAAATATTTCACCATATTCACATTCAAGTAAATAAAAATATTGAATGATTTCCATTATATACATCAAAGCTAAAAGTAAAATTTTCATTATACAAATGATGTGGTTAAAATATGTTTCAATATCCTCACACTAATAAATTTTCTATCTTTGCAATATAGTTGATTTATAAAATTTCATGTTTTTATATCCTCGCTTAATAAAGAAGTAATAAATTTCTCAAAAATAGTCTTAAAAAAAATATTTGAAAGAAAGAGTAAGAAAATAGTATGTTTTTGTGGATGACTATGATGATTTATGATGATGTTGAGGGTGATGATGATAATTAATGATGATGACGATGACGATGATGAATGATGATAGTGATGATGATGATTATGATGGTGATGTTGAGGATGACGAATAGGATTGATGATTATGATGATATTCAATGTGTCGATAATGAATGATGATAGTGATGGTGAGGATACTGATTGTGATGAGACGACGATGATGATAATGATGATGATGATGGTGATGATGATGAGGAGGATGATGATGATGATGATGATGATTATGATGATTATGATGATGAACGATGATGATGATGATGATAATGTTGAGGATAACGAAAAGGATTAATGATGATGATGTTGAGGATGACAAATAGGATTAATGATGATGATGATATTCAATATGTTGATAATGAATATTGATAGTGATGGTGATGATGGCAATTGGGATGATGGGGATGAACGATGATGATGATGATCATAATGAACGATGATGATGATGATCATAATGAACGATGATGATGATGAGAAAAATGATAATAATGAATGACGATGATGATGATCTTGATGTTGTTGTTGATGATGATGATGATGATGATGTTGAGGGTGACAACGACGATGATGATGATGTTAAGGGTGACAAATAGGATTCATTATGATGAGGATATTCAATGTGTTGGTGATGAATGATGATAGTGATGGTGATGATAGTGATTGTGATGATGATGATGAACAATCATGTTAATGATGATGATATTATATGTGTCGATAATGAGTGATGATAGTGATGGTGGTGATGGAGATTGTGATGATGATGATGTTGATGATGATGAACTATGATGATGATGTTGATGATGATGAACTATGATGATGATGATGATGATGATGATCGTTACCCACAAAAACATCACCATCATCATCAATGTTTACCGTAGTTCATCATCATCATCATCATCTTCATCATTATCATCATCATCGTTCATCATCATCATCATCATCATCATCATCATCATCATCATCATTGTCATCACCATCATCGTTGTTCATCATCATCATCATCACTATTATCGTTCATCATCATGCTCATCATCGTTCATCATCACGCTTGTCCTCTCATACATGTGTCTTCAATGTCATCATCAAAATTTACTGTACTTCATCATCATCATTATCGTTCATCATCGTCATCGACGTTCATCACCGTCCATCATCATCACAATTACAATAATTACCACCCTTATCATTATTCAATATCGAAACATTCAATATGATCGTCAACTTCAATCCTATTTGTCATCCTTAACATCATCATCACCGTCATCATTCAACATGGTGGTCATCATCGTCATCCTCAACATCATCATCATCATCATCATCATCATCACTATCATCATTCAACAACATGGTCATCATCGTCAACCGCAACATCATCATAAATCATCATTCGTCATCCACAAAAAAATCATCATCATCAATGTTTACCATAGTTCATAATCATCACTGTTCATCATCATGATCATTGTTCATCCTCATCATCATCATCATCATTCATCATGATTATTATCAATCTTATTCATGATCCTTGACATCATCATTGTCATCATCATCGTTCATCATCATCATCATCATCGACATCATCATTATCGTTCATCATCATCATCATCATCATCATCATTATCATCGTTCATCATCCTTATCATCATCATCATAATTTTTCATCATAATCAACGTTCATCCTCATCACTATCATCATCATCATCATCATCATCATCCTCATCATCATCATAATCGCCATCACCACCATCACTGTCATCATTTATTATCGACACCTATAATATCATCATCATCATCAATCCTATTCATCATCCTCAAAATCATCATTATCATCCTTCATCATCATCATCATCACCATCATCATCTTCATCATCATCATCATCGTCACCCTCAACATCATCATCAACATCAAGACCATCAACATCATCACTATCATCATTCATCCTTGTTCATCATCATTATCATCCTTCATCATCATCATAATCATCATCACCAACATCATCATCATTATCATCGTTCATCATCATCATCATCATCATCACAATCATCGTCGTTCATCATCACCATCATCATCATCATCATCATCCTCACCCTCAACATCATCATCATTATCATCATCATCATCATCATCATCATCCAATTCGCCATCTCCACCATCACTATCATCATTCATTATCGACACATTCATTATCATCATCATCATCAATCCTTTTTTTCATCCTGAACATCATCATCATCAATTCGATTCTTTATCCTTAACATCATCATCATCATCATCATCACGGTTCATTATTGTTCATCATCATCATCCCAGTCGCCATCATCCCCACCATTGTTAACATTTCATTATCGACACATCGAATTTCAATATCATCATCAATCCTATTCGTGATCCTCAACATCCTCATCATCAACCCTATTCGTTATCCTTAGTATCATCATCATCATCATCATCATCATGGTTCATTATTGTTCATCATCATCATCTCAATCGCCATCATCACCACCACCATCATCATTCATTATCGACACATCGAATTTCAATATCATCATCAATCCTATTCGTGATCCTCAACATCATCATCATCAACCCTATTCGTTATCTTTAACATTATGATCATCATAATCATCGTCGTCGTTCATAATCATCATCAACATCATCCTCATCCTCATCCTCATCCTCATCATCATCATCATCATCATCATCATCATCATCATCATCATCATCATCATCATCATCATCATTATCATTATCATTATCATCATCATCGTTCATCATCATCAGCATCATCATTATCATCATCATCATCATCATAACAATCACCATCACTATCATCATTTTTTACCGGCACATTGAATATCATCATCATCGTTGTCATCATCGTTCATCATCATCTTCATCATGACTATCATTATGATTGTCACCCTCAACATCATCGTAAATCATCATCGTCATCCACAAAAAATAATCATCATCAACGTTCACTGTAGTTCATCATCATCATCATCACAATCATCATCATTATCATCATCATCATCATAATCATCATCATCATCATCATCGTTCATTATTATCATCACAACCATCATCATTGTTCATCATCATCATCCATATCACCATCATCACCATTGGTATCATCTTTCATTATCGACACATTGAATATCATCATCAATCCTATTCGTGATCCTCAACATCATCATCATCAATCCTATTCATTATCCTCAACATCATCATCATCATCATCATCATCATCATCATCATCATCATCATTTTCATCATCATCATTTTCATTATCATCATCATCGTTCATCATCATCATCTTCACAATCACCATTGTAAACACTCAATTATGTCTGAGACCCCATTTTTAAAATTAATTTAAATAATTAAGAAATAAACAGAAACAGAAAAATGTTAAAATAATAAAACCAAATAAATAACAGGAAATCTGGAAAATAAATAAAGAAAAAAAATAATAATAATAAAGAAAAAAACTAAAAAAAAACAGAATTAATGGAAAAATAAAAAACAGAATCATAAAAATAAAGAAGGAAAAAAGCAAATAAAAACATACATATAAACAAAAATAATAAAAAAATAGAAAACAAATTAAAATGGAAAAAAATAAAGAAAAATATAAAAATATAAAAAAAATAATAAATAAAACTGAAAAAAATGGAAAAACAGAGAAGCTGAATTTAGAAGAAAAATAATGAAGTAAAAAAGCGAGAAAAGAAAAATTTAAAATTAAAAAGGGGGAAAGGTTAAAAGATCTTGAAATTGGCTATAAATAGAAAAGGCGTAAAGGAGGGAGGGGGCTTTCTTTTTTTTTTTCCCTTTTCTTTCTCTGGAGGCCTTCTTTTTTACGGTGATTCCCAAGAAGCGAAGGTTTTTGTGAAGATTGGTCAAGAAACCCAGGAACTTCCCCACGATTCTACCCCTGGACTCTCCTTCGTGATACCTCTCTCGTTATTCTTTCCTTGAAGGAGCTTGCCAGAATTGGATTTCGATTGGCTTTCTAGGCTCTTCTCAACTACACTCAAGTTAGTGTTAGATCCTTTCTCTTCTGATCTAAGCGAATATGTGACGTTCCTTCTTGTAGAATTTATCTAGATGTGGTTTTAATAGAGTCGAGTAAATTCGTATGAATTATTGCATGAGCATAGAAGAAAATTCCTAGAATCGTGACTCGAATTTGCATTAATCTAAGTATCTCAGATTCTTGATTTGAAGATAAGGTGTGTGTTAATGTATGAGATCAGTTTCAAGATCTGTGAGTTTGTGCTTATAATGCAATTACTGCACGCTAGTTGAGCCACCGACCAGTCCTGATCAAGCCATTACAAGAGCTATTCTTCATTCTTTCCCCCAAGCCGTATGTAATCCAAAAATCAATAGAAATGCAGAATTGCTTTTAGTGCTGATCTAATTTGTGTGTGTCCTGTTTATTAATGCTTGTAGGTTAACACAATGGCACTCAGTTCGTCGAGGCCTTAACGTGGCCATCGTGAAGGTCTTACTGCGTCCTCCTCTCCTTAAGAATTTCATGAAAAACTCTGATCGTCTTCGTGACCCTCTGCGCATCCACTCTGCTTCCTATTTCGTGCATAAATGCTATTTTGGTTGTTGTACCAAGGCAAAGAGGAAGCTCAGCACCATGCATTCTTCCCATGCATCAAGCTACAGTTCACATGAACTACATTAGCCAAAACAGAATAAAATTCTACAAAGTGAAGAACTAAGTGGCTGGCCACCATGGGAAAACCTTGGTCAAGCATGAAATCCAGATGATCCAAAGTGCAGAACCCTGAACTTTTTATTGCACCCTCATTGCCCAACCAAGTCCAGCCAAATTGGCCTCCAAATATGCTGAAATCATGACACAAATTGCCGAGGGGTTTGTTTGACAGAATTGAGAACCATATGCAATTTCATGTTGATGGATACTTAAAAATTGTTTCATGTAGCTCGAGAAATTCAATCGTACCTTCATGTCGGGTGATGCACGTTTGAAACTTGGTAATCGGTTGACGACCAGCTTTACAAGATGAATACATGCATGTGCAGGGCCAAGATTTCATGAATGGTTCAAGGATATATTCGAGCACCAATGAGTGATTCAGTCTTGCTGTGACCCCCAAATGAAGATGGGCATATACTTGGTTGCCAAGGTTTACAAACGGAAGCAGTTGACTGTCTAGGCATAAGTGCATGCCAGAAAATGAGCACCCGAGGCAGCATGCACACATGACCTTTAATCTTGGAGAAGGCGTGTGAGGGAGTGGGGGATACAGCTTACATGACTCCTCCAATTTCCATCCAAAATGAATGTTACGAAGTCCTTGCATGCATGGTGAAGACACAAGACCCGACATACGTGAAACTTCTCTCATGCAGTCCCCCAAGTCCTAAAGAGAAAAAGCATAATAAGTTCCAGTGGTTTTGGACATTTGGACGGAATTTTATTGAGGCTATCTCTGAGAAAGTTGGAGGTGCTGCTGAGGCTACAAAACCTGCCAACAATTTTAGCACCCAAAGTTATACATCACAACCAGCATCACCTACGTCTACGGCCATTATACTTCTGTTGATTCCAGAGGAGGTTCTGTTGACCCAAATGTGATGGGCACTTTAAAGAATATTGGGTACTCTGTGCTTGACCATATCCAGGTAATCGAATCTATTTTTCAACAAGACCGTGGCCAAGGGGCCCCATTGGGGGAACCTATCTAAGAACGCTTATGTCGGCAACAAGTGAAAACCATGCAGAAGTTGTGCAAGAATCTCATGGGTGTATGGTGCAGCATGTGCATGAGGTAATTAGGGACTTTATATGGTGATAAATACCTGCAGCGACCAATACCCACAGGGGAGGGGAACCGGCATTCCCACGTTCACGTGAAACTCTCAAAGCACAGCCCTATGAGTTTAGGCGCGAGAGAGCCAACAGTAACCAAGCCATGCAGCCATGCGAATAAATTTCTCATATTAGCTCACGGGGGACTAGAAAAAACCATGAAAATCGGGGTGAGGACCAGTACCTATAACACAATCTCATAGCATCGTGCGCACAAGACGTCGTGGCCGAATCTGGGAACAAATGGAATGGAGTACAAAGAAGGAAAGCCAACCAAAAATTCCTCCAAAAGAGAGAGGCCTATATTGGGAAGGTGTTTTGAAGTGAGAGGCATCGCATGCAAAAGGCAGGATAAATTAAAGTAGTTCTGGGGCCCACTGGTGAATCCAATTTGAAGTGGACGCAGGTTTTTCTCATATATACATATATGGTTCGAATGAAACATGGACTATAAAACCACAGTGGACAAAATGGTTGGGCGCATGGCTTGCAACCCCGTCACGCCTGCTTCGAATCCCTTGTACGACATTTTTGTTTTCCACCAATTATTCAATTTAACCTCACCCTTCTCATTTATTTCAACTTAACCCCTATATTCTCCATTATTGCAATCCAGCCCCTACACTCTTCATTATTGCAATCCAGCCCCCTACATTTTCCATTATTGCAATCCAGCCCCTACACTTTCCATTATTGTAATCCAGCCCCCTACATTTTCCATTATTGCAATCCGACCCCTACACTTTTCATTTTCCAGCCCCTATATTCACTATCGTTCCGATCAAGCCCTCCGCATTCCCCTTTTCTCTAAAATAGGATCAATTCATTTTATTATTATTACTGCCCTTAAATAATAAAACTCTTTTCAAAATGCTTTGGGATCTATAGTCTCACGCGTCAAACTCTAAATGGGAATCTGGCAGTTTTCACTGCTGTTCGATGTTTAGAAGTTCGTATAGGCCCCTGTGCAGCCTTAGTTACCTCGGACCTTGTGCATGAGTGGACTGAAGGTTCCTCCAAAAAATAACACTCTTTTCAAAATATCCCTTTCCTTTTAAAGCACTTCTTAAGGTCAAGCCTTCAAAAAAGAACTATCTAAGCCTTGAGTTTCCTATTGCACCAGGGAATACATAGGAGCAGGATTAAGTCCTGTCAGGCTAACCTCCATCAACCTATTTATTTTCATATTAATTAAGGGATCAAACAATTTTCAAAAAAAATCACACACTCAGTTTAAGGGTACCGTTCTTCGGAACGAGCGAGTGGGGTGCCTAACACCTTCCCCACTCGTAACCGACTCCCGAACCTAAATCTCTTCCTCGAGTTAGGGTTTTTCCAAATCTTTTTCCCTTAAATAAAAATTTGGTGGCAACTCCACATAATCCAATAAATTATATTTTTAAATTTTAGCGAGTTCGTCGTCTCGTCGGAATTACGGTTGCGACAACCATCATCACCATCACAATCGTCATTCATTACCGACACATTGAATATCATCATCAACATCAATCTTATTCGTCATCCTCATCATCATCAAGATCATCATCATCACCACTATCATCAGTCATCATCATGGTCATCATTGTTCATCATCATCATCATCATCAACAACGTTACCACAGGTTCATCATTATCATCATCAACATTATCTTCGTTCATCATTATCATCATCATCATCATCATCATCATCATCATTCATTATCATCATCATCATCCCGATCGCCGTCATTACCATCACTATCGTCATTCATTATCGACACATTGAACATCATCATCATCATCAATCCTATTCGTCATCCTCAACATCATCATCCTCATCAATTTTATTTGTTATCCTCAACATTATCCTCATCATTGTCGCAACCGAAATTCCGACAAGACAACGAACTCGCTAAAAATTTTAAAATAGAATTTGATTTGATAAAGTGGAGCCACCACCAAATTTTTATTTGAGGGAAAAATATTTGGAAAAAACCCAACTTGAGGAAGAGATTTAGGTTTGGGGGTCGGTTACGAGTAGGGAAGGTGTAGGCACCCTACTTGCCTGTTCCGAAGAACGGTACCCTTAAGTTGAGTGTGTGATTTATTTGAAAACTGTTTGATCCCTTTAATTAGAGTGAAAATAAATAGATTGATGGAGGTTAGCCTAACAGCACTTGATCCTGCTTCTACGTATTCCCCGGTGCAGTGGGAAACTCAAGGCTTACATAGTTCTGGTTTTGAAGGCTTGACCTTCGAGTTGCATAAAAAGGAATGGAATATTTTGAAAATGTTTTAGGGAGGAATCCTTAGGCCACATATGCACAGGATCCGAGGCAAACGTAAGCAGCACTGAGATCCATATGAATCTCTAAATATCGAACAGCACTGAAGACTGCCAGTTTCCCATTTAGAGCTCATTGCATGACACTTGAGATTCCCAAAAAGAATTGTTAAAAGAGTTTTTTTTTTTAGTAGGAACTTGTAGTCCACTTATGCACAAGGTCCGAGGAAACTAGGGCTGCACTGGGGCCTATATGAACCTCTGAATATTGAACAAGAGTGAAAATCGCCAGTTTCCCATTTAGAGTTTATCGCGTGAGACTAGTGATTCCCAAAAGGAATTAGTTTAAAACTAATATGGATAAGAAAAGAATTGGGTTTGATTTGAAATAAGAAATGAATTTGATCCAAAATTGAAGAAAAGAATGAAACTTGATTTAAAATGAAGTTGATTTGAATTGACTTGAAATGAGCTTGATTTGAATTTTAAGAAGGGAAACTTGACTTGAATTGAATTTGAGAAAAGGAATTGAATTTATTTTGTAAATTTGAGAGAAAAATAAAAAAGAATTAAACTTGAATTGAATTTGGGAAAAGGAATTGAATTTATTTTGGAAATTTAAGAGAAAAAGAAAAAAGAATTAAACTTGAATTGAATTTAGGAAAAGGAATTGAATTTGTTTTGAAAATTTATGAAAAGAAAAAAAAAGGAATTAAAATTGAATTGAATTTGAGAAATGGAATTGAATTTGTTTTGGAAATTTGTGAAAAAAAAAGGAATTAAACTTGAATTGAATTTGAGAAAAGGAATTGAATTTGGACTAGAACTTGAGAAAAATCATTGAACTAACAAAAAATGGATTTAAATTGAAAGAACTTGAATTGGAAGTAGAATTAAGTTTGATTTCCAAAATGAATTTGAATTGAAAGTCAAAAAAGCTTGGTTTCCAAAATGAATTTAAATTGAAAGTGAAAAAAGTTTTGATCTTGAACTTGACTGGAAATTTGGAGAAAAAAAGAAAAAAATCAACCTTAATTTGAGTTAAATGCTTTTTGAATTTAATGTGGAGAGCCCAATGTTGATTTAATTTAGGTGGGAGAAAGAGTCAAAAATGGGTAGTTGACCCATCACCCTTTTCCTGCCTGGTCTTCAGAAAATGCAAAAATGTTCAGGGTGGGAATCGAACCCATACTCAAATTGTGGCGCGCGAAGCCTTACCCGCCAAGCTAAGCTTTTGACTTGATATTATGACGTATAGGTATACTTTTAATCAGTGGGACAAATGATGAAAATCAAATCGACGGAAATGCGGCTGGTGGGTCTCGAACCCGAGTCTCAGGAGGCAGGAATTGTGTGCTTGACCACTTGAGCTACCCTGCTTATGACCTTTATTGACATTAGTGAGGTATATGTACATGGGATTGGGCTACATCCTTCATCAAATAAAGTTTATCGGTGGGCCCCATGTTGATTTAAAGTATGGATTTTGTGTATATGGAACTCTAGGATCCCACGCCCATTTTTGACGCACATGACCCACTATCCGAAAGACATGAATTCTGTGCATGCAAATTCGAATGAGAGGGTCTGGCCTGCATGCATGCTATTTGTTCATTCTATGTAAAGTTGCTGGTTGGGTTCTTTTAAGGTATACTTTAGAGAGTAAGGGGTATATACAGTGACATGTAGTACATGGGGTTCGGACATTGCCATGCCACCATGACTGTGGTTTCTCGAACGCACTTCCTAATGCAGAAATATCCTCAAGCAGTAACAAGAGGAATTTGTCTAGGTTTAGCAGCCTCTCGTGCAATTTTCATAGGCACTTACGTTTGTCTAAACTCACCTCTCTTTGCATAGATTACCGACGTGCCTAGTCCGAAACTGGAGTATAAGGGAGAAGTGGGATCACATAACCACTGGGCTGGGTCTTTGATTCAAGTCAAAATCCTGAGAAGTAATTTAATTAAAACCAAAAGGCAGGGAGGATTATATCCTAACTCTGTAAGGACTATGGCCAATTCTCGTCATAGCTTTCAAGGTTCCATGCATATACACAGAACGTCACAAGCTAGCACTTGTAGGCACTCCACATAGTTTTCAGAAATGAGGGTAGCATAGCATCCAGCTTCCTACCCAAGGACCACTGTTTTGACAGGATTGCCATTTGTTAACACACCCGGTTATGGATAGTGAGTTGACCAGTTGGTGATGACCAGGATATTGGTTGCCATAGACATGCGTCAGTCCATGTGCGTGTACTTGGTTTTTGTGTGAATATTCATAGCCACTAACGTAGATATAACCTTAAGCCATGACGTGGGCAGCGTGCAAGTTCACTTGGCTAGGTTCCCCTTTTAGCAGAATACCCTTGGTATGTTGCCAACTGATTTTCGACACCTTTCCAGGTACGCTCATGTATCCTCATTTATCCTATACCAAGTATATTTTTAAGGACAGTGTTCTCTTCCTTTCACGAGGCGATTAGGTCCCTGGATGTGCATGAAGAGTGGCTTGCCTGCTTGCCTGCATCTCCTGTATGTCTCCCAGCCATAGCCCTATGGGTTTCCCAAGGTGGGCTGGAGATGGCTTGGAAGTTTTCTTGCCCCCTCCATTTCGCGTCATCTCCCTTTGGGCTTACTATGTCCATGTTAAGCTCAATACAGTAGCTACAACAGCGCCCATTCACGTTGTTGGGCTGGTATGCGTTAGCAAACAAGAAGCTGTGGATGTACAGAGGGTTTCCTCGAAGAGTACAGAGCTCGACCACAAGGATCGGACCATTCGTACTCTTCATGCCTTTTCGTGCGTTGCTAGGCTCCTCTATTTGCTATAGTGTCTAGGATAGCAGGCCTTTCATCAAGAAATTCGACCCTCACATATACCACCATAAGATCATTACGAGTAACAGAATCAAGAAGTCGTGAATAGGACCATCTCCTATAACTAGCATGGCACCTTCGTAAACACGGGTTCTACTCTTTGCAACATTGCACTTTTTCCCATTATGTATTTAAGGTCCAAGCGACATATAATGGCAACTTGGGATCGTTTCTATTTTTTTCGCCATATACTCACAGCTTTGATTCAGATACGCTCTAAACAAATCCATGTAAAATGTTTGATTCCAAATATTACAACAGCAAGCATAGATTTAGAGCTAGCCAAACACATGCAACCTCATGTTGATAAGCTCACACAATATGATTCACATGCAAAGACAGCAAGCGTACATCTAGGAGGGATATGATTAGGTCTACGCTATATCCACAAAATTCCAATCTTTATTCTATTACACTACATTAATCACAAATCAAGATTTGCGCCCAGGACAATTTCATGAAAAATCGTAGAGGTTATTGAAGCAGAATTATTCAAGATCAACAGGTTTTGGCTAACCTGTGAGACGTTAACAGAAATCGTAGTTATGTTGGAATCTCAGCATGAATTCTCCAAGCACTTGTAGTGGACGAGCTTCAAGGATCTTGAAGGAATTTGCAGAGGATCCCCCAATTGGAGAGAAGGAGCCCGAGCCCTTTCTTCTTTTTCCAAGAATTTCTTTTGACCCCTTTTGATCCAACTCAGAGGGAGAGAACCTTTTGAAGTTTCAAGAATGAAAAATCCGAAAATCCCCCGCCAAATTCTGTTTCTCTCCTTTTTATAGATCTCCATTTTTTCCTTTTTTGATCTTCACTCTTTTAATTCCCTTTCTCCTTTGCCTCTTTTTTATCTTTTTAAATTTGATGTTTTAGTTGGTTTTTTCTTCTTAAAATTTTTTTTATTATTATTTTTTATTATGATTTTTTGATTATTTACTTATTATTATTTTCATTTTTATTATATTTCTTTTTTCTTTTTCTTTTTTATTTTCCAATTTTAAATTCTATTTTTAAATTCTTTCTTTTATTATTATATTCTTTTTATATTTTCTTTTTCTTTTTATTATCTTATATTTTTTGTCGTTTTTTTGAAATTTCTTTTGCTATATTTTTTTATTTTTCTATTTTTTCTTATTTATTTAATATTTATTTTTGAATTATTATTTTTCTTTTCATTTATTTTTATTAATTCTTTTATTTTTATTTCCTGTTGATTTTTTTTCTGCTTTCTGTTTATTTGTTTTGATATTTTTCTGTTTATTCACTAATTAATTTTAAAAATGGGGCCTCGGACATAATTGGGTGTATACAATCATCATCATCATAATCATCATCATCATCATCATCATCATCATCATCATTGTTCATCACCATCAACATCAACATGATCCTCATCATTATCATCATCATCATTATGATTATCATCAATATCGTTCATTATCATCATCATTATCATTAGAATCACCATCATCACCATCACAACCATCATTCATTACCGACACATTGAATATCATCATCATCATTATCAATCCTAGTTGTCTTCCTGAACATCATCATCAAAAGATCATCATCATCATCATCATCACCCTCAACATCATCATAAATCATCATCGTCATCTCCAAAAAAACATAATCATCAATGTTTACCATAGTTCATGATGATGATGATGTATCATCGTTCATCATCAACATCATCGTTAGTCATTTAGCATCATCATTATCATCATTTTCATTTTCATCGTTCATCATCATCATCATCATCATCATCGTCAGTCATTATCATTATCAACATCATCATTATCATCATCACCATCATGGTTCATTATTGTTCATCACCATCATCCCCACCATGTTATCATTCATTATCGACACATCGAATTTTAATATCATCATTAATCCTATATGTGCTCCTCAACATCATCATCATCAACCCTATTCGTAATCTTTAACATTATGATCATCATCATCATTCTTTACCAACACATTGAATATCATCATCATCATCACAATCATCATCATCATCATAATCATCATCATCGTTCATCATTGTCATCACAACCATCATCATTGTTCATCATCATCATCATCCATATCGCCATCATCACCATTACTATCATTTTTCATTATTGACTCATTGAATATCATCATCATCATCAATCCTATTCGTGATCCTCAACATCATCATCATCAATCCTATTCGTTATCCTCAACATCATAATAATAATAATAATAATAATCATCATCATTATCATTTTCATTATCATCATCATCGTTCATCATCATCATCATCATCAGAATCACCATCATCACCATCATGATCGTCATTCATTACCGACACATTGAATATAATCATCATCAATATCAATCTTATTTGTCATCCTCATCATCATCAAGATCATCATCATCATCACTATCATCGGTCATCATCATGGTCATCATCGTTCATCATCATCATCCTCAACGTTTACCATAGTTCATCATTATCATCCTCAACATTATATTCGTTCATCATTATCATCATCATCATTATCGTTCATTATCACCATCATCATCATCATCCCGATTGCAATCATTACCATCACTATCGTCATTCATTATTGACACATTGAATATCATCATCATCATCATCAATCTTATTTGTCATCCTCAACATCATGATTATCATCAATTTTATTTGTTATCCTCATGATCATCATCATCATTGTTCATCACCATCATCATCAACATGATCCTCATCATCATCATCAACATTATCATTATCATCATCATCGTTCATCATCATCATCATTATCATTAGAATCACCATCATCACCACCACGACCATCATTCATTACTGAGATATTGAATATCATTATCATCATTATCAATCCTATTCGTCTTCCTGAACATCATCATCAAAAGGTCATCATAATCATCATCGTCACCCTCAAAAAAACATAATCATCAATGTTTACCATAGTTCATGATTATCATCTTCATCATCATCATCGTCATCATCAACATTATCATCGGTAGTCATTCAGCATCATCTTATCCTCATTGACATTATCATCGTTCATCATCATCATCATCGTCAGTCATTATCATTATCATCATCATCATCGTTCATCATCAACATCATCATCGTTAGTCATTCAGCATCATCATTATCATCCTTGTCGTTATCATCGTTCATCATCATCATCATCATTCATGTTCATTATCATCATAATCATCGTTCATCATCATCATCATCATCATCATCATCATCATTATCATCATCAACATCATCGTTCATCATGATCATCATCATCAATGCTATTCGTCATCCTTAACATCATAATCATCAATCCTATTCGTTATCCTCAACATCATCATCATCATCATAATCGTCACTATCATCATTCTTCATCGCTCTCATAATTGTTGCTGATCATACTCATCATCGTTTATCATCATCATCACCATCACAATCGCCATGATCATCATCACTATCATCATTCATTATCGACCGTTGAATATAAACATCATGATGAATCCTATTCGTCATCCTCGACCTCATCAGGATCATCATCATCATCATTACTATCATCATTCATCGTCATGGTCATTATCGTTCATCATCATAATCATCATCATCATCATTATCATACTTCATCATCATGCTCACCATCATCATCTTCATCATAATCACCATCATCATCATCATCATCGTAATTATCGTTCATCAAAATCATCATCATCATTGTCTTTATCATCATCATCATCATCATCATCATCATCATCATCACAATCATCATAACCAACCTCATCATCACCATCATCATCATTATCATCATTCATCATCATCATCATCATCATCATCATCATTATCATCATCATCATCGTTCATCATCAACATCAAGATCATCATTGCTCATCATCATCATCATCGTCATCGTTCATCATCAATACTAGTTGTCATCGTCAACATCATCATCATCATTCATCATTATCATCATCATCATCATCATCATCATCATCATCATCATTATCATCATCATCATCATCATTATCATTATCATCATCATCATAAACGTCGTTCATGCTCATCATCAACGTCATCATCATCATTGTTCATCATGATCATTATCAATACTATTTTTCATCCTCAACATCATCATCATCATCATCATCAACGTCATCATCATCATCATCATCGTTCATCATCATCATTATCATCATCATTATCTTTATCATCATCACCATGGTCATCATCATCACAATCACTATTATCATTCATTACCCACACATTGAATATCATCATCGTTCATCATCATCAGCATTATCATCATGATCATCATCTCAATCACCATCATCACCATCGGTATCATCACTCAGTACTGACACATCGAATACCATAATCATCATCATCATTCCTATTTGTCATCCTCAACATCATCATCATCACTATCATGATTCAATATAATTGTCATTGTCGTTCATCATCATCATCACTAGCATCATTGATGATCATGGTCATCATCGTTCATCATCATCATCATCATCATTATCATTGTCACCCTCAACATCATCACAAATCATCATCAACGTTTATCGTAGTTCATCATCATCATCATTATCATCGTTCATCATCATCATCATCATCATCATAATCATCATCATCGTTCACTTTCATCATCATCACCATCACTATCATCATTCATTACCGTCACATTGAATATCATCATCATCATCAACATCAATCATATTTGTCATCCTCAACATTATCATCATCATCATCAAGATCATCATCATCTTCAGTATAATCATTCATCATCGTGGTGAACATAGTTCATCATCATGATCATCATGATTATCATGATTATCATCTTGACCCTCAACATCATCATAAATCATCATCGTGACCCTAAAGAAAAAGATCATCATCCACGTTTATCGTAGTTCATGACCATCATCATCAAGATCGTCATCATTATCATTCATCATCATCATCATAATCGCCATCATCACCATCACTATCATCAATCATTACCGACAAATTGAATATCATCATCATCAATCTTATTCATTATCTTCAACGTTATCATCATCATCATCATCATCACCACAATTTCCATCATCACCATCACTATCATCATTCATTTCTAACACATTGAATATCATCATCATCATGAACCCTATTCGTCATCCTCAACATCATAATCATCAATCCTATTCATTATCCTCAACATCATAATCATCAATCCTATTCATTATCCTCAACATTATCATCATCATCACTATCATCATTCATTACCGACACATTTAATATCATGATCAACATCATTCCCAGTCGTCATCCTCAACATCATCATCATCAACAAGATCATCATCATCGTCATTGTCACCCTTAGCATCCTCACAAATCATCATCATCATCCATAAAAATTAATCACCATCAACGTTTACCGTAGTTCATCATCACCATCATCATCATCATTATCATCGTTCATCATCATAGTCATCAATCCTATTTGTTATCCTCAGCATTAAAATCATCATCGTCACAATCACCATCATCAACATCACTATCATCATATATTTTCGACACACTGAATATCATCATTATCATGAATCGTATTGTCATGCTGATCATAATCATTAATTCTATTCGTTATGATCAACATTATTGTTATCATCATCATCATCGTTCATTATTATCATCATCATCACCATCATCATTTTCTATAATCATCATCCCAATCATTACGATCAAATCATCATCATTATCATCATCAACACAATCACCATCGTCACTGTCGCAACCGTAATTTCAACGAGACGACGAACTCGCTAAAAATTAAAATTGAATTTTATTTTGTTTAGTGGAGTCACCACCAAATTTTTATTTAAGGGAAAAATATTTGGAAAAACCCTAACTCGAGGATGAGATTTAGGTTCGGGAGTCGGTTACGAGTGGGGAAGGTGTTAGTCACCCCACTCGCCCGTTCGGAAGAACGGTACCCCTAAACTGAGTGTGTGTTTTTTGAAAATATTTTGATCCCTTAATTAATGTAAAAATAAATAGGTTGATGGAGGTTAGCCTGACAGGACTTGATCCTGCTCCTACGTATTCCTCGGTGCAATGGGAAACTCAAGGCTTACGTAGTTCTGGTTTGAGGTGAAGGCTTGACCTTTGAAAGGTGTTTCAATTGAAAAGCGAATGCATTGTTGTCTTTTTTAAAAATATTTTAAGGGTGCGATCTCAATCCACCTATGCACAGGGCCCAAGCCAACTACGGCTGCACTTAGACCTATATGAATCTCTAAATAGCGAACAATAGAAAAAGCTACCAGTTCGTTTTTAGAGCTCGTCGCGTGAGATTAAGGAATGCAAAACGACATTTTTATTTGTTTCAAAAGGGAAGGGCAATCTCCAATCCACATATGCACAGGGCCCAAGACAACTACGGCTGCACTTGGACCCATACGATTCTCTAAACAGCGAACAGCAGAAAAAGCTACCAGTTCATTTTTAGAGCTCGTTGCGTGAGATTAAGGAATGAAAAACGACATTTTTATTTGTTTCAAAAGGAAAGGTCAATCCCCAATCCTTATATGCACAGGGCCCAAGACAACTACGGTTGCACTTGGACCCATACAATTCTCTTAACAGCGAACAGTAGAAAAAACTACCAGTTCATTTTTAGAGCTCGTTGCGTGAGATTAATGAATGCAAAATGACATTTTTATTTATTTTAAAAGGGAAGGGAAATCCCCAATCCACATATGCACAGGGCCCAAGACAACTACGGCTGCACTTGGACCCACACGATTCTCTAAACAACGAACAGCAGAAAAAGCTACCAGTTCATTTTTAGAGCTCGTTGCGTGAGATTAAGGAATGCAAAACGGCATTTTTATTTATTTCAAAAGGGAAGGGCAATCCCTAATGCACATATGCATAGGGCCGAAGACAACTACGGATGCACTTGCACCCATACGATTCTCGAAACAGCGAACAACAGAGAAAGCTACCAGTTCGTTTTTAGAGCTCGTTGCGTGAGATTAAGGAATGCACAATGGGACATGATTTAAAACAAAATGAACTTGATTTGAATTTGATGAAATAAAATTAGAGTTGATTTAAAATGAAATAAACTTGATTTGAATTTGATGAAATAAAATTGGACTTGATTTAAAAATAAACTTGATTTGAATTTTGGTCTTGAATTGGGCTTGATTTGAAATAAACTTGACTTGATTTGAAATTAAGGAAAAGAATTGTGAACATGCTTCAGTAATAAAGCGATAGAAATTTCATTTTAGATCCAAATTAGACAAATAATATCATTCTAGAAACTAGAGAGAAATAAAAAGAGAACACAACAAAAATAAAAGAAATCAGAGATCATTTGATCAAATAAAAACGAAAATGAAAAACAGAAACGAATATGAACCACAAGAACACAAGAGTTTTTGGCGCCAAAATTTGAATTCAAATCTCAGAATTTTTCGAAAATATTTTTTGGTAGATCTGAAAAATTAAAACCATTAAACTGAAAGATATGGATTATAGGAATCAAACAAAACAAGTTTTACATAAATCCAATCAGAAATGAGCAAGATATGTACAAATCAAACAAGCTAGGTTAATTTCCACACCAAGATGAACATGCTTCGGTAATAAGGCGATAAAAATTTCATTTCAGATCCAAATTGGATAAATAATATCATTCCAGAAACGAGAGAGAAAGACGAAGAAAATGCAACAAAAATCACGGAAATATAAGATCATCTGACCGATTAAAAACAAAAACGAAAAACAGACACAAAGATCAACCTCAAGAACACACAAGATTTTTGCGCCAAAATTTGAATTCAAATTGCAGAATTTTTAGAAAACATTTTTTGGTAGATATGAAAAATTAAAACCAATAAAATGAAAGATATGGATTATAGGAATCAAACAAAACGAGTTTTACATAAATCCAATCAGAAATGAGCAAGATATGCACAAATCAAACAAGCTAGGTTAATTTGCGCACCAAGATGAACATGCTTCGGTAATCAGGGGATAAAAATTTCATTTCATATCCAAATTGGACAAATAATATCATTCCAGAAACGAGAGAGAAAGACGAAGAAAACGCAACAAAAATCACGGAAATATAAGATCATTTGACCGATTAAAAACAAAAATGAAAAACAGAGACGAAAATGAACTCGAAAATCCGAGAAGAAATAAGAAACTTAAGAGGAATAAAAGTCGGATCTAACCTCCATTGGAAGGTGATGAAGAACTGGTTACATGGAGGCCAAGGGCTGAATTGGAGGCAGAGGTAGGGAGTTTCCTAGGTTCTCCCTTCGGAAATTCTGAAAATCCTCCCTAAGACTCCAAGTTCTCCTCTTCCTCCCTTCATTTTGGTGAAGGACCTCTTCTTATATAGAAGGAGGAGGGATTAAAGAGGTCCTCCTTGTCCAATGTGGGACTTCTTTCCCACATAGGAGAATTTTCCTTTTTCTTTCCTTTTTTGGAATTTTTATTTTATGTGGTGTGAGATTTTTTTTCTCTTTTCTTATTTTTTCATCTTTTTCTTTTTCCTCTTCTTTTCTTTTTTCTTTTTTTTTATTTCTCTTCATTTTTTGTTTTCTGTTCTTTTTAATTATTACTTAAATTAGTATTGGTTTCTTCATTAATTTTAACAATTGGGGCCTCATACATAATTGAGTGTTCACAATCACAATAATATCATCAGTCATTACCATCACATTGAATATCATCATCATTAATCCTATTTGTCATCCTCAACATCATCATCATCATCACTATCATCATTCAACATCATGGTCACCATTGTTCATCATCATCATCATCATCATCATTATCATGGTCACCCTCAACATCGTCATAAATCAACGTCGTTGTCCACAAAAAAATAATCATCATCAACGCTTACCGTTGTTCATCATCATCATCATGAAAATCGTCGTCATCATCATCGCTCATTATTATTATCATCATCACTATCCCAATTGCAATCATCACCATGACTATCATCAGAAATTATCGACACATTGAATATCATCAACATCATCATTAATCCTATTCGTCATCCTCAACATTATCCTCATCATCATCATCATTGTTCATAATCATCATCATCAGTATGATCCTCATCATCATCATTATCATTATCATTATCATCGTCATCGTTCATGATCATAATCACCATCATCACCATCACGATCGTCATTTATTACCGACACATTGAATAACATCATCATCAACATCAATCTTATTCGTCATCCTCATCATCATCATGACCATCATCAAGATCATCATCATCATCACTATCATCAGTCATCATCATGGTCATCATCATCCATCATCATCATCAACGTTTACCATAATTCATCATCATCATCAACATTATCCTCGTTAATCATTATTAGCAACATCATTCATCATCATCTTCATCATCATCCTGAACGCCATCATCACCATCACTATCGTCATTCATTATTGACACATTGAATATCATCACCACCACCATCATCATCATCATAATCATTGTTCATCATCATCATCATCGTCATCATCATCATCATCATCCTCATCGTCATCATTATCATTATCATTATCATCATCATCTTCATCATCATCATTGTCGTCGTCATCATCATCATCAACGTCATCAGGATCATCATCGTTCATCATGATCATTATCAATACTATTCTTCATCCTCAACATCATCATCATCATCGTTAAGATCAACATCTTCATCATCATCATCATCATCATCATCGTCATCATCGTCATCAACGTCATCAGGATCATCATCGTTCATCATGATCATTATCAATACTATTCTTCATCCTCAACATCATCATCATCATCGTTAAGATCAACATCTTCATCATCATCATCATCATCATCATCATCATCATCATCATAATCATCATAATCATTATTATCATCATCATCATCAACATCATCATCATCACAATCACCATCATCCCAATCACAATTATTATTCATTACCGACACATTGAATATCATCATTGTCGCAATCGCAATTCCGACGAGACGAACTCGATAAAAATTGAAAATGAATTTTTATCTTGATGTGGAGCCGCCACCAAATTTTTATTTAACGGAAAAAGATTTGGAAAAAACCCTAACTCGAGGGTAAGATTTAGGTTCCTGAGTCGATTCTGAGTAGGGAAAGGTGTTAGGCACCATCACTTTGTTCAAGAACAAGACTCTTAAACCGAGTGTGTGATTATTTGAAAATAGTTTGATCCCTTAATTAATGTGGAAATAAATAGGTTGATGGAGGTTAGCCCTATTTAACTTGATCCCCCAAGCTCCTACATTCCCGGTGCAATGGGAAACCTCAGGAAACTACATGGTTCCTCGGTTTGTGAAGGCTTGACCTTCAGAGGTGTTTAAAGGAAAAACGACATTTTGAAAGGATTTTCATTTTTGGAGAGACCTTTAGCCCACTCATGCACAAGACCCTGGAGGCAACCCAAAGAAGACGGAGGCCTATAGAATACTAAATGTTGGACAAGCAGGAACCGCTTAGCCCCCCCCCATTTAGAGCCCATTGCGTGAGACCAAGGATCCCAAAACAATTTTAAAGAAAGAGTTTTGTTTTTTGAAAGGACCTTTAGTCCCCTCATGCACAAGGCCCGAGGCGACTACGGCAGCATGGGGGCCTATACAGACTACTAAACGTTGGACACTAGGTGAACCGCCAGCCCTCCATTCAGAGCCCATTGCGTGAGACCAAGGATCCCAAACCATTGGAAAAGAGAGTTTTTTATTTTAACAGAAAACAGGAAAATTTATTTTAACTATCAGAAGCAGAGGGTGCTTTTGGGAAGGAGGCAATTCTATTCGAGATTTGAGGATTTATTAGCAATTATGGAATTTTTGGGAATTTTATTAGCAATTGTGGAAATTTTTTGGAAATTTTATTAGCAATTATGGAATTTTAGGAGTTTTATTAGTGATTATGGAATTTGGGAGATTTATTAGCAATTGTGGAATTTTGGGAATTTTATTAGCAATTATGGAATTTTTGAGAATTAATTAGCAATTAGGGAATTTTTGGGAATTAATTAACATTTTGGGAAAGTGAGGAAGGGCAAAATGGACATTTAAGGCTGGGGACAGTTTAGGAATTTTTGGAAAAGCAGAGGGATAGAATAGTCATTTAAGCCGCTGGAATAATTTGGGAATTTCTAGAAAAGCAGAGGGGTAGAATGGTCATTTAAGGGACTGGGATAATTTGGGAATTTTTGGAAAAGGTGAGGGGTAGTTTGGGAAAAGGTGAAACTGGGGGTAGAATGGGAATTTAGGAAAAGGTGAGGGGTAGTTTGGAAAAAGGTGAAATTGGGGGTAGAATGGGGATTTAAGAAAAGGAGAGGGGTAGCTTGGGAAAAGGTGAAATTAGGGTAGAATGGGGATTTAGGAAAAGGTGAGGGGTAGTTTGGGAAAAGGTGAAATTGGGGGTAGAATGGGAATTTAGGAAAAGGTGAGGGGTAGTTTGGGAAAAGGTGAAATCGGGGGTAGAATGGGATTTAAGAAAAGGTGAGGGGTAGTTTGGGAAAAGGTGAAATTGGGTAGAATGGGGATTTAGGAAAAGGGGAGGGGTAGTTTGGGAAAAGGTGAAATTGGGAAGTCTTAAGGGCGGTTTTGTAATTTTAACGATGAAATTCCTTTTCTCCCTTTTTGTGGGACCCACGTCGTCATGCATGGGGGTTATTGCATAGGGTCCTCCTCTAAAATCTTCCTTTGGGGTACACTTTCTTGTGCCCCAAGCTCATCCACAAAGATACACTTAGCATAAGCTCCAGCAACTCGACATCAAATGGTCCTTCAGGGCCTGTAAAGTTTGAAACACCAATTGTGGAAATATCCACATCTAGTAGACCAGAAGCAATCAAGTACTCCTTAATTGTTTTTGTGTTTTCATATATCTTGTCAGTAATTCCCTCTGGTTCAGGTCCACCATTTTCCATGTTATACTTAATCCCAAAATCCTGATGAGGGCCACCAGGATTGTGACTAGCTGTTAGTATAAATGACCCTGTTGCCTTGGCTCCATCACTCCAACTCTCACCTAATAACACCAGAGAATCTGCAGAGTTGAAAGCAATCCATTTAGACCAACCCAAATACGTCTTATTCCATTTCGCTGCCATTTTAGCTTTATAATCAATAGCATCCTTGAAGAAACAACAACCATCACCAGATACAACTAGAGTTTACACCCCTAACCTTTCTTCTCAGTAGCTAATGCATTGAAAGTTGATGACAGCTGTGAAAGGTAATGAGGTTGCACAAATACTTTCACCTTTCTTGCGAGACTGAGGTTCCAAGCTTCGGCCATCGAAGGGAGTGGTCTTTACGCGCGAAACATTGAAGAGCACCGTGGGCTATGTAAGCAAAGCAAAACGAAATCCCGAAGATCGACCGGAAAGTGTGTGTGCGAAACATGGAAGCCAAGGTCGCGATTGACGACAGGATGTGGACCCGGAGTCGACGGCCACCGCGCCGATGGCGATGCTAGGTGTTCGCTATCGCTTGCATCTTGGCTTCTTCGTCCGTTAACCGACGAAAATTGGACGAGACAGGGTGTAATCCACCTCAGTCTCCCTAACTTTGGCTGCATGCAGAATGATAATTGTAACTCAGAATTATGAGCATCTCACATGCTTGCCTAGTTCTATATTCGAGTTCTGTTCGGAATTGTTCAAACACCTAATGCATAGACACAACGTTTCTATCCGATCGTGATTTCAATTTGCCGATTCTCATCATGCGATTTTCTAGGTAATCAATTTAGGACTTACATTTGCATCAGGCAATAGTTTTAATTTGGATGCTCTTAGGGAGAAAGTATGGCTAACCTGTATGCGCGCGGTCCACGGCGGTCTTGTTTCGCTTCTCCTCGAACCTCACTTGAATGCCGTATTTTGCCATCACTCTATTCTTGCCGAATCTCCCGGAGAAAGCGAGCAAGTCCTTGAAAGCTCTCTCCCCTTTTTCTAAAGAAATCCAGCCAGAAAAAGAACCTCTAAATGTTCGTCTCATCTCCTTTTATAGGCCATTTCCTTTTTACCTATCCTTTCCCTCTTAGATTTTTCTTTTTTCTTTTTTCTTTTTTCTTCAGATTTTAAATTAATTTTTTTTAATTTAATTTTTTTATTAATTCATAATAATAATTTTTTTTTTTTATTTTTAAGATTTTTTCTTTTTCTTTAATTTTCATATTTTGATTTCTAATTTACCATATTTTTCTTTTCCTTTAATTTTTTTTAATTTTAATTTTTACAGATTTTCATTTTGATTTTCAGATTTTTGAATTTTTTATTATTTTTCTTGATTTAAATTTTTTTTATAAAAAAATTTATTTATTATTATTTTTTTTATTTTGATTTTTTATTTATTTTTCTGATTTTGAATTTTTTATTTTTGTTTTCTAAATTTTTAATTAATTATTTTTTTTCTGATTTTTTTAATTTTTCCTTTTTCTGATTATTTATTTTTTCATTTCTGATTTTTCATGATTTAATTTAATTTTCTGCTTTTTTTATTTATATTTTTTTTTTTTGTTTTTCATGATTTAATTTTAATTTTCGCTTTTTTTATTTTTATTTATTTTTATTTAAATTTCTTTATTTATTTTTCTCATTATTTATTTTTCATTTTTTCATATTTTAATTTCTTTTTAATTTTTCCAGTTTTTCTTTTTCTTGATTTTTTATTTTTGGTTTTAACTTTGTTTTTTTTCCTTTTGTGAAGTTTTTTCATTTATCTATTCATTTATTTATTTTTTACCCTTTTTTTCCATTTTCTTTGTTTTTATTTCTTTATTTTGTTTTAATATTTATTGTTTTGGTATTTATTTTATTTATTTTCCTGCTTTTCTATTTTCTTACTTTCTACTTTCTGTTTCTTTTGTTTATTTAATTATTATTTAAATTAGTTAATTTAAAGGGAGCCTCTCAGACATAATTGAGTGTTTACAGTTTGCCCCTTTTTACTCGTTTTCCTACCAGATAATGTGAGAAATGATTCTCTGAATTATCGAGGTAGGAAATGGTAAAGAACGTGAACACATTATGTCCGAGGCAAGCTTTTGAAAAAGTGCGAGCAGCACTAGAAGCTTTGGGCTTAAAATGAACCTCCGGGATGTCTGAAGGATGACGATTGAATGACCTTACCGGCTTCGTGTGTCGATAGGGTTTAAATATGTGAGGCTTGATGGCATAGCCTAATTAGGCTAAGTGAAATGAATGAATGCCTGTTAAGACAGGTACGGAGTGCCATGGGATTGCTTGTTAAGATAAGCAGCATGAAGTGAAAATGGCCTATTTTCGGCAGGAAATGTATGCAAAACTAAAATGTAAGGTATGTACAAGGTGGCCTGACAACATAGACCGACATGTGGAAACCTCAACTATACTTGAGGCCTGACATCGTGGGCCCAGATGTGGAAAGTGAACCTGATGGTGGCCTGACACTATAGGCCAATACGCGGAGAAGAAATTTTGAACATGCTAGAAATGTAATCTTGATGATGGCCTGACACTATAGGCCCAAAATGCAGAAAAGTAAACTGGAAGGAGGCCTGACATCATAGGCCAAAAAGCAGAAAAGCTTGAGGGAATCCCGTTGTTGACAGGACGGGATGCTGAGAGTTAAGACATGCTTGATGTCCTGCTCGACAAGAGAATGTGGGTGAAGTCCTGCTTGACAGGATGAGTGTGGTAATTTAAACATGGGATCATGCTTGACAGGATTGATCCAAATGAAATCCTGCTTGACAGGATATATGCGGAAATCAAAACTTGAAATCCTGCTTGACAGAATGAATGCGAATGAGATCCTGTTTGACAGGATATGTGCAGAAATTTAAACTTGAAATCCTGCTTGACAAGATGTATGCAAATGAGATCCTGCTTGACAGGATGTGTGCAGAAATTTAAACATGAAATCCTGCTTGACAAGATAAATGCAAATGAGATCCTGCTATTGCCAGGATAAATGTAAACCTGCTTGACAGGTGACAGAAAATTAAACATGCTTGAAGTCCTGTTGTTGACAGGAGAATGCAAATGAAGTCCCGCTGTTGCCGGGAAGAATGCAAATGAAATCTTGCTGTTGCCAGGATAAATGCAAACCTGTTAAGACAGGTGGATAGAAATTAAACATGCTTGAAGTCTTGTTGTTGACAGGAGAATGCAAATGAGGTCCCGCTGTTGCCGGGAAGAATGCAAATGAAATCCTGTTGTTGCCAGGATGAATGCAAACCTGTTTGACAGGCAAAGAGAACAGAAATTAAACATGAGGTAATCAAGCAAGCTGACTGTGGAAAATGCAAATGAAATCCACATGTTTTACGAAAAATGCAAATGAAATCCCTTTTTGTTGCTAGATAATGAAGTCCGCTTGAGTGAAAGAGAAGAATGAAGTCCTGTTGTTGACAGGAGAATGCAAATGAGGTCCTGCTGTTGTCGGGAAGAATGCAAATGAAATCCTGCTATTGCCAGGATGAATGCAAACCCGTTTGACAGGAAAAGAGAACAGAAATTAAACATGAGGTCCTGTTGTTGACAGGAGAATGCAAATGAGGTCCCACTATTACCGGGAAAATTCAAATGATGAAATCCTACTGTTGCAAGGATAAATGCAAACCTGCTTGACAGGTGACAGAAAATTAAACATGCTTGAAGTCCTGTTGTTGACAGGAGAATGCAAATGAGGAAATCCCGTTGTTGCCAGGATAAATGCAAATCTGTTTGACAGGTGACAGAAAATTAGACTTGCTTGAAGTCCTATTGTTGACAGGAGAATGCAAATGAAAGCCTGCTCAACAGACAAGGAGAACGATGAAAGCCTATTAAAATAGGCAAAACAAGAGATCCTGTTGTTGACAGGATGGAAGTAAGACGCCTGTTAAGACAGGCACAACATCATGGTGAAGACCTGTTAAGACAGGCAAAGGGAAATGAAAAGCATCTGTTAGGACAAGTATCAACGAAAAGCCCTGTTGTTGACAGGAAGGAAATGAGCCTGATAAGACAGGCAGGAATCATGCAAAGGTCCTGTTGTTGACAGGGTGGAATGGAGATAGATACTTGTTAAAGATGGCAGCCTGTTGATGCAGGCAAGAGAATGACCTGTGAAGACAGGTGTGGAAAACAAACTTGATGTGCCTTGGGGTGGCACATGGAGTGGGATTATGGACTTCTTCGTCAGTTGCCCTCGGGAAACTTTAATTTGGAATGTGTTTTTCCTTGAATTAAAATAAATAGCTTATTCTCCCTTGAACTTGAAGGTTTTTTAAGCACTTGACAAGTAATTTCTTGAAGAGACTTGGGCCAACATTTTGCCCCAATTTAGGAAACTTCTTGATGTTTGAGGTACTTTGGGCGAACATTTTGCTCCAGTTTGAAAGGTTTTTGGAAATCGAAGAATGTCTTAACTGGAGGAGGTTTTGGGCACGCTTTTGCCCCAGTTTTGGTTTTGAATTTTAATCTTTCTTGGGCAACATTTGCCCTATTCTGAACTTGATTCAGAATTTGGGGATGACTTCAAATTGAATTTTTGAGTGGGAAAGTATTTGCCCCAGTTTGAGCTTGACTTAGAATTTGAGGGTGACCTGAAATTGAATTTTTATGGGCAAACCTTTGCCCCAATTTGAGCTTGACTCAGAATTTGAGGGTAACCTCAAATTGAATTTTTATGGGCAAACGTTTTCCCCAGTTTGAGCTTGACTCAGAATTTGAGGGTGACCTCGAATTGAATTTTTATGGGCAAGCCTTTGCCTTAGTTTGAGCTTGACTCGGAATTTTGAGGATGATCTCAAATTGAATTTTTTGTGGGCAAGCATTTGCCCCAGTGTGAGCTTGGCTCAAAATTTGAAGGTGACCTCAAATTGAATTTTTTGTGGGCAAACGTTTGCTCAGGTTAAGCTTGACTCCAGAATTTAAGGGTGACCTCAAATTGGATTTTTGTGGGCAAGCATTTACCCAGTTTGAGCTTGACTCAGAATTTGAGGATGACCTCAAATTGGATTTTTGTGTGGGCAAGCATTTGCCCCAGTTTGGAAGTCTTTTAAGTATGATTGATCCGGGAAATTTTACCCAGGTTTTAATTAGTTTTGAAAAATGAGTTATGAAATGCTTGAATGAATGAAAGATTATTATGATACTTGCATGAATGAAAAGGGATGCGATGTTTGTGATGCTTGGAACAAAGAGGATGCAATGTTTGTGTGCTTTGAATAAAGAGGATGCGATGTTTTGATTTATCGATTACTTTTTGATGCTTGAAATAATTATTTGATGAGATGGATGCTATGAGATGAATGTAGACCATCAGATGGTGTAAAAACTTTTTTTTCTCTTGATTTTTGATTGATTATTTTGGCATGTCCTTTCCTCGACAACCTCACAGTTGATATAAGGAAAATCAAGATTCAACATGAGCTAGATTGACCCGGTCTTTTGACTTTCAGACCAATTTTGAATTTCCTTTCCAGGTCCTTGAGACCCAACATTGGTCGGCATTATTGCATGAGACACACTCTTCCTTTCTTGAGTGGCATCGTGATTTGCAGGAGGATGACTTTACGGGAGCAATCACGCCCTGTTGCAAAGGTTGAGGAGTCATCCAACTTGTCATGACTTTTCAAAATTAATCTTTTTATCCTTTTACGTTTTCATGTCTCTTTTAGCATGTGTACCTTTGAGGTACGAAAAAGTGTTTTTGAATGATTTAATGGGAGAAGGTAGTATATTTGAAAGGGCAAAGAATGTTGGTTTGATTGCCCTAACGACATTTTTTGATGGAAAATGTTAATTCAAACAAATGGCAAAGTTTTGCCCCAGTTTTAGAAGGATGGAGAGGTAGATCTGATTGCCCAAATGGCACCTTTGGTGAAGCATGCCAATGCTGCTTTTCATAATCTCGATTGCCAAATTAACCAAACTTGAGAAATGGCAAAATTTTTGCCCTAGTTTTAGGAGTTGTGAGGAGCAGAAATGTCATGTCGTCCTGGAATTTTGACTTTAATTTTTGCCTGGGTTGTTCCTTTGAGTTTTAACCCAAAAAGTATTTCGTTTCGCCCTAACTTTTGCCTAGGTTGCCCTTACGGATTTTCAACCTAGCGAGCTCTTGATTCAGTGCCCTAACTTTTGCCTAGGTCGTCTTTGAGGTTCTTGACCTAGCGGGCTTTTGTTTGTGTGCCCTAACTTTTTCCTAGGTCACCTTTGAGGTTTTTTACCTAGCGGGCTCTTGTTTGTGTGCCCTAACTTTTGCCTAGGTCTCCTTTGAGGGTTTCGACCTAGCGGGCTCTTGTTTGATTGTGCCCTTTGAGGGTTTTCAACCTAGTGGGCCTTTGTTTGATTGTGCCCTAACTTTTGCCTAGGTCATTTTTTAGGCTTGTCGACCTAGCGGGCTCCTGTTTGGTCCTAATTTTGCCTAAATTGTTGTTGGAAACCGACAAGACCTTTTCTAATCATGACTTTGTCGATCATTATTTTAAACTCTAACCCTACTTTTTCCTGGATTGTTTTGGCTTAATCCAGCAGGCTTTCTTCTTTTTTTTGAATTTTGGATTTTGACCCTGATTTTTCCTGGACCATTCTTGATTTTAATCCAGCGGGGTTTCTTTTTCTTTTTCTTGAATTTTTCATGGTTAGATAATGATCTTGCCGGGATCATTTGGGCTTCCAATTCAGCGGATCTTATTTTGCACCCCTAATTTTGCCTGGATTTGAACTTTGTTCCAGCGGGATATTTTTATTTGGCAAGATATTTTCTTGATTTTAGGATCACAATGGATGGTTTATTTGGAATCCCTGGTTGCTTATTTTCTTCCTCATTTGGTTTTTCTTTGAGTTTGATTGATTAGACGTTCGAGATTATTTATCACAGCACTGGCATTGTCACGACAGGTATTTATTGTTTGGGTGTGGGTTAAATGATGAAAAGGAACGGTAAATTTTAAAAGTAAAGCCAAAATGTGAGGCACGCGCCTAAGAAATATGAAAAATGTAACTTTTGTATTTATTCATTGATGTTTGGTATGTAGCTGCGATGTAAGGATATGGTATGTAATGTGTGTATGGTGTATATGGTGGTGGTCGGAAGCCAACTAGACCATAAGGTGCCATTTGTGGTGTATATTGGCCTTGACCCATAGCCACATTGTAGGTTTCGCCTGTCTTCTTCTTAGATCTGGCGGAGGCATTGACTGCACCTATAGGCTTTTGCACGATCTTTCCGCGGCGCATGGCACCCTCGATCCTTTCTCCAATGGTGACGACATCAAAGAAGTTGGAAGTTACACTACCAATCATCTTATCATAGATAGGATCTTGGAGTGTGTCCACGAACATGCTGACCAATTTCCTTTCGGATAAGGGAGGTTGCACGAATGAAGGTTAACTTCGCCAATATGGGCGTCGCTTGAAGGGACTCTTCTCCCTTCTTGGCCATATTCTGGAGCTGAGTCCGATCAGGGGCCATCTCTGTATTGTATTGATACTGCTTCGTGAAAGGCTCAACGAGATCTCTCCATGAACGGATTCGTGTCCGCTCCAGTTGAGTGTACCAGTTTGCAGCTGCCCCAGTTAAGTCCTTGAAAGAAATGTATGAGCAGCTTCTCATCGTAAGTACAAGCAGAGATCTTCCTACAGTACATAGTCAGGTGTTTCTTTGGACAGCTGGCTCCTTGATATTTCTCGAATTCAGGAACCTTGAATTTGGGAGGGATGACCACATCCGCGGTACAGAGACACGTATCCGTCGCGTCGTGGCCATAAGCACTCCCCTCAATTGCCTTCATCCTTTCCTCTAGGCCCTTCCATTTTTCTATATCTTCCTTAGAAGGATGGCTTGGGTATCCCTCTGGCATGTTGTGAGGATAGCAAGGTGGTATGTGTAATCGACGAGGTTCTTGGGTGAACATAGGATTCGTTCCCCCAACAGCTGTTTGATAGGCTTGTGGAGTGGCGTTTGGAGGTAGGTTATGTGTTTGGGCTTGTGTTTGGGCTTGTGTTTGGGTTAGTGTGTGTGCATGTCCATGAGGAAACCCATAATGAACTCCTTCGTTTGGCAGAGGCATAGTTGATGGCAAGGGGTTTTGTGGAGTGAACCCAGGAGGATATGACGGGTTAGTTGGTTCTCTCGGAATGAATTCCCTTGCCTCCTTTAGTTTAGATAATTGGATGGTCTCCATCAGCTTGGCCATCTGCTCCTTCAGAGTCTGGACCTTATTTCTCAACTCCTCGTTTTGTCTTTCTAGCTCATCCATGATTCCTGATTGTGATATGGTTCTGTAAGGATGTCGAGGAAACTGTCTTTCTCTAATTTCTCTATTAAAGTTAAAAACTAATTTCTTTGAGAAATAATTTGAATGCAAAAATCATGAATGATGAAAGTGTTGATGCAATGAAGAATGTGTGGAATGATTTTTTGAAATCTTTCTTTGATGATAGATTTATGAATGAATGCAGGTATGCTATGCACAAATAAATTTAGAGATCAGAATTTTGAAGGTTTTGAGAATAATTGAGAGTTGTTTTATTCATTTTTTAGCAATTTTATGAGTTTTGGTGTTTTTTATTTGGCTAGAGAACCTTTGGTTTTGTTTGAAAAAGTTTTCTAAAAACATTCTTTAGGTTTTCGAAATATTTTTCTAATTTTCCTAGCAGTTTCTATTTTTCTTGATTTTTATTTGATTTTTCTTGACTTTTATTCGTTTCTATTTCTTTTTGCTTGGTTTTCTCTTTTTTCTTGTTTCTGTATTTCCCCAATTTTTAGCTTCCTCTCCTTCCATCAGGGAGGATTCTGTTCAGACAAATGTCCGTGCGCATATATGAACCATGTATCGGAAAGGGTGTGGTGCCCTCCTTACTTCTTATGTGGGTTACCTGTCCTAAGAGTCTAATGCCTTTAATGCATGAACCTCTCAAAGGTGGTTAGTAATCCTGGGTATAAAGGTTACTAGGAGCCAAGTTCCAGTCCATAATGCTTGCCACAATAATAGAAGTAGCCACTAGTTGCGGGGCATTATGAATAGGACACACTCTAGCTGGGATTTTCGTGATAGCCACACAGGACGTAGGCCCTAGCGTGACACCACTAGATCCCTCTATCCTAGGCAGCACTCAGACCCGGGTATAGGGCCCCACTCATGATGGAATGCATATGCAAAGTGTAGATGGCACGCAAATTATTAGGATACCTGCAATTAGAAAATTTGTACAGATATATATAGCAATTTATTGTTTGTCTATCCTAGGGTTATACAGAGAATAAACAAACAAATAACAAATAGATAGATAAATAAATGAATCGTGTAATAAATAAATCATGCAAATAAACAAGGAAGGGATAGAAACAAAACACACTCAATGGAAACAGGCTTGACTCTCTAAGGTCCCCAGTGGAGTCGCCATCTGTCGCAATCGCAATTCTGAATTTTTATTTTGATGTGGAGTCGCCACCAAATTTTTAGTTAAGGGAAAAAGATATGGAAAAAACCCTAACTCGAGGATGAGATTTAGGTTCGGGAGTTGGTTACGAGTAGGGAAGGCGTTAGGCACCCCACTCGCCTGTTCCGAAAAACAGTACCCTTAAAATGAGTGTGTGATTATTTGAAAATAGTTTGATCCCTTAATTAATGTGGAAATAAATAGGTTGATAGAGGTTAGCCTGACAGGACTTGATCCTGCTCCTACGTATTCCCCGGTGCAATGAGAAACTCAAGGCTTACGTAGTTCTAGTTTGTGATGGCTTGACCTTCAGAGGGTGTTTAAAGGAAAATGACATTTTGAAAGGATTTTCATTTTTGGAGGGACCTTTAGCCCACTCATGCACAAGACCCGAGGCGGCTACGGCAGCACGAAGGCCTATACAGAATACTAAATTTTGGACAGCAAGTGAATCGCCAGCCCCCCATTTAGAGCCCATTGCGTGAGACCAATAATCCCAAAATATTTGAAAAAAGAGAGTTTTTTTTTGTTTTTTTGAAAGGACCTTTAGTCCACTCATGCACAAGACCCGAGGCGGCTACGGCAGCACGGGGGCCTATACAGACTACTAAACGTTGGACAGCAAGTGAACCACCAATTTCTATTTAGAGTCCATTGCGTGAGACCAAGGATCCCAAAACAATTTTAAAGAAAGAGTTTTGTTTTTTGAAAGGACCTTTAGTCCACTCATGCACAAGGCTCGAGGCGGCTATGGCAGCACGGGGGCCTATACAGACTACTAAACGTTGGACACTAGGTGAACCGCCAGCCCTCCATTTAGAGCCCATTGCGTGAGACCAAGGATCCCAAACCATTTGAAAAAAGAGTTTTTTATTTTAACAGAAAAAAGGAAAATTTATTTTGACTATCAGAAGTAGAGGGTACTTTTGGGAAGGAGGCAATTTTATTAGAGATTTGGGGATTTATTAGAAATTATGGAATTTTTGGGAATTTTATTAGCAATTGTGGAAATCTTTTGGAAATTTTATTAGCAATTATGAAATTTTATTAGCGATTATGGAATTTGGGAGATTTATTAGCAATTGTGGAATTTTGGGAATTTTATTAGCAATTATGGAATTTTTGAGAATTAATTAGCAATTAGAGAATTTTTGGGAATTAATTAACATTTTGGGAAAGTGAGGAAGGGCAGAATGGACATTTAAGGGTGAGGGACAGTTTAGGAATTTTTGGAAAAGCAGAGGGATAGAATGGTCATTTAAGGGGCTGGGATAATTTGGGAATTTCTGGAAAAGTAGAGGGGTAGAATGGTCATTTAAGGGACTGGGATAATTTGGGAATTTTTGGAAAAGGTGAGGGGTAGTTTGGGAAAAGGTGAAATTGGGGGTAGAATGGGAATTTAGGAAAAGGTGAGGGGTAGTTTGGAAAAAGGTGAAATTGGGGGTAGAATGGGGATTTAAGAAAAGGAGAGGGGTAGTTTGGGAAAAGGTGAAATTAGGGTAGAATGGGAATTTAGGAAAAGGTGAGGGGTAGTTTGGGAAAAGGTGAAATTGGGGGTAGAATGGAAATTTAGGAAAAGGTGAGGGGTAGTATGGGAAAAGGTGAAATCAGAAATGGGATTTAAGAAAAGGTGGAGGTGGTTTGGGAAAAGGTGAGGAGGTAGTTTGGGAAAAGGTGAAATTGGGGGTAGAATGGGATTTAAGAAAAGGTGAGGGGTAGTTTGGGAAAAGGTGAAATTGGGGTAGAATGGGGATTTAGGAAAAGGTGAGGGGTAGTTTGGGAAAAGGTGAAATTGGGAAGTCTTAAGGGCGGTTTTGTAATTTTAACAATAAAATTCCTTTTCTTCCTTTTTGTGGGACCCACGTCGTCATGCATGGGGTCCTCCTCCAAAATCTTCCTTTGGTGTACGCTTTCTTGTGCCCCAAGCTCATCCACAAAGATACGCTTAGCATAAGCTCCAAAGAATCTGACATCAAATGGTCCTTCAAAGCCTCCGTAAAGTTTGAAACACCAATTGTGGAAATATCCACATCTAGTAGACCAGAAGCAATCAAGTACTCCTTAATTGTTTTTGTGTTTTCACATATCTTGTCGTTAATTCTCCTCGGTTCAGGTCCACCATTTTCCATGTTATATTTAATCCTAAAATCCTCATGAGGGCCTTTAGATTGTGACTAGTCGTTAGTATAAATGCCCTCAAGGTGCCTTGGCTCCACCGCAGCTCAACTCTTTCACGAATAACACCAGATTACTGCAAGAGTTGAAAGTAATCCATTTAGACCAACCTAAATACGTCTTTACTCATTTCCCCCGCCATTTTAGTTATAATCAATAGCATCCTTTTGAAGAAATAACAACCATCACCAGATAGAACTAGAGTTGCACCCACTAACCTTCTCGCGAGCTTAATGCATTGAAAGTTGACTGACAGATTGTGAAGGTAATGAGGTTGCACAATATACTTTTTACCTTCTCGCCAGGAGACCAGGTTCCAAGCTTTTTGTCCATCGAAGGGAGTGGTCTCACGCACGAAACATTGAAAAGCAATCATGCTGCAAGCAAAGCAAAACGGAATCTGAAAGATCATATTTCAAAGAAAGTGTGTGTGTGTAGTAGTGAAGCCAAGGTCGCGATTGACGACGGTGATGTGGATCCGGCTCGACATGATCCGAGAGTCGACGTCGCCACGCTCGATGGCAATACCAGCAAGCGTTCGCCGCTTGCATCTTGGCTTCTTCGTCATAACCCGCCCAAATCGACAGATGTTTTAATCCACAGCCTCAATCTCCCCTAACTTTACGATGCAGAATGATAACTGTAATCAGCAATTATGAGCATCTCGAGTGCATCAGCCCTAGTTCTATATTCGGTTCTCTTCGGACATTGTTCAAACACCTAATGCATGTAGACAACATTTCTATCCGATCGTGATTTCAATTTGCCGATTCTCATCATGCGATTTTCTAGGTAATCAATTTAGGACTTACATTTGCATCAGGCAATAGTTTTCATTTGGATGCTCCTAGGGAGAAAGTATGGCTAACCTGTATGCGCGCGGTCCACGGCGGTCTTGTTTCACTTCTCCTCAGAACCTCACCTGAATGACGTGTTGCCATCACTCTTATTCTTGCCGGAATCTCTAGAGAAAGCAGAGCAAGTCCCTTTGAAAGCTCTCCCCCTTTTTCTAAAGAAATCCAATCAAAAAAGAACCTCTAAATCTTCGTCTCATCTCCTTTTATAGGCCATTTCCTTTTTGCCTTTCCTTTCCCTCTTGGATTTTTCTTTTTTCTTTTTTCTTTTTTTCTTCAGATTTTAAATTTATTTTTTTTTAATTTAATTTTTTTATTAATTCATAATAATAATAAAAAATTATTTTTCAAACTTTTTCTTTTTCTTTAATTTTTCAGATTTTGATTTCTAATTTTCCAGATTTTTCTTTTCCTTTAATTTTTCATAATTCATAATTTTTAATTTTCTAGATTTTTGAATTTTTTTTATTATTTTTCTTTTGATTTTAATTTTTTTATAAAAAAATTATTTATTATTATATTTTTTTATTTTGATTTTTTATTTATTTTTCTGATTTTGAATTTTTTATTTTTCCTTTCTAACTTTTTAATAAATTATTTCTTTTCTGATTTTTTTAATTTTTCCTTTTTCTGAATTTTTTATTTCTGATTATTTATTTTTTCATTTCTGATTTTTCATGATTTAATTTAATTTTCTGCTCTTTTATTTATATTTTTTATTTTTCATGATCTAGTTTAATTTTCTCTTTTTTATTTATATTTTTTCTGATTATTTATTTTTCGTTTTTCAGATTTTAATTTCTTTTTAATTTTTCCAGTTTTTTTTTTCATTTTTCTTTTTCTTGATTTTTTATTTTTTCTTTTAACTTTCTGTTTTTTTCCTTTTTTGAAGTTTTTTCATTTATCTATTCATTTATTTATTTTTTACCTTTTTTTTAATTCCATTTTTCTTTGTTTTTATTTCTTTATTTTCTTTTAATATTTATTGTTTTGGTATTTATTTATTTATTTTTGGTTATTTATTTTCCTGCTTTTCTATTTTCTTGCTTTGTACTTTCTATTTTTTTGTTTATGTAATTATTATTTAAATTAGTTAAATTAAAAGGGGGGCCTAAGACATAATTGAGTGTTTACAATCATCAGCATCATCATCATCATGATCATTATCGCAATCGCCATCACTATCATCATTCAGTACTGACACATTGAATATCATCATCAACATGATCATCATCAAGATCATTATCATATCACTATGATGGTCATCATCGTTCATCGTCATCGTCATCATCGTCCCAAACGCCATCATTACCATCACTATCGTCATTAATTATCGACACATTGAATATCATTACCATTATCATCATCATAATCATCGTCGTCATCATTATCGTTCATCATCATCATTCATCATCATCATCATTCACCATCGTTATCATCATCATTATCATCAATATCATCATCATCATCATCATCATCATCATCAACGTCATCATCATGATCATTATCAATACTATTCTTCATCCTCAACATCATCGTCATCATCATCATTAAGATAAACATCATCATCATCATCATCATTATCATCATCATCATCATCATCATCATCATCATCATCATCATCATCATCATCATCATCATCACTGTCACCATCATCGCAATCACTATTATTATTCATTACCGACACATTGAATATCATCATCGTTCATCATCATCAACATCATCATCATCGTAATCACCATCACTATCATCATCATTATCATCATCATCATCACTATCATGATTCAATATAATGGTCATCATCGTTCATCATCATTAAGATCATCATCATCATTCATGATCATGGTCATCATCGTTCGTCATCATCATCATCATGATTATCATTGTCACCCTCAACATCATCATAAATCATCATCAACGTTTACCGTAGTTCATCATCATCATCATTATCATCGTTCATCATCATCATCATAATCATCATCATAATCATCATCATTGTTCATTTTCATCATCATCACCATCACTATCATCATGCATTACCGACACATTGAATATCATCATCATCATCATCAACATCAATCCTTTTCGTCATCCTTAACATCATCATCAATATAATCATTCATCATCATGGTGAAATCATTCAGCATCATCATCATCATGATCATCATCATTATCATCTTCACCCTCAACATCATCATAAATCATGTCGTGACCCACAAAAAAGCAATCATCATCAACATTTACCGTTGTTCATTACCATCATCATCTAGATCGTCATCATTATCATAGTTGATGATGATCATCATCATCATCATCACCATCACTATCATCAATCATTACCAACAAATTGAATATCATCATCATCATCAATCCTATTCGTTATCTTCAACATTATCATCATCATCATCATTCTTCATCATCATCATCTCAATCACCATCATCACCATCACTATCATCATTCATTAACGATACACTGAATATCATTATCAATCCTATTTGTCATCCTCAACATCATCATCATCAATCCTATTTGTTATCCTCAACATTATCATCATCATCATCAATCCTATTTGTTATCCTTAACATTATCATCATCATTCATAATCCTCATCATCATCAACGTTCACTATTATCATCATCATCATTGTTTATTATCATCATCCCAATCGCCATCATCACCATCACTATCATCATTCATTATCGCCACATTGAATATCATCATCACCATCATGATCAATCCTATTCATGATCTTCAACATCATCATGATCAATCCGAATCATCATCCTCAACATTCTCTTCATCATCATCATCATAATCATCATCATCATCAATTTCATCCTCATCGTCATCGTCATCGTTCATAATCATCATTATCATCATCATCATCGTTCATCATCGTTCGTCATTATCATCATCATCACCATCATTATCATCATAATCAAAATCACTATTACCATTCATTACCGACACATTGAATATCGTCATTAATACAACCCACTTGGGAGAAGGAGGATGGACCTAGCTAGAGGTGGAATGGAAGCTCAAAATTCTGAGCAGTTTTGAGAGCTCCTCAAATTATGTTTAATGTAGCACAAAAATTGTGCATAAAAACGAAAAGATGATGAAACATAAATTTGTAGAATGTAAAGAGGGAATTGGTGAAGGTGATTGTAAGAATTAAAGGCTGGAAATAAAGTGCAAAAATGGAAGAAAAGGAAAAACAAAAATGACCAGAATTAAAGGGAAAAGGGGCTGAAAATTAAAGACATAAACTAAGAACCAGAATTGTAAATTGCAAGAAGGTAAATGGCAGAATATAAATTGAAAAAAAAATAATTCCTAAGCTAGGCGCCACTCCGCTAACTAGAGGAAGCTAGGAAGATAAGCCAAGTTCCACCACATTGGAGGCTCCAATGATAAGGAAAGAGGTCTTGACCTCAAGAACAAGCAAGAGGAGAAGAAAGAGAAGAGAAAGCTGGTCTCTCAAGAGAATTTTTAGATTCCAATAGTATAAAATGACCAAAAGGTGCATTTGCTTACATTAAGCCCTTATTTATAGGAAAAAGGAAGGGGGCTGCTTGGTTGTGGGTTTGGGATGCCCTTAACCAACCAAGCTCTTAACCTAAGCCTGTTCCTATTCTAAATAACATATTCTTATTCCATGTTGGAATAAGCTATTCGCACTTTTACAGCTTTAAGAAAAAAATACAACCAAATTAAATTAGGAAAAATTTCAGGTTTATTGTTCCTAATCTAAAATTTTCTTGAAAGCCAATTTCCATGCTCACGTCATCCTCTCCTAAAAAAGCATTAAGCCCTCAATGGCAATCAACAATTTCTGCAAAACAAAGGACACAAATAAGAGTAGAAGAGTATATGTGTTTATGGAAGAAATAAAATTATGGAGAATGCCAAGATCAAATCCGAACCTCTTTAATTTTTCAAATAACCCTAAACATGAGAAACCAAATTTGACTAGGAACAAAAGGTTGATTCGATCTGCAAGCTCATAGTTATTAACAAACATGTCCCAAGTAAACTTACGAGCTCTGATCCATTTTCTTTTCCCTAAAGAGATCTTAGTGCTATGAATATTTGTAATTACTAACAAATTAAGCATCCTAGACACATTATCATAAAACAAGGATTGAAGCATGCTAGGGACCTTAATATGTGAGAATTCACTATCACTATGAAGCATATGAGACAGTGGTGATAATCTAGGCATATGAATGGATCAAGACACATGATCTCCAACAAATTTTGCAACAATGGTGCCCCAAATGTTTGTAGAAGGCTGGAGTTCCATCGGTTCCATCTCTTGATTACTCTTTGTAAAGGAGAACATTTCAACCCCTATGATAGGTGAAAGGAATAGAGGAACACTAGGCACTAAGTTTTCTTGATGTTCAATACCCCTTACAGGTGGCAACCCTAGAGGTAACTCTTTTGGCAATACATCTTGGAACTCTTCTTGAAGTTCTTGAAGTTCACTAGACTTAAGGTTTGGTTAAGTATTCAAGCAATGCTCTTTGCACATGAGCATGTACATGGATTGTCTAACTAGAAGAGTTTTCCTAATTTCTCCTTGATTGAAGAAGACGTTTTTATCCTTTTCCTCATGTCTCAACCTCTTATCTTTTTTTATATTCTTTCCTTTAATTCCCTTCTTTTCTTCCTCTCTTTTCTTTTTCATTTGTACTTGATCTTTACAAACCTCACTAGGGGCCAAGGGAACTAAGGTGACCTTTTCAGAATTAAAAACAAAGGAATACCTATTACTATGCTCATCATGGTAAACTTTCCTATCAAATTGCCATGGCCTTCCCAAGAGCACATGACTTGCTTCCATGGGCATAACATCACAACTTACTTGGTCAAGATACCTACCTATGGAAAAGGCAACTAAGACTTGCTAATCCACTAAGTGGTCCCCATTGTCACTCAACCATTGCAACTAGTAAGGCCTAGGATATGGGGTAGTAGTTAATCCTAGCTTTTGTACTAGCCTAGCGCTAACCACGTTGGTGCAACTTCCCTAATCTATAATCAAAGAACATGTCTTCCCCCCAATCACACACCTTGTGTAAAAAATATTTTCTCTTTGGCTCTCATCTTCCCCCTTGACCATGCTTCCTAGTAATCTCCTAACAACGAGAAGATCATCTTCGAGGGCATACTCTAATCCTTCTTCACTAGAAGAGCTAGTGGCACTAGAGCTAGAGTTTTCACTTGAGGAGTCCAAAGATGAGACATGTTCATTATCTCTAATGGATCATGCTTTTCTTGTTAGGGCATTGAGAGGCAATGTGCCCTCGTTCCAAACACTTGAAACACTTAATGGATGATTCCTTTTTTATTGGAGTGGATGGGGTGTTGGTCTTTTCTTTCTTGGGATCTTTAATTTCCCTAGAATCTTTAGGCTTAAAAGGAACATCCTTATGGGCTTCCTTCCTCTTATTTTCCTTCCAAGAAGGCTTTGAGGTTGAGTATCTACTCTTACCTTTTCTATGGAGTTGTTGTTCTACCTTTTGGGCTTGGTGGTAGAGTTCATTCAAACTCATAAAGTTGTGGAGTTCCACAACATCCCTCATCTCATCCTTAAGCCCTTCAAGGAATCTTGCCATTCTAGCCTCCTTACATTCTTCTATGTTGGCTCTAATGATGGCTACCTCCATATCTTTGTAGTACTTTCATCCATGATCCTATTACCTTGGGTTAATCTTTTGGGAGCCTATTATGAAGCTCCCTAAAGTAATGAGGTAGTATACCTATTCTTAAGGTTGGCTTTCATTTCTTCCCATGTCTCAATAGGATGAAACCTCGCTCTCTCTTTCACTAGCTTATCCCACCAAATCAAAGCATGGTATGAAAATTCAAGATTAGCTAGCTTTATCCTATGTTCCTCCCTCACATCATAGCACATGAAAATTTGCTCTACCTTCAACTCCTATGATAGGTAGATTTCAGGATCATTCAACCCTTGAAATTTTGGAATTCTAAACTTGGCTCCATCTATTCTTTCTTGGTTTCCATTTTCTCTCCTACCTCTATTCCTAATCCTAGAATCATCCCTATGTCTATGGTTATTTCTAGAAGAAGCTCTATGACTATGATGGCTAGGAGAATATCTATCTCTACTTCTATGGATCCTACTCCTAGTTGAATTTCTAACCTTAAGTGGAGACCTAGATGATTCCCTATCACTCTCATACGTTTTGCCTTGATTCCACCTGTTGATTATTCCTTTTGGTTTCTTCTAGGGGATTCATAGAATTCTTCTTGTGAAATTTCCTCCCTAGGTGAATCAATTTTATTTTATTTTTTCTTAGAACTACTAGGCCCTTCATTTTGTTTCTTTTTAAACAAAGTCTCATTCCTCTTTTCTAGTTCATACAAACGATCTTCAAATTGTTCACTTTGTTTTCTTAACATTTTTTCAAAGGTTTGGGTAAGGGCTTCTAGTTGTAACCTATTGAAGCTAGGTGGATAATCACTTTCACTCATGATGCTCTCCACTCAAGACACAAAATATGAAACAAATCAATTAAAAAAATCAAAAATATTATAAGTACAAATTCCTACCACATAAAACACTTGAACAATTAAGAAATTAAAATGCAGAAAGTTAATTGGTTTCTTACACAAACCAAGGTCCAATTAGGGAAAGATAACTAACAAGTAGTCACACAGGCTAAGTTGTAAACCTAGCAATTATAGAACCCCCTTATTACTCCTTTCAACAAACACACTTAGACTCCCCCTTATGGCTCCTTAAAACCATTCAAAGGCCTTGGAAACTTACACACAATTACTAACAAAATTACAAGGAAAATTCCTAAGTACAAACTAAATCAAAAGGATTACAATGTTATAACCCTACTACAACCAAATTCTAAAATTACACCAAAGAAGTTCTAGTAAGAGAATTCCTAATCTATTACAAATGGGTAAATTCTTCAAGTCAAGCTTCAAGTCCAAGTTCTCTCCAAGTTCAGCTCCAAGTCAACAAAATTTCTTTCTTATGGCTGCATACTAAATTAAACCAAGAATACTTTGCAAACCAAGAAATCGTTAGCACAATTTAAACCAATTGCTTCCTTCCTCACCAAGTGTTTACCACTCTTAGTCACTCAATTTGGTCTTGCTTTGCCCTTGAAGAAAAGACACATATTCAACTTAAAATTAGAGGCCTTGATGTTTCCAATGTGGTAAAAACTCAACGCATCCAGAATTCAAGAATGGACAAAACATAGGAATTTTGGGGACAAACAAGAAACTCATCACAAAAAATTAGCTAAACTCAAAGGGATTAAATTATGACAAACTAGAATTCAAAGAAGACAAGCAACAATTAAGTGGTGAAAAAAAAAGGCACTCAAAAGGAATTCAAGAAGGATGAATGGATTACAAACTTGTGTGAATTGTTCTTAAAACAGAACTTAACCTTTCTTTGACAGAAAATAATTCATATGCATCATAGTTCATTCAAGAGGATAAATCCAACTCAAGTTGTTCAACACACTTCAATTGTTCCCAAACTCAACTCAAATATTACAATTGAAATACAATAAAATGAAACTTGAAGATCATTCAACTCTGGCCAATTTTTTTTTACAATTTTTTTTTGAAAAAAATTCTACCGAGATTTTTTTTTTCACATTTTTTTTTTCGATTTTTTTTTTCGTTTTTGTTCTTTGTTGATTCTTGCTTTTTGCCTTGTATCTTTTAGGGAAGTGTAATGTACACTTATATCACTCGAAAACAAGCACTAGATTAACACTTAAATACCCAACAACAATTTTTTCAAAGATCAAACATAAACTTCCTCAAGAACACATGAAGAACAATGATGAACATCATGAACAATTTTCAGATTTTTGCCAAAATAATTTGAGGGCTTTTGAGGCAATAAAGATCAAGTTACAATTTCCAACAAAAACCCACAAATTCCAAAGGATTTGGGAGAACAATAGGTCTGTTCTTGTTGTAAACACCCAGAAAAAAAACCAGAAAAGGGGTTCTTCAATTTCTTGACATTTTGATGTAATTTTGAGCAAATTCACCGATTAAATTGATGTTTAAGAAAGGACCCAACAACATATGACTCAAAGCAACACAAATTACATGTGAATTCAAGCAAGAAGGGGCTGAAAATTTGCAGAAAAAATGGAACAAAAACAGAGACGAAAATGGGAGAAGAAGATGATGAAAAATGAAGGAGAAAAGTGAGAGAAGTTACCTCCAAACAACAAGCTCTTGATACCACATAATACAACCCACTTGGGAGAAGGATGATGGACCTAGTTGGAGGTGGAATGGAAGCTCAAAATTTTGAGCAGTTTTGGGAGCTCCTCAAATTATGTTCAATGTAGCACAAAAATTGTGCATAAAAATGAAAAGATGATGAAACATAAATTTGCAGAATGCAAAGAGGTAATTGGGGAAGGTGATTGTAAGAATTAAAGGCTGAAAATAAAGTGCAAAAATGGAAGAAAAGGAAAAACGAAAATGACCAGAATTAAAGGGGAAAGGGGCTGAAAATTAAAGACATAAACTAAGAACAAGAATTTTAAATTGCAAGAAGGTAAATGGCAGAATCTAAATTTTAGAAAAATAATTCCTAAGCTAGGCGCCACTCCGCTAGCTAGAGGAAGCTAGGAAGATAAGCCAAGTTCCACCACATTGGAGGCTCCAATGATAAGGAAAGGGGTCTCGACCTCAAGAATAAGCAAGAGGAGAAGAAAGAGAAGAGAAAACTGGTCTATCAAGGGAATTCTTGGCTTCCAATAGTATAAAATGACCAAAAGGTCCATTTGCTTACATTAAGCCCTTATTTATAGGATAAAGGGAAGGGGGCTGCTTGGTTGTGGGTTTGGGCTGCCCTTAGCCAACCAAGCTCTGAACCTACGCCTGTTCCTATTCTAAATAACATATTCTTATTCCATGTTGGAATAAGTTATTCCCACTTTTACAAGTTAAGAAAATACAATCAAATTGAAATTACTAATTTTAGATTTATTCTTCCTAAGCTAAAATTCTGAATTCCATAATTTCCTTGAAGGATAATTCCATGGATGACATTTCTTCATGATATTCCTTCCTTTTGAGAAGTAATGCTTCCACCTCTTGTTGAATTCTTTTGGCCCTTGACCTAGTGGTTGGTCCCTTAATGGTTGTGCTCACATCATCCCCTCCCTCTTGAAGACCATTCGACCTCGAATGGAAGTCATCATCTGCAAGGCAAGGAGTTAAGTCAGATATATTAAAAGTAGCATGCACCCCATAATCACCAGGTAAATCAAATCAAGTTTATATGCATTAGGATTAACTCTTTCAATTACCTGAAATGGGCCATCCCCCCGAGGATAGAGTTTTAATTTCCTAAGACCAGGGAAGCGTTCTTTTCTTAAGTGTAACCAAACCCAATCACCAGGTTCAAGTACAAGTTCTTTTCTTCTTTTATTAGCCATTCTAGTATAACTTTCAGTTTTCTTTTCAATTTGTTGCTTTACCTTAGTGTGAAGTTGCTTAATATATTCAGCCTTTTGGGCACCATCTTTATTATGATATTCAACCACATTAAGTAAAGGAATTAGATTAAGGGGAGTAAGGGGATTAAACCCATAGAATACTTCAAAAGGACTATGCAAGGTAGTGGTATGGGTAGCCCTATTGTAAGAAAACTCTATGTGAAGCAAACATTCTTCCCAAGACCTAATATTTTTCTTAACAAAAACTCTTAACAAGGTGGAAAGAGTCATATTTACCACTTTAGTTTGGCCATCGGTTTGTGGATGGCAAGTGGTGGAAAACAAAAGTTTAGTTCCTAACCTAGACCATAGTGTCCTCCAAAAATGACTAAGGAACTTGGTGTCTTTATCGGAAACTATACTCTTAGGGATTCCATGTAATCTCACCACTTCTCTAAAGAACATATTTGCTATGTGATTAGAATCATCAACCTCGTGGCAAGGAATAAAGTGAGCAATCTTAGAAAATCTATCTACTACCACAAAGATTGAGTCCATGCCCCTTTGGGTTCTAGGCAATCCTAACACAAAATCCATGCTAATGTCAACCCATGGGACATCGGGGATAGGAAGGGGAGTGTAAAGGCCATGGGGCATTGGCTTAGATTTGGCCTTTTTGCATACAATGCATTGGGCATAAAGTCTTTGAACATCTCTTTTCATGTGTGGCCAAAAGAAATGTTCTTTAAGGATATCCAAAGTCTTTTGGATTCCAAAGTGACCCATTAACCCCGCTTGGTGGGATTCTCTTAAGATGAGATCCCTAATGGTTCCTTTAGGCACACAAACTCTATTGTTCTTAAATAAGACTCCCTTATGCCTAAAGTATCCATCACAGGCTTTTTGGGTACATGACTTATAGAGATCTCCAAACTCTAAGTCATTTGAGTATAGCTCCCCAAAGTTTTCAAAACCAATCAAGGCGGTTCCTAAAAAATTTAACAAAGTTTGTCTTCTAGATAGGGCATCAGCCACCTTATTGATCTTTCCTTTCTTATATTTAATGACATAGGGGAACTGCTCCAAAAACTCAACCCATTTAGCATGTCTCCTATTCAACTTATTTTGACCCTTAAGGTATTTTAGTGACTCATGATCACTATGGATGATGAACTCCTTGGTCAACAAGTAATGTTACCAAGTTTGAAGGGCTCTAATGAGTGCATAGAGCTCTTTGTCATAGGTAGGGTAATTAAGGGACGCTCCATTTAGTTTTTCACTAAAGTAAGTTATGGGATGTCCCTCTTGCAATAGAACTGCTCCTATCCCAACATTAGAAGCATCACATTCTAACACAAAAATTTTGCTAAAGTTTGGAAGAGCTAGGATGGATGCTTGGATAAGTCTCTCTTTCAAGGCTTGAAATGCCTTGGCTTGTTTTTCACCACATTCAAATTTGACATTTTTCTTGACTAAGTCATTTAGAGGTGATGCTAGGGTACTCAAATCTTTCACAAACCTCCTATAGAAGCTTGCAAGTCCATGAAAACTGCTAACCTCTCCTATATTTTTGGGGGTAGGCCAATCCTTGATGGCCTTGACTTTCTCTTCATCTACTTGGACACCTTTTTTTCTTACCACAAATCCTAAGAATACAACTCTATCTAAGAAAAAAGAGCACCTTCTAGGTTGGCAAAGAGTTGGGCCTCTCTTAGCACAATTAACACTTCTCTAAGGTGACCTAAATGCTCCTCAAGGGATTTGGAGTATACAAGGATGTCATCAAAGTATACTACCACACACTTTCCTATCAAATCCCTCAAAACATGGTGCATCAGCCTCATACAAGTGCTAGGAGCATTTGATAACCCAAAGGGCGTTACCAACCACTCAAAGAGACCAAACTTGGTCTTAAAGGCAGTCTTCCACCCATCCCCCTCTTTCATCCTAATTTGGTGATATCCACTCTTGAGGTCTATCTTAGAGAAAATTGTGGAACCATGTAAATCTTCCAACAAGTCATCTAACCTAGGTACGGGATACCTATACCTAATGGTTATTTGGTTTATGGCCCTACAATCAACACAATTTCTCTAAGACCCATCTTTCTTAGAAATAAGTAGAACTGGGACTGCACATGGACTCAAGCTCTCTCTTATCCACCCTTTTTCTAGAAGCTCCCCTACTTGTTTTTGGATTTCTTTAGTTTCTTCGGGATTACTTCTATAGGCTGGCCTATTTGGTAAGGAAACATTAGGCACCAAGTCTATTTCATGTTCAGTACCCCTAACAGGTGGCAACCCTAGAGGTAACTCTTTTGGGAACACATCTCGGAACTCTTTTAGAAGTTCTTGAAGTTCACTAGACTCAAGGTTTGGTTGAGTATTCGAGAAATACTCTTTGCACATGAGCATGTACATGAGTTGTCTAGTTAGAAGAGTTTACCTATTTTCTCCTTGATTGATAAAGAGGTTTTAATCCTTTTCCTCATGTCTCAACCTCTTATCTTTCTTTATATTCTTTCCTTTAATTCCCTTATTTTCCTCCTCTCTTTTCTTTTTCATTTGTACTTGATCTTTACAAACCTCACTAGGGGCCAAGGGAACTAAGGTGACCTTTTGGGAATTGAAAACAAAGGAATACCTATTGCTATGCCCATCATGGTGAACTTTCCTATCAAATTGCCATGGCCTTCCCAAGAGCACATGACTTGCTTCCATGGGCACAACATCACAAGTTACATGGTCAAGATACCTACCTATGGAAAAGGCAACTAAGACTTGCTTATCCACTAAGAGGTCCCCATTGTCACTCAACCATTGCAACTTGTAAGGCCTAGGATGTGGGGTAGTGGTTAATCGTAACTTTTGTACTAGCCTAGCACTAGCCACGTTGGTGCAACTTCCCCCATCTATAATCAAAGAACATGTCTTTCCCCCAATCACACACCTTGTGTGAAAAATATTTTCTCTTTGGCTTTAGGGATGGAAATGAACAAGGTCGTCCGATAGGGGCTTACGGCTCGGCTCGTTTAAAGCCTAGTTAAGCTCGGCTCGTTTAATAAATAGACAGGCCCAGACTTGTTAAAAAGCCTTTTTAAATAAACAAGCTAGGCTTAGGCTTATAAAAAAGCCTATTTAACCTATTCAGGGGCCTATTTATATTTATATATTATATATTTATTTATTTTAATATATTATATTTATATAATATTTATTTTATATTTTATTTACATAATATTAACATATATATGTTTTAGGCCTATTTAATGGTCTTTTTATCTTGTAGGCTTTAAGTTTGCAACCTTTTTTAATTAATTATTTATATAGGCTTTAAGTTTTTTAATTGATTGTTTTTGTAATGTAGGCTTTTAAACAGGCTTGCAGGTCTTGTAGGCTTTAAATCAAGCCAGGCCTTGACAGAAAAAAAAAAAAGCCTTTAACAAGTAACAGGCCTAGGCTCAGGCCTCAAAATTTTTAAACAAGCCAGGCTTGAACACTCAAAGCCTAACTTGGCTCGGCCTACTTCCATCCCTATTTGGCTCTCATTTTCGCCCTTCACCATGCTTCCTACTAATCTCCTAACAACGAGAAGATCACCTTCGGGGGCATACTCTAATCCTTCTTCACTAGAAGAGCTAGTGGCACTAGAGCTAGACTTTTCACTTGAGGATTCCAAAGATGAGACTTGTCCATTATCTCTAAGGATCATGCTCTTCGAGGTCGAATGCTCTTCAAGAGGGAGGGGATGATGTGAGCACCACCATTAAGGGACCAACCACTAGGTCAAAGGCCAAGAGAATTCAAAAAGAGGTGGAAGCATTACTTCTCAAAAGGAAGGAATATCATGAAGAAATGTCATCCACAGAATTATCCTTCAAGGAAATTGTAGAATTCAGAATTTTGGCTTAGGAAGAATAAATCTGAATTTAGTAATTTAAATTTGATTGTATTTTCTTAACTTGTAAAAGTAGGGATAGTTTATTCCAACATGGAATAAGAATAGGCTATTTAGAATAGGAATAGGCTTAGCTTGTGGGCTTGGTTGGCTAGGACCAGGCCACACCTACAACCAAGTAGCCCCCTTAATTTTTTTCTATAAATTAGGGTCTAATGTAAGCAAATTTCACCTTTGGTCATTTTATACTATTGGAATCCGAGAATTTCCTTGAGAGAGAACCTATCTCTTCTCTTTCTTCTCCTCTTGCTTGTTCTTGAGGTCAAGACCCCTTTCCTTATCATTGGAGCCTCCAATGTGGTGGAACTTGGCTTATCTTCCTAGCTTCCTCTAGCTAGTGGAGTGGCGCCTAGCTTAGGAATTATTTTTCTGCAATTTACATTCTGCCATTTACCTTGCAATTTACAATTCTGGTTCTTAGTTTATGTCTTTAGTTTTTAGCCCCTTTCCCCTTTAATTTTGGTCATTTTCGTTTTGCCTTTTCTTCCATTTCTGCATTTTATTTCCAGCCTTTAATTCTTGCAATCACCTTCCCCAATTCCCTCTTTACATTATGCAAATTTATGTTCCATCATCTTTTCATTTCTATGCACAATTTTTGTGCTACATTGAACATAAATTGAAGAGCTCCCAAAACTGCTCAGAATTTTGAGCTTCAATTCCACCTCCAACTAGGTCCATCCTCCTCCTCCCAAGTGGATTGTATTAATAATGAAGATGATGATATTCAATGTATCAATAAGGAATGATGATAATGATGGTGATGACGGTGATTGTGATGATGATGATGATGATGATGATGAATGATGGTGAGCATGATGATGAACAATGATGAGCATGATGATGAACGATGAGGAGCATGATGATGAATGATGATAGCGATGATGATGATGATGATGGTCTTCATCTTGATGATGATGATGATGACATTATGACATTCGATGATGACATTATGATGAATGATGATAGTGATGATGATGATATTCAATATGTCGATAAGGAATGATGATAATGGATGTGATGACGGTGATTGTGATGATGATGATGATGAACGATGAAGATGAACAATGGTGAGCATGAAGATGAACGATGATAGGCATTATGATGAATGATTATGAGCATGATGATGAATGATGACAGTGATGATGGTGATTATGATGAGTTATGGTAAACATTGATGATGATGATTTATGATGATGTTGAAGGTGACGATAACGATATTGATGATGAACTATGATGAGGATGATGATGAATGATGATAGTGATGGTGATTATTATTATTATTATTATTATTATTATTATTATTATGATATTAAATATGTTGATAATGAATGATCATAGTCATGGTGATGATGGCGATTGTGATGATGATGATGATCATGATGATGATGAAAAATGGTGATGATGATGATGGTGATGATGAACGATGATGATGATGATGAACTATGGTAAACATTGATGATGATGATGATGTTGAGGATGACGAATAGGATTGATGATGGTGATGATATTCAATGTGTCGATAATGTATGATGATAGTGATCGTGATGATGGCGAATATGATGATGATGAACGATGAGGAGAATGATGATGATGATGAGCACGATGATGAATGATGATGAGCATGATCATGAATGATGATAGTGTTGATGATGATGATATTTTTTTTATGGATGACGAACGATGATGATGATGATGATGACGACGACGAAGAGGATTGATGATGGTGACGATATTCAATATGTTGTTAATGTTTGATGATTGTGATCGTGATGATGGCGATTGTGATGAATGATGATGATGATGGATCATCAATGTGTTGATAATGAATGATGATAGTGATGGTGATGAAGGCGATTGTGGTGATGGTGATGCTGATCAACGATGATGACGTGTACGATGATGAGCATGATGATGATGATGAGCAAGATAATGATGATGATGAACTATGGTAAATGTTTATGATGATGATTTTTTTTATGACAATGATGATTTATGATGATATTGAGGGTGACGATGATGATGATGATGATGTACGATTATGAGCATGATCATGAACGATGATGAGCTTGATGATAGTGATGATGATGATGATGATCTTGATGATGATGATGATATTCGACATGTCGATCATGAATAATGATAGCAATGGTGATGATGGTGATTGTGATGATGATGGTCATGATAATGAACGATGATGACTGATAACCAATGTCGCGATCGAATCAAAATGAAATAAAGGTAAATAAAAAAACGCAGTAAACCTTGGTCGTCTCTCAAGAACCTTGGAAAACAATTTGATTGAATTCAAATTTAGAAAAAATTGGGGGATTTATGATTTACTTTGGGTAAAAGAAAAATGAAACGTGATGAATTTATAATATTAAAAACCAATTTACTCGTTAGTTCAATTCATAAGAGAGATTATCATAGGTTTTAAAAAATAATTTTTTTGAAAATAATTCTTTTATTCTTAATTGGTTTGAATTCAATCAAGCAAGCGTCAATTAAATTCCTGATTTCCTACTAGAATAACACGTAGAATTTAAATTAATTCGTGTTTAGATAATTAAGCATCACCCGAAGTCCCCAAATTAATTTTTAAGAATTGAAATCACCAATTTTATAAGAAACCCTATAACACCTTTTTTACTTATAAACTAGAGAATTAAGCAAACCCTAGTTTTAGAATTTCATCATGTAAGATAAGATTAAATTAAGCATATAATTTTATCATTACAAACATCAATTCCAACGTATAAAAGGGAAAGAAAAATAAATCGCAAAAAAAATTCAATTAAAAACAAACCTCAAAATCCCTTACTTATAGAATTAAAACCAACGAGTCAACCAAGAAAATTAGCCTTCCATGAGACCTTTTATGAAAGAAAGAAGAAGAATGAGAATAAGAACGAGGATAAGAATTGAAACTTTATTGAAAATTGTGAACAAGTTTTAGTGTGTCTACAGTGTGTAAGGGCAGCCCCTTTTATAGACCTAGTTTGCCAATTCAAAATTCAAATTCAAATTCAAAAGTTAAAATAAAGATAAAATTTGAGTTGGTTTCCTTGATCTTCTAGATTTGAACTTGAATTCTTGTTTGACTTTGTCGTTTGAATTCAAAATATGAAATATGGAACCTTATCTCACGTCTGTTTTTATGAATTTTTTTTGAGTGTGTTGACAGCCGAATTAGGGTTTTTATTATGAATAAATGTTGTAGAAAATTGTATCCTTGAGCTTTATAAATTAACCGCATCTAAAAATGACTTTTGTAGCCCTAGATATGCTCATTTTACTGGAACGTGTCTGGGTTGTCTGGATAAAAGCTCTGAGTCACGGTTCGGCCCAACTAAGTTTATGATCCATTGAGGTTGGGCCATCTGGGGATAAATTTTATCTTAGGGCTTTGTCTCATCTTTCTAATTCCTCTTGAATCACTTCAATATCAAATTTATAGCCCAAGATATGACCTGCACAATGAACAAAGGTCAAGAGTCATTAAAATTTGAAAATTAACCAATTTTTTTCACTTAAGCCCAATGCAATCCAATAGCATAAAAATCACTCAAAATGATAAAATTAGACATCATTTAAATCCAATTAAGCCCATTAAAGAATGAAAATAAATGTATAAAATACATTTATCAATGACGCTGATGTACAATGATGAGCATGATGACGAATGATGATAGTGATGATAATGAGGATGATCCTGTTGTTGATGATGATGAGTTATGGTAAACATTGATGGTGATGATCCTTTCGTGGGTGACGATGATGATATGATGATGTTGAGGGTGACGATGATGATGATGATGATGATGAACGATGGTGATGAAGGATGATAATGATGATGATGATGATGATGATGATGATGATGATGATGATGATGATGATGATGATGATGCTATTGTTGATGATGATGAAGATGAACGATGATGACCATGATGATTAATGATGATAGTGATGATGATGATGATGATAATGTTGAGGATAACGAATAGCATTGATGATGATGATATTGAGGATGACGAATAGGATTGATGATGAAGATGATATTCAATATGTCGATATTGAATGATGATAGTGATGGTGGTGATGGTGAATTGGATGATAATGATGACCGATGATCATGAACGATGATGATGTTGAGGATGACAAATAGGATTGATCATGATGATGATATTCAATTGTTCGGTAATGAATGATGATAGTGATAGTGATGATGGGGATTGAGATGATGATGATGATGAACGATGATAATTATGACGATGATGATGATGATGAACTACGGTAAACGTTGAGGATGACTTTTTTTGTGGATGACGATGATGATTTATGATGATGTTGAGGTTGTCGATGATGATGATAATGATGATGATGATGATGATGACCATGATGAATAATGATGATAGTGATGATGATGATATTCAATGTGTCGGTAATGAATGATGATACTGATGGTGATGATGGTGATTGTGATGATAATGATGATGATGATGATGAAAATGAACGATGATGATAATAATGATAATGATGATGATGATATTGATGACGAGGATGATGATGATGATGATAACGATGATGATGAGGATGATGATGTTGAGGATAACGAATAGGATTGACGATGATGACGTTAAGGATGACTGTAAAAACTCAATTATGTCCGAGATTCATTTTAAGGTAATTAACGAATAAACTGAAATTAAAAATTCCAAGAAGTTCAAAATATATAAAGAACATGATTGAACAGTGAAAACAAAAGAAAAAGATGAAAATCAAGGTAAGAAAATAAAAAGAAAACAACAAAAAAATTATTAAAAAATTAAAATCTAGAAAAGTAAACAAAAGAAAAAATAATAAATAAGAAACAAAAACAAAAAAAAAAACAAATCAAAATAAAATCAGAAATAAAGGAAAATTGAAAATATGAATTTAAAGAAAGATTAAAGAAAATTAAAAATTCTGAAAACTAAAATTAATTTTTTGGAAAAATAAAATAAATAAATAAATAAAATATAAAAGTTTTAAAAGAGTTGAGAAGGCAACAAAAATTTCAAAATCAAAACAAAACAAAATTCTAAAATAAAAAATATATAAAATAAAAAATTCTAAAAAATATTAGAATCCAGGATTAAGAAAATAATAAAGAAGATTTTTTTAAAAGAAGAAAAAAAAAGGAAAAACGGTTTAACTAAAAACCAAAAGCTAACTAAAAAAAGAAAAAAACGAATTTTAGAACAAAAAAAAACAGAATTCAAAAAAGAGAGGAAGGAGCTACTGGGGGGAAGATTCTTCAAGAGGGGGTTGTCTTCGTCTCGGGTTCTTTGAAAAAAAAAAGGGTCTTCTTGGGAAAGATAGAGAAAGATTTTTGCGAGGCAAAAGAAGATTTTGGAAAAATTCGGAAAGAGAACCGAGCTAGTGAAGGATTAAGATTCAGGGTGATTTCTTTTCTCGGCCAAGAAAGGAGAGACAAATCCACATAGAGGTAGCGTGTAAAGCTCGATCAATTCTCCGACTCCATAACAGGTTAGCTTTCCATTCCCTTTTTGCGCCAATAATTCTATCAAATCAAGAATGTCATGTTTGAATTTATCCCTTTAATGGATGCATGTGGTGAACCCTTCCGTACAAAGATCTATTCCTTTTCTTTTCCTTAATTGATTTGCAATCAACCCTAGTGTAATGATCCTGCTTGAATCTTGATAAGGTCTAGTTTCTGCATATAAACCGTAGTCTATATAGTACCAATAGGAACGGTATACCCTGCGAAAATGTTCTCTTGCTTGGAATTGGGCGCATGAAAGGATTAATTCGAGTGCACAAGTTTTAGTCACGAAATAGAGGATAGAATAAGGAGTTGGAAAGTCGAGGTTCTGGCGGACATCGCCTGAAGTAGGAAATCCGTAGGAAAAAGTCCAAAAGGTTTAGGGGTAGATTTTGTCGACACAGTAGTGAGCAAAAAGGGGAAAAGAGAAAGCGCCTGGGCTGGATTATGCTTCCCTCTTGTTAATCTAAAATAGCAGTGAATATAATAAGACTCCCCTCCTGAAGACCAAGGTTGAAATGTAGGCAACCTCCAGAAGCGGCACCTAGAGTCTTGGCGGGCAGACGCAGTGATCAAGAGTCCGCCTAATTATAGGTCCTGTTTTAGGAGGTTAGTACACCGTAAATCCTTTGCTTCGGAGGTGAGTACGTCAGTGAAACAGAGGCTATAAAGTAGAAGAGAAAAATAGTTTCGGTGGTGCCTTATATAAACTACAAGAGACTAGTGGCTGGGGTAAGACCGAAGGTAACGATGAGAAGAATAAAACTCTCCATAGCGATGATTGAGAATGCGGTCACATTGAGGCCGCGGTTCCTATACAGGGGATATAATTTGACGCCTCTGGTGTGGTTATTGATCAAAAATAAGAGTATATTATGGTCAATTAACGAGATTAGATCTCCAAGGGACGAGGCATGCAAGCTTTTCTCCCCATGCTCGTAGTCGACCGAGCATTAGAATGAACGTTATCGTCTCTCAAAAAGGGAATGTAATCATATGTGGGAAGGAAGTACGAGTCGGGAAAACCTCGCTACTGTGAGGCACTTGATGCTCCATACGCATGCCATAATTGGTGGGTATGGGCATTTACTGGAAGTCAAAATCCCACCAGCAGGATTCACCTAGAGAGATGAGATGACCCTTCCATATACCCATGCAAAATCAAAATTAAATAATAGCTTGGGTGGCTCAGGCGTTTGAGCTTATGGCTTGCAAATCAACAACCCCCGTCTCGAATCCCCCAGTGGTATATTGGATGTTTATTGACGTTTAATTATAGCCCTCGTAATCCCTTCTAATTTCAAATTAATCATACTTTAGTAATTACCAAAATTACCCCCTAAAGTATCATATTACCAATTCTGTCCCATACTTTAGTAATTACCAAAATTGCCCTCCCTAAAGTCTCATATTACCAATTCTGCCCCATACTTTAATAATTGCATATTAACCCTAAAAAAATTCATAATTGCATATTAACCCCAAAAAAATTCCATAATTGCATGCTAACCCCCAAAAATTCAAAAATTCATAAATAATTCACAAAAATTCAAAAATTTATAAATAATTCACAAAAATTTAAAAATTCATAAATAATTCATAAAAATTCAAAAATTCCTAAAACCCCCAAAAATTCAAAAATTCCTAAAACCCCCAAAAATTCATATAATTCATAAATAATTCACAAAAATTCAAAAATTCCTAAATAATTCATAAAGATTCAAAAATTTCTAAATGGATTCATAAAAGTTGCATAATTTCTAAATAAATTATAAAATTTCTAATAATTACAAAATAACACCAAAATCCCATTTCCACTCCAATTACCTCAAAACTCAAAAATGAAACTCTTATACCAAATTCAAGTTTTCTCTTACTCAAGAATCAATATCATTTGCAAATTATCTCTTTTCAAGAAATTTAAAAAATCTTTTTATAAATATTTTGGGATTTTTAAGTCTCATGCAACGGGCACTAAATGAGGGGCTGACGGTTCACCTGCTGTCCAACATTTAGTAGTCTGTATAGGTCCCCGTGCTGCCTTAGCTGCCTCGGGCCTTGTGCATGAGTGGACTGAAGATTCCTCCAAAAAATAAAAATCCTTTCAAAAAACAAAATCTTCAAATACTTGTTTTCAAGCACCTTTGAAGGTCAAACCTTCAACATAAACTAGAACTACGTAAGCCTTGAGTTTCCCATTGCACCGGGGAATACGTAGGAGCAAGATCAAGTCCTGTCAGGCTAACCACCCTCAATTTATTCATTTTTCACATTAACTAAGGGATCAAACCATTTTCAAATAATCACACACTCAGTTTAAGGGTGCCGTTCTTCGGAACGGGCGAGTGGGGTGCCTAACACCTTCCCCACTCGTAACCGACTCTCGAACTTTGAATCTCATCTTCAAGTTAGGGTTTTTCCAAACTTTTTCCCTTAAATAAAAATTTGGTGGCGACTCCACAATAATCTAATCAATTCATTTTAAAATTTTAGCGAGTTCGTCGTCTCGTCGGAACTATGGTTGTGACAATGATGAATGAGATTGATGATGATGATGATATTCAATGTGATGATAATAAATGATCATAGTAATTGTGATGATGATGATGATGAACTACGGTAAACGTTGATGATGATAATTGTTTTGTGGATGACTGTAAACACCCATTTATGTCTGAGGCCCTAAATGTTGAAATCAATCAAGAAAACAGTACCATTTTAAATAATAAACAAAACTTTAAAAAAAATAATAAATAAAAAAAAAAAGAAAATAAAAATAATAAATAAAGAAAAACTAAGGTTGTAAAAAATTTAAGAGGAGTAGAAATAAATAGAATTTGAAAACATAAAGACAAAACTAAAAATACTAAAAACAAAATCTGAATAAATAAATAGAAAATTCAACAAAAAAAAAGAAATAAAAAAATTAATTAAAATTTTAAAATCTGGAAATTAAAGTAAAAAATTAAAATCTAGAAATAAAAAAGTAAAATTTGAAAATTTGAAAATTAGAAAAAACAACAGAAAGGGAAATCAGGAAAATAAATAAAGAGGGAAAATATTAAAAATGAAATCTAAAGAAAATAAAATTTTAAAATTAAAGGAAGTAAATCTTAAAAAAAATTTAACAAACAGAAAAGAAAAATAAAAAAAGGTAAATAAATAGAAAAATAAAAAAAAACGAAAATCTGAATTTGAAAAATAATAAAACAAAAAGTTAGAAAAGAAAATAATAAAAAAATCTGGAAATAACAAAAAATAAATTTTTTTTAAAATATAGAATAAAAACAAAAAAAGAAGAAAAAAATTGAAAAAAAAATAAAATCTGAAAAATATTAAAAATATGAAAATAGAAATAAAAAATCAAGATCGAAAATAATGAAAATAGAAAAAAATTAAAAAAAATAATAAATAAAAATAATAATAATAATAAAATAAAGAAAAAAGAAAATGATTAAAAGAAAAACGGAGAAGGAAAAGAGAGCCGAGATAAAGAAGAGGTTTAGCAAATTATGGGCTATAAATAGGGGCATCCGAAAAGGGCGAGGGGTTTTTTTCTTTTCTTTTTTTCAGTTTCGGGGAGCTAAAGGCTGAGGAGAATTGAAAGCCAGAGGAGAATCCTAAAGAGAAACCAGAAATTTCGTTCGGAGAACATTCTCCACGATCAAGATCGCGCGATTCGACGAGTCGAGAGAGAAAGAGAAGATCTAAGATACTGAATCACGTATATCCACCTTTCTTTTGGTGCAAGAAGGAGATTGACGCCATAAAGCTTAGTAATAGTAGTTCCAATTCCAAGAATCCTGTACCTGATTTCTCAGTTACATCTGAATTGCAATCTTTAATTAGAAATCTTGCATGGAACCTGTCGAACATATGTAATATTGGTTTTATGCAAAGATTTAACTCCCGATGTGGCTCCGAGCTAGAATACTAAATCTAAGAACAGATTCTGTTTAAGTAGCACGAAAGGAAAGTTTAAGATCAACTGGAGGCTCTCTTACGAATATATTACCCATAGATCAGGTTCAACCCTATATTCTGGTTAGCTAGAACCAGGCCCCAGGTGAGAGGAGACGTTGCATGGATGGTGTAGTTCTAGGAAGCTCGGCTAGGTACCCTGTTCCCATGGTTTCATTAGTAAGTAAGTACAAAGAATCTTAAAGGCAGAATTACGCGAGCCAGTTTTTATTCATGCAAAGACGAGGTCGGTGGTTCTGGATAACGCTTGAACGGGAAATCCTGTAGGAGTTGATGGCGGTGGCTGAGATGAATAAGTGGGCCATGGAAGGGCGGGATTTCTTAGGCCAGTAAATAACCCTCGGTTGATGAGAAAAACAAAATATGGGAGGACGTTCTCTTGCATGAATCAAAAAGATAATTTAGGCCATTCTCCACACGTGACCAAAGCCATGTATAAGTAGGTCCCACGAAGGCATTTATTTAATATAAAAAGGAGAAGAAAATCACCAGGAGGAAGTATACTATGGTCCCCACGCATGAAGAAACCCAGGAGGCAAGTTGGACTTTATAAAATTTGCCTTCAAAACCCTGCCTTCATAGTTTTGTTAAGGTTGGACCCCTATATTTACCTTATTGCATGAAGGCCCTCCAAATTTTACATCATTACATGCAGACCCCAAAATTTCCCATAATCATAAATTCACCCCAAAACTTCCTATAATTGCACATAATCCCCATTATGTCCCTAATTGCAAAATTATTAATTAACCCCTTAAATTTTCATTAATTCTAATTTTGTCCCAAACGGTCAAATTACCAAAATGCCCCTACACTTTTCACAAAAACCCAAAAATTCTAGAAATTAATAAAAACCCAAAAATTTCAGAAATTAATAAAAATAATAAAAATTCCAGAAATTAATAAAAAATTCAAAAATTAATAAAAAAATTCAAAAATTCTAGAAATTAATAAAATTTCAAAATTTCAAGGAAATTAATAAAAAATTCAAAAATTCCAGAAAAAATTCAAAATTTCAAGAAAATTAATAAAAATTTCAAAAATTTCAGAAAATTAATAAAAAATTCAAAAATTCAGAAATTAAGAGACTCCACATGTAAAAAATAAAATTCATTTTCAAAATTTTAGCGAGTTCGTCGTCTCGTCGGAATTACAGTTGCGACAGATGGCGACTCCACTGGGGAATTTAGAGAGTCAAGCCCATTCAAGTTGAGTGTGTTATAATTGATCCCTTCTCTCTTTATTTGTTTATTTATCTGTTGTTTGTTTGTCTATTCTTTATATAACCCTAGGGTAGGCGAACTATAAACTGCTATATATCTGTGCAAGTTCCCCAATTGCAGGTATCCCACATTTGTGTGCCCTCATACATTGCATATGCATTTATCATGAGTGGGGCCATGTACCCGGGTCTGAGTGTTGCCTAGGATAGAAAGATCTAGTGGTGTCACGCTGGGGCCTACGTCCTGTGTGGCTATCATGAAAATCCCAGCTAGAGTGCGTCCTATTCATAATGCCCCACAACTAGTGGCTACTTCTACTGTTGTGGCAAGCATTATGGACTGGAACTTGGCTCTAGTGACCTTTATACCCCTAGGATTACAACCACCTTTGAGAGGTTCATGCATTAAAAGCCATAGATCCTTAGGACAGGTAACCCACACAAGAAGCAAAGAGGGCACACACACCCTTTTTCAAGATACAAGGGATTTGAAGGCTACAATCGAGGACACAAAAATCAAATCAAGATAAAAATCAAGAAAACCAAAATAGAAGGAGGAAATTCTTAAGAAAATTAGAAAAAGTATTTTGAAAATATCGAAAGATTCCCAAGAAAACTTAAAAGGACGTTTTAGAAATAGGAGAATTAGGAAAATAATCTTTTGAAAATACTGAAAATAGAAAAAGATTCCGTAGGAGAGAAAATGAAATATCGAAAACCTAAAGAACGCTTTCTAGAAAAATTCTAGCAAAACTAAAAAGTTTTTCTAAACAAAACTAAAGGTTTTTCTAGCAAAATAAAAAATACCAAAACTCCTAAAACAAATTTGTTAAAAATCAAGAATGAATAAATAAAGGAACTTTCAGTTATTTTCAAGATAGGCAAATTTCAAAAATTTCCAAGATCTATTTGTGCATAACTTTCATTCATCCATTCATGCATAAATCTATCGTTCGAAAAAAGATTTCAAGAAAAATCATTCCATTTTTTTTATTGCATACTCACTGCATTAATATATTTATCATTCATGATTTCTGCATTCAAACCATTTCTCAAAATTAATTTGTAACTTTAACAAAAAATTGGAGAAACGCACCTTCCTCGACATCCCTATAGGACCCGAACACAGTCAAGAATCATGGACGAGCTGGAAAGTAAAAATGAGGAGTTGAGAAATGAGGTCCAGACTCTGAAAGAACAGATGGCCAAGTTAATAGAGGCCATCCAATTGTCAAAAGAAAAGGAGGCGACGAAATCCTTGCCGAAAGAACCAACAGACCCGTCATATCCTCTTGGGTTCACTCCACCATCAACTATGTCTCCGCTAACCGAAGGAATTCATTATGGGTATCCTCATGGGCATGCACCCTCATACAACCAAACACAAGCCCAAACACAAACCCAAACGCATAACCTACCTCCAAACACCACTTCACAAGCTTACCAAACAGCCGTTGGGGGAAGGCATTCTATGTTCGCCCAAGGGCTGCACCCTATATACATACCATCTTCCCAACCTCACAATAGGCCAGAGGAACACCCAAGCCATCCTTCAAATGAGGATACTGAAAAGTGGAGAATCCTAGAAGATAGAATCCGGGCGATCGAGGGGAGCGCTTATGAAGCCAAAAATGCATCTGATTTGTGCTTAGTACCAGACGTGGTCATCCCTCCCAAATTCAAGGTTCCTGAATTCGAGAAATACCAAGGAACCAGCTGTTCAAAGAAACATCTGACTATGTACTGTAGGAAGATGTCTGCATGTACCTATGATGAGAAGCTGCTTATCCATTTCTTTCAAGACAGCTTAACGGGGGCAGCCGCAAACTGGTACACTCAACTGGAGTATATATGCATCCGTTCATGGAGAGACCTTGCTGAAGCTTTCACGAAGCAGTATCAGTACAATACAGAGATGGCCCCTGATCGGACTCAGCTCCAGAATATGGCTAAGAAGGGAGAAGAGTCCTTCAAGCAGTACGCCCAACGCTGGCGAGAGTTGGCCGCTCAAGTACAACCTCCCTTATCTGAAAGGGAATTAGTCAGCCTGTTTGTAGACACACTCCAAGATCCTTTCTATGACAAGATGATAGGCAGTGTGACCGCAAGCTTCTCCGATGTCGTCATCATTGGAGAAAGGATCCAAGGTGGCATGCGCCATGGAAAGATTGCGCAAAAGCCTACAGGCATAGTCAATGCTTCCAATGGGTCTAGGAAGAAAAAGACAGGAGAGACCTGCAATGTGGCTTCTAATCAAGGCCAATACATTCCTCAAATGGAACAGTATGGTCCAGCTGGCTTCCGACCACCACCATATACACCATACACACCCTACATACCATATCCCTACATTGCCAACACCTACCAAACACCATACCCTCCTACCTACAATTACCCGACACAAGTCCGACCACCAGCACCACGCACGGCCAAAACATAAGCCATAAGCCAGAATCCTAACCAAAGCCAGAAAAAGGAGAAGAAGCCTATCCAATTTGACCCTATCCCAATCTCCTACACTGAGCTACTACCTCAGCTAATTCAAAATTCGCTGGTTGCGCCTTATCCTCTAAAACCTCAAGAGCCACCATATCCTAAATGGTACGATGCTAACGCCAGATGCGATTACCATGCAGGGTTCATCGGCCATTCTACAGAGGATTGCCTAGCATTGAAACGAAAGGTACAAAGCCTAATCGATGCGAAATGGCTGGATTTTGGGAGGCTTGCTCCTAATACAGAAAACAATCCGTTGCCAAATCACGAGAGCCCATCGACCAGCTGAAAGGATGGGAGAAGCACGACAAGTTGCATTATACAAATCAAGCTACCGAGGATACTCATCCAAAATTGTCGTACTTTTCAAAATTAATCTTTGTAAATAAATCTCAATGAATAATACAAAATTACATTTTCATGTTTCTTGAGCATGCGCTTTACATTTTGACTTTACTTCTAAAATTTATCATCCTTTTCATCACTCAACCTATTTCCTATTCCTACACCAAAATAATAAATACCAATTGGTGAGGATGCCAGTGCTGTAATAAGTAATCTTGAACGTCGAATTAATCAAGTTAAAAGAGAAAAGCCTGATGAGGAAGCAGAATAAACAACCAGGGATTCTACATCACCATTCAAAGTAAAAATATCTCGCTGGAACCAAGTTTAAATTCAAGAAAAATTAGGGATACAAGAAAAGATCTGCTGAATTGGAAGCCCAAAATGATTCCGGTAAGGTCAATATCTGGCTACATAAAATTCAAGAAAAAGGAGAAGACCCGCTGGATTAAAGTCAAAAGAATGATCCAGGAAAAATCAAGGTCAAAACACAAAATTCAAGAAAAAGGAGAAGACCCGTTGGATTAAAGTCAAAAATAATCCAGGCAAAATCAAGGTCAAAACATAAAATTCAAGAATAAGAGAAATCCGCTGGATTAAAAACCAAAATAATCCAGGCAAAAGTAGGGTTAAGGTTCGAAAATAAATCGACAAAGTCATGATCAGAAAAAGTCTTGCCGATTTCCAACAATAATTCAGGCAAAATTAGGATCAAAAGCCCGCTAGGTCAATAAACAATCCTGACGTCCTAGGTAAAAGTTAGGGCACAATCAAGCAAAAGGCCCGCTAGGTTGAAAACTCGTAAGGGCGACCTAGACAAAAGTTAGGGCATAATCAAATAGAAGCCCGCTAGGTTGACAATCCTAATGACCTAGGCAAAAGTTAGGGCACGATCAAACAAGAGCCCGCTAGGTCGACAACCTTCAAACGCAACCTAGGAAAAGATTAGGGTACAAAACCAAGAGCCCGCTAGGTTGAAAACCCGTAAGGACGACCTAGGCAAAAGTCAGGGCAAAACAAAAGACCTGTTGGGTTAAAAACTCAAAAGAACAACCCAGGCAAAATTAAGGTCAATCCAGGAATCCCAAGACAACATGACATTTCTGCACCTCATATCCTCCTAAAACTGGGGCAAAATTTTGCCATTTCTCAAGTTTGGCTAATTTGACAATCAAGATTATGAAATACAGCACTGACATTCTTCATCAAAAGGTGCCATTTGGGCAATCAAACCTACACCTTTTGTCATTTTTTTCCTTTCAAGCACTACCTCAAACATCCTTTGCAAACTTTCTCTATATTTTTCATTAACCATCCAGAATCACTTCGCACACCTTGATAGCGCACATGCCAAAAGAGATGTAAAAAATGTAAAAATAAAAAAGATTAATTTTGAAAAGTCATGACAAGTCGGATGAATCCTCAACCGTTGCAACACAATAGGATTTTTTCCCAGAGATTCATCTTCCTACCAGCCACAACGCCATCAAGACGTAAGGAGTGTGTCTTATTCAATAATACTGACCACTGTTGGGCCTCAAAGATCCTGACAAAAGCAAATTTACAGAATTGACCAAGAAAACTCCGAAATTGAGTCAATCCAACTCGTCCTGATTCTTGATTCTTTTCACACCCACTATGGAGTTGTCGAGGAAGGATGTGTCAGAAAAATCGAAAATCAAGAGAAACAAGAACATTTTCATTTCATAGTTTGCATCTATCCCAGAGCATTTGTTTCATCAAATAATTATTTTAAGCATTAAAATAACGTCACAAATTCTGCATTTATTCAAACAACACATAAGCATCTTTCTATTTAAGCATTGCACGACCCATTTTTCAAAAGTAATTAAGACCTGGGTAAAACTGCCCGAGTCAATCATAATTAAAGGGGCTCAAGCTCAAACTGGGGCAAACGCTTTCCCATAAAAATTTAATTTGAGGTCATCCTCAAACTCAATCAAGCTCAAACTGGGGCAAAATCTTGCCCACAAAAATTTAATTTGAGGTCATCCTCAAATTCTAAAACAAGTTCAAATTGGGGCAAATACTTGCCTACTAAAATTTAATTTGAGGCCATCCTCAAATTCTGAACCAAGAACAAAATTAGGGCAAATGCTTGCCCACACAATTCAAGTTGAGGCAATCCTCAATTCCTCAACGTCAGAAGAATCAAACTGCGGCAAACATCTGCCCATACAATTCAATTTGAGGCCATCCTTAAGTCCTCTAAATCAAGTTCAAATTGGAGGAAAACGCTTGCCCACAAAAGTTCAGACTAAGGTCGTCCTCAAATTCTGGATCAAGTTCAAATTGGGGCAAACGCTTGCCCACAAAAGCCAATTTGAGGACATCCTCAAATTCTGGATCAAGTTCAAACTGGGGAAAACGCTTGCCCACAAAAGTTCAATTTGAGGTCATCCTCAGATTCTGGATCAAGTCCAAACTAAGGCAAACATTTGCCTAAGAAAGATTTAAATTCAAGAACAAAACTGGGGCAAACGCTTGCCCAAAATCCCCTCAAGTTAAGGCATTCCTCGATTGCCAAAAATCCCCCAAACTGGGGCAAACGCCTGCCCAAAACTCCTTCAAATCAAGACATCCAGAATCTTCTAAATTGGGCCAAAATGGTTGCCCAAGTCTCTTCAAGAAAATAATTATCAAATGCTCAAGAACCTTCGAGTTCAAGGTTAAATAAGCTACTTGTTTTAATGCAGGAAAAAACAAAATTCAAAAGTAAATCGTCTGAGGCCGCCGACAAAGAGCCCACATTCCACTCTCACGTGCATTCCTAGGGCACATTAGGTCATTTTTCCTTTACCTGTCGTAACAGGCCAATCTTCATCTTGTTTCCACACGACCCGTCTCAACAGGTATGTGTCGTAAATTCCGGTCTGTCTTAACAGCTTCATCTCTTTCTTGTCAACAACAAGATTCTTCTGCTATACCTATCTTAATAGGTTTTTCTTCATTCTGTCATACCTGTCTTAACAGGTGCCTCGTTCCACCCTGTCAACAACAGAGCCATTACGTTTAACCTGTCCTAACAAGACATGGCTCACTTTCCTTTGCCTGTCCTAACAGGTTTTCACCTTTCTTTTTTTCGCCTGTCTAAGCAGACTTGCATTTTTCCTGTCAACAACAGGAGCTCACAGTTTAGTCATTGTCATTCATTTTGCCTATCTTCACAGGTTATTTTCACTTCCCTTTTCCTGTCTTAACAGGCATCTTGCCTCCATCCTGTCAGCAACACGACTTTCACATTTTTCCTGTCTTAACAGGTCTTTTTCATTTTCCTTTGCCTGTCTAACAGGCTTGCATTCTCTTGTCAACAACAGGACTTCAAGCACGATAATTTTCTGTCCACCTGTGAAGCAAGTTTGCATTTAACCCGGTAACAGCAGGATTTCATTTGCATTCTTCCCGTGAATACTGACCTCATTTGCATTCTCCGCAACAACGACTTCAAGCACATTTAATTTTCACGTCAATTGTCAAGCAGGTTTGCATTTATCCTGGCAACAGCAGGATTCATTTGCATCTTCCTGGCAACAGCAAGACCCCATTTGCATTTTCCTGTCAACAACAGGACTTCAAAGATGTTTAATTTTCTATCCACCTGTCAAGCAGGTTTGCATTTATCCTGGCAACAGCAGGATGTCATCATTTGCATCTTCCCTAAGAATTGTACGGACCTCATTTGCATTTTCCTCGTCAACAACAACGGGGCCTCAAGCATGTCTTTTTTCACTCACAATTGGCCAAGTAGGTTTGCATTTATCCTGGCAATAGCAGGATGTCATCATTTGCATCTTCCCGGCAACAGCGGGACCTCATTGGCATTTTCCTGTCAACAACAGGACTTCAAGCACGTTTAATTTTTTGTCCACCTGTCAAGCAGGTTTGCATTTATCCTGGCAACAACAGGATTCCTTCATTTGCATTCTCCTGTCAGCAACAGGACTTCAAGCATGTTTAATTTTCGTTCACCTGTCAAGCAGGTTTGCATTTATCCTGGCAACAGCAGGATTTCATTTGCATTTTTCCGTCAACAATGGGGTTCCCCTCAAGTTTACCTTTCATCATCATGGCCTATGTTGTCAGGCCACTATCAAGTTTAAATTTCTGTATCATGACCTATGTTGTCAGGCCACCATCAAGTTCAAATTTCTGCATCATGGCCTATGTTGTCAGGCCACCATCAAGTTTTAATTTCTGCATCATGGCCTATATTGTCAGGCCTCCTCAAGTTTTATTTTTTGTAGCATGGCCTGTAGTGTCAGGCCACCATCAAGTTTTCCTTTTTGCAACTCGGCCTATGTTGTCAGGCCACCATCAAGTTTACCTTTCTGCATCATGGCCTATGTTGTCAGGCCACCATCAAGTTTGCCTTTCTGCATCTCGGCCTATGATGTCAGGCCTTCCTCAAGTTTCCTTTCTTGCATCGTTAAATTTTCTTTTCTCCTTATTGGCCAATAGTGTCAGGCCTCCTTTGAATTTTCTTTTCTGCACTTCGCCCTATAGTGTCAGGCCACCTTGTACATATCTTACATTTTAGTTCTTGCATGCTTTCCTGTCTTAAACAGGTTGCTTTCACTCGACTAAGCCCGTCGTAACGAGCCATTTCTCTTCCACTTTGCCTGTTTTAACAGGCCATTTTCATTTCATTTTGCTTGTCCTAACAAGCAATCCCATTGCATTCCACGCATGTCCTAATAAACCTTCATTCATTTCAGCCTACTTAGGCTAAGCCATCTAGCTTCGTATACTTAAACTCTATCGGCACACGAAACCGGTAAGGTCATTCAACCACCATTTTCTAGGCATCCAAAGGGTTCACTGTAAGCTCAAAGCTTCTAGTGTCGCCCTTGGACCTTCTTCAAGGCTCGCCTCGGACATAATGTGTTCACGTCTTTACTCATTACCTACCACAATAATTTCGAGAATCGTTTCTCACATTATCTGGTAGGAAAATGAGTAAAGAGGGGAAAACTGTAAACACCCATTTATGTCTGAGGCCCTAAATGTTGAAATCAATCAAGAAAACAGTACCATTTTAAATAATAAACAAAACTTTAAAAAAAATAAAATAAAAATAAAATAAAAATAATAAATAAAGAAAAACTAAAGGTTGCAAAAATTTAAGAGGCATAGAATTAAATAGAATTTGAAAACATAAAGACAAAACTAAAAATACTAAAAACAAAATCTGAATAAATAAATAGAAAATTCAACAAAAAAAAAGAAATAAAAAAATTAATTAAAATTTTAAAATCTGGAAATTAAAGTAAAAAATTAAAATCTGGAAATAAAAAAGTAAAATTTTAAAATTTTAAAATTAGAAAAAACAACAAAAAGGGAAATCAGGAAAATAAATAAAGAGGGAAAATATTAAAAATGAAATCTAAAGAAAATAAAATTTTAAAATTAAAGGAAGTAAATCTAAAAAAAAAATTAACAAACATAAAAGAAAAATAAAAAAAGGTAAATAAATAGCAAAATAAAAAAATTGAAAATCTGAATTTGAAAAATAATAAAACAAAAAGTTAGAAAAGAAAATAATAAAAAATCTGGAAATAACAAAATAAAAATTTTTAAAATATAGAATAAAAACAAAAAAAGAAGAAAAAAATTGAAAAAAAAATAAAATCGGAAAAATAAAAATCTGAAAATAGAAATAAAAAATGAAGATCTGAAAATAATGAAAATAGAAAAAACATTTAAAAATAATAATAATAATAAAATAAAGAAAAAAGAAAATGATTAAAAGAAAAACGGAGAAGGAAAAGAGAGCCGAGATAAAGAAGAGTTTAGCCAGATTATGGGCTATAAATAGGAGCATCCGAAAAGGGCGAGGGGGTTTTTTTTCTTTTCTTTTTTTCAGTTTCGGGGAGCTAAAGGCTGAGGAGAATTGAAAGCCAGAGGAGAATCCTAAAGAGAAACCAGAAATTTCGTTCAGAGAACATTCTCCACGATCAAGATCACGCGATTAGACGAGTCGAGAGAGAAAGAGAAGATCTAAGATACTGAATCACGTATATCCACCTTTCTTTGGTGCAAAGCAGGAGATTGACGCCATAAAGGTTAGCAATAGTAGTTCCAATTCCAAGAATCCTGTACCTGATTTCTCAGTTACATCTCAATTGCAATCTTTAATTAGAAATCTTGCATGGAACCTGTCGAACATATGTAATATTGGTTTTATGCAAAGATTTAACTCCCGATGTGGCCCCAAGCTAGAATACTAAATCTAAGAACAGATTCTGTTTAAGTAGCACGAAAGGAAAGTTTAAGATCAACTGGAGGCTCTCTTACGAATATATTACCCATAGATCAGGTTCTACCCTATATTCTGGTTAGCTAGAACCAGGCCCCAGGTGAGAGGAGACGTTGCATGGATGGTGTAGTTCTAGGAAGCTCGGCTAGGTACCCCGTTCCCATGGTTTCATTAATAAGTCAGTACAAAGAATCTTAAAGGTAGAATTACGCGAGCCAGTTTTTATTCATGCAAAGACGAGGTCGGTAGTTCTGGATAACGCTGAACGGGGAAATCCTCTAGGAGTTGATGGCGGTGGCTGAGATGAATAAGTGGGCTATGGAAGGGCGGGATTTCTTAGGCCAGTAAATAACCCTCGGTTGATGAGAAAAACAAAATATGGGAGGACGTTCTCTTGCATGAATCAAAAAGATAATTTAGGCCATTCTCCACACGTGACCAAAGCTATGTATAAGTGGGTCCCATGAAGGCATTTATTTAATATAAAAAAGAGAAGAAAATCACCAGGAGGAAGTATACTATAGTCCCCACGCATGAAGAAACCCAGGAGGCAAGTTGGACTTTATAAAATTTGCCTTCAAAACCCTGCCTTCATAGTTTTGTTAAGGTTGGACCCCTGTATTTACCTTATTGCATGAAGGCCCTCCAAATTTGACATCATTACATGCAGACCCCAAAATTTCCCATAATCATAAATTCACCCCAAAACTTCCTATAATTGCACATAATCCCCATTATGTCCTTAATTGCAAAATTACTAATTAACCCCCTAACTTTTCATTAATTCCAATTTTGTCCCAAACGGTCAAATTACCAAAATGCCCCCACACTTTTCACAAAAACCCAAAAATTCCAAAAATTAATAAAAAACCCAAAAATTCCAGAAATTCATAAAAATAATAAAAATTCCAGAAATTAATAAAAAGTTCAAAAATTCCAGAAATTAATAAAAAAATTCAAAAATTCCAGAAATTAATAAAAATTTCAAAATTTCAAGAAAATTAATAAAAAATTCAAAAATTGCAGAAAAAATTCAAAATTTCAAGAAAATTAATAAAAATTTCAAAATTTCAAAATTTCAAGAAAATTAATAAAAAATTCAAAAATTCCAGAAATTAAGAAAATTAATAAAAAATTCCAGAAATTAAGAAAATTGATAAAAAAATTCAAAAATTCCAGAAAAAATACATAAATTAAGGAAATTAATAAAAAATTAATAGAAATTCAGAAATCCATAAAAATTAATCAAAATTCAGAAAAATCCATAAACATTAATAAAAATTCAGAAAAATCCATAAACATTAATAAAAATTCATAAAATTCATAAAAATTCCATAATTGCTAAATAATTACATTAGAACCCCAATTACTCCAAAAGTCAAAAAATGAAGATTCTTCTATTAAATTCGAGCTTTCTTTTATTCAAGGATCAACTTCAATTGCAAATTATCCCTTTTTCAGAAATTTAAAATTCTTTTCCTAAATATTTTGGGATCTTTAAGTCTCACGCAATGAACTCTAAATGGGGAGCTGGCGGTTTAACTGCTGATCAACATTTAGTAGTTCGTATAGGTCCCCGTGCTGCCTTAACCGCCTCGGGCCTTGTGCATGAGTGGACTTGAGGTCCTCTTCAAAACTTTAAAAACCTCTTTTTAAAATATGTTGGGATTCTCGGTCTCACGCAATGGGCTCTAAATAGGGAACTGGCAGTTTACCTGCTGTTCAATATTTAGTAGTTCGTATAGGTCCCCGTGTTGCCTTAGCCGCCTCGGGCCTTGTGCATGAGTGGACCAAAAATCCCGCCCAAAGATAAAACTTTCTCAAAACAAAATCTTCAAATACTCTTTTTTCAAGCATCTTCGAAGGTCAAGCCTTCAAAACAAAACCAAAACTACATAAGCCTTGAGTTTCCCATTGCACTAGGGAATACGTAGGAGCAGGATCAAGTCCTGTCAGGCTAACCTCCATCAAGTATTTATTTTCACTCTAATTAAAGGGATCAAACCATTTTCAAATAATCACACACTCAGTTTAAGGGTACCGTTCTTCGGAACGGGCGAGTGGGGTGCTTAACACCTTCCCCATTCGTGACTGACTCCCGAACCTAAATCTCTTACTCGAGTCAGGGTTTTTTCCAAATCTTTTTCCCTTAAATAAAAATTTGGTGGCGACTCCACATGTAAAAAATAAAATTCATTTTCAAAATTTTAGTGAGTTCGTCGTCTCGTCGAAATTACGGTTGCGACAATGACGATAATGATGATGATGATTTATGAAGATGATGATGATGAACGATGATGAGCATGATGATGAATGATGATAGTGATGATGATGATCTTGATGATGATGTTGAGGATGACGAATAGGATAAATGATGATGATGATGATATTCAATGTGTCGATAATGTATGATCATAGTTAAGGTGATTATGGCAATTGTGATGATGATGAGAAGCATGATGATGAACGATGATTAGCATGATGATTACGATGATGATAATGATGATGATGCTGATGAATGTCGATGATGATAATGATGGTGATAGTAATGGTTATGATGGCGATTGTGATGATGATGATGATGACTATGAATAATGATGATGATGATGATGATGATGATGATGATGATGATAATGACGATGAACGATGATGATGAAGATGATGATAATGAGGATGAACAATGATGATGAAGATGATGATGGCGAACAATGATGATGATGATGATGAACTATGGTAAACATTGATGATGATGATTTGTGATGATGATGAATGATGATGAGCATGATGATGAATGATATTGATGATGATGATGATTGTCATAATGATGATGATATTGAGGATGATGAATAGGATTGATGATGATGATGATATTCAATATGTCGATAATGAATGATGATAGTGATGGTGATGAATGCGATTGTGACGATGATTGATGTGAGCACCACCATTAAGGGACCAACTACTAGGTCAAGGGCCAAGAGAATTCAACAAGAGGTGGAAGCATTACTTCTCAAAAGGAAGGAATATCATGAAGAAATGTCATCCATGGAATTATCCTTCAAGGAAATTGTGGAATTCAGAATTTTAGCTTAGGAAGAATAAATCTGAAATTAGTAATTTCAATTTGATTGTATTTTTCTTAACTTGTAAAAGTAGGAATAGTTTATTCCAACATGGAATAAGAATAGACTATTTAGAATAGGAATAGGCTTAGCTTAAGGGCTTGGTTGGCTAGGAGCAGCCCATATGCATAACCAAGCAGCCCCCTTCTTTTTTTTTCTATAAATTAGGGTCTAATGTAAGCAAAGTTCACCTTTGGTCATTTTATACTATTGGAATCCGAGAATTCCCTTGATGGAGCAGTTTTCTCTTCTCTTTCTTCTCCTCCTTCTTGTTCTTGAGGTCAAGACCCCTTTCCTTATCATTGGAGCCTCCAATGTGGTGGAACTTAGCTTATCTTCCTAGCTTCCTCTAGCTAGTGGAGTGGCGCCTAGCTCAGGAATTATTTTTTTGCAATTTACATTATGCCATTTACCTTCTTACAATTTAGAATTCTGGTTCTTAGTTTATGTCTTTATTTTTCAGCCTCTTTCCTCTTTAATTCTTGTCATTTTCGTTTTGCCTTTTCTTCCATTTTTTCAAATTTATATCTCATTGTCTTTTCATTTGTACGCATAATTTTTGTGCTACATTGAACATAATTTGAGGAGCTCCCAAAACTGCTCAAAATTTTGAGCTTCAATTCCACCTCCAACTAGGTCCATCCTCCTCCTTCCAAGTGGGTTGTATTAATGATGATGATGACAAATAATGATAATGATGACCGATGATGAGCATGATGATGAATGACGATGAGCATGATCATGATGATGATGATCTTAACAATGATGATGATGGTGGTGACCTACGATAAACATCGATAATGATGATGTTGAGGGTGACGACCACGATGATGATAATGATGATGATGATGATGAACTATGGTAAATGTTGATGATGATGATTTCTTTCTCTGGATGATGATGATTATTTATGATGATGTTGAGGGTGATGATGATGATGATGATGAACGATGTTGATGATGAGGATGATGAAGAATGATGATGAGCATGATGATGAATGATGATAGTGATGATGACGATGATGAACAATGATGACACTAAGGAACATGATGACAAACAATGATGAGCATGATGATGAATGATAATAGTGATGATGATGTTGAAGATGACAATTGGATTGATGATGATGATGATGATATTCAATATGTCGATAATGAATGATGATAGTGATGGTGATGATGGCGATTGTAATGATGATGATGAATGATGATTATGATGATGATGAACAATCATGATGATGCAACTGATGAACGATGATGAGCATCATGATGAATGATGATAGTGATGATTATGATGACGATCTACGTGATAATGATGATGATGAATAGTAAACGTTGATGATGCTGATTTTTTTGTGAATGACGATGATTATTTATGATGATGTTGAGGGTAATGATGATGATAATGATGAACGATGATGACGTTGATGTACGATGTTGGGTATGATGATGACGATGATCTTGATGATGATGATGATGATGATGTAGAGGATGACGAATATGATTGATGACTATGATGATATTCAACGTGCCAATAATGTATGATGATAGTGATTGTGATAATTGCAATTGTGATGATGATGTTGGTGTACGATGATGAGCATGATAAACAATGATGAGCATGATGATGAATGGTGCTAGTGATGATGATGATGGCGGTCTTAATGATGATGATGATGACGATGATGATGATGAATTACGTAAACGTTGATGATGATGATGATGTTTTTGTGGATGACGATGATGATTTATAATGATGTTGAGTGTGACAATGATGATGAAGATGATGATGATGATGATGATGATGATGATGATGATGATGATGATGATGATGATGATGATGATGATGATGATGAGGATGAGCACGGTGATGATGATGAGCGATGGACATGATAATGAATCATGATGATGATGATGACGATGATCTTGATGATGATGATGATGATGTTGATCATGAAACGTTGATGATGGTAATTTTTTTATGGATGACGATGATGATTTATGATGATTTTGAGGGTGACGATGATGATGATGAACAATGATGACGTTAATGTACGATGATGAGCATGATGATGAATGATGATGAACGATGATGAGCATTATGATAAATGATGATAGTGATGATGATAATGATGATCTTGATGAGGATGATGATGATGTTGACGATGATAAAGAGGATTGATACTGACAATGATATTCAATGTATCGATAATGAATGATGATAGCGCTGGTGATGATAATGATGATGATAAACGATGATGATGATGATGATGATGATGATGATGAAGGATGATCAGCATGGTGATCAATGATGATCGTGAAGATAACGTTGACGATGATAATTTCTTTTTCTGGATGACGATGATGATTTATGATGATGTTGAGGGTGACGATGATGATGATGATGAACGATGTTGATGATGAGTATGATGAAGAACGATGGTGAGCATGATGATGAACGATACTGAGCATGATGATGAATGATGACAGTGATGATGATGATGATGATGATGATGATGATGAACTACGCTAAACGTTGATGATGATGAACTACGGTAAACGTTGATGATGATGATTTTTGTGAGTGATGATGATAATGATGATGATGATGATGATGATCTTTATGATGATGAATGATGATGGTGATGATGATTTAAATTTTAGAAAGTAAAAAATAAACAAACATTTTAAATTTTAAATTAAAAATATTATATATTATTTTTATAATATTTAAAACAAATAATATATCAAAATTTATAATTAGTTATGATTTTTGTCTTTTATTTACAAATATTAAATTAAAATTGGTTGTTTAATTAAAATAAAAAATTTATCATTTTTCCTCTCTTTTTTAATAGATAAAATAATATATTTTATTATTTTTTATATTTGATTAATCTAGTTTAAATATTATTTATAAGGTAATAAAAAATAAAGAAAATTTTATAATTTTAAATTAACAATAACACATTATTTTATAAGAATAACAAATAATTAATATATCAAAATTTATATTAATTTATTATGTTTATGATTATTTAGACATATTAAATTAAAATATGTTTATTTAAAACAAAAAAAATTATCTATTTTTGTCTCTTTTTTAAGACCATCGTTTTAAACGTGTTTTTAAGAAATTCATTACACCATTATTAAGAGAGGATATAAAGACATAACATTGTATGAATGAACAACATTACAAAAACATGAAAATTACTCGGAACTGATGTGTTGAAATTTTTTTTAACCACATCATTTGTATTAAAAAAAAATAGTGTCCTTTTAGGATTTATATATATGATGAAAATTATTTAAAATTTTTTTTAATAGATGTAATATTTTAAGATAATTTATCATTTATTTTAGGATCTTATACGATTTGATCATATATATTTGGGTGATGAATAATAAAATATATATTTTTTTATATATTTGATTAAACAATTTGTAGAATTTTTTAGAAGAAAATTAAAAAATAAAAATTCATAATTTTAAATTAATAATATTATAAATTGTTTTACAACAATAATAAATAAATACTAAGTTAAAGTTATATTAATTTATTCTTTTTATCTTTTATTAAAATATTAAATTAAACTATATTTATTTAAAAGATAAAATTTATTGTTTTCTTACTCTTTCTTTAAAAACTTTTTTTTAAGAATATTTTTAAAAAATTTACTATTTCATTATTAAAAGAGGATTGAAAAACATAACATTTTAAGAATCAATTATATTGAAAAAATATGAAAATTACTTGAAAGTAAGGAAGTTGAAATATATTTTAACCACTTTATTTGTATAAAAAAAATTAGGCTTTTAACATTGATGAAGATAATGGAAATTATTTAAAAAATTATTATGTTTTAGTAGATGCAAAATTTAGAATAGCTTATAATTTATTTATAATCTTATATGATTTGATCATATATATTTAGATAATTGATAATATAATAATATTTTATTATTTTATTTATTTGATTAAAATATTTTAAATATTATTTAGAAGAAAATAAAAATAAATAAAAATTTATAATTTTAAATTATGAATAATATATTTTATTTTATAATAATAACAAATAATTAATATATCAAAATATATAATAATTTTTTATTTTTTAGAATATTAAATTAAAATTTATTTATTTAGAACCAAAAAAATTATTATTTTTTTCTCTTTTTTTAAGATTTTCTTTTTAAAGCTAATTTTTAGACATTCATAACTTTATTATTAATAGACAATATAAAAATATAACATTGTATGAATCAACTCTTACAAATACATAGAAATTACTTAAAGGTGAATATATTAAAATATTTTTTACCACACCATTTGTGTGTAAAAAAAATATACTATTCTTTTAGCATTGATATAGATAACGAAAATTATTTTAAAAAATTATTTTTTTAATAGATCTAGACTTTTAAGATAGCTTATGATTTATTTAGGATATTAAATGATTTGATATATATTTGACTGATCAATAATTAAAAAAAATTCTTTTATATATTTGATTAAATTATTTGAAGGATTCTTTAAAAAAAATTAAAAAAAATGTTCATAATTGTAAATTAAGAATATTATATATTATTTTACAATAATAATAATAAATAATTAATACATTAAAGTTTTTTTAATTTATTTTCTTTTATCTTTTATTTAAAAATATTAAATTAAAATATATTGATTTAAAACATAAATTTAATTTTTTTATTACTCTTTCTTTTAAAAACATCTTTTAAGATTTTTTTTTCAAAAATTTATTATTTCATTATCAAGAGAAGATATAAAAACATGACACTTTATAAATGAGGATGTTGAAACATATTTAACCATTTAATTTGTATAAAAAATTATATTTTTAGAATTTATGTTAGATAATGGAAATATTAAAAATTAATATTTTTTAACAAATGTAAAGTTTTAGAATAGCTTATTATATATTTAGGATCTTATATGATTTGATCGTATATATTTAAGTAATAGATAATATAATATATTTTATTTTTTTATATATTTAACTAAGCTATTTTAAAGTTTGTTTAGAAAGAAATAAAAAATTAAAAAAAAATTAAATTTAGAATTAAAATATATTATATATTATTTTATAATAACAAAAATAATTAATATATCGTAATTTATATTAATTTAATTCGTGCAGATTCAAGCGCAGCTTATGTCGGTTTGGATTTTGCAAGCATGTAATTTTATAAAATCGTTGTTTTAACTAATTTTGTTTAAAAACATCTCTTTATGAATTTTCTGAAATTTATGTATCGGGTTCTAATACGAACAAGTTAATTCGTGCATATTCAAGCGCGGCTTACGACAATCTGGATTTTGCAAGCACGTGATTTTAGAAAATCGCTGTTTTAACTAATTTCGTTTAAAAAACATCTGTTTTCAAATTTTCTGAAATTCGTGCAACGGGTTCTATTACGAATAGGTAACGTTCTCTACTATTTCTTATTTTAATTCGTGCATAATCAAGTGCGGCTTACGATGTTTGGATTTTGCAAGCGCACGTGATTTTAGAAAATCGTTGTTTTAACTAATAAAATGTTTGTTTTCCAATTTTCTAAAATTCGTGTAATGGGTTCTGATACGAACAAGTAACGTTCTCTACTTTAATTCGTGCAAATTCAAGCGCGGCTTTCAACGATTTGGATTTTGCAAGCACTTGATTTTAGAAAATCACAGTCTCAATCTTACAAAATCCTTCCTCCATTGTCAAAAAACCAAGTCTCTTAACCAGAACTATGTAGCCTTGAATTTTCCATTGCACCAGAAAATTACGTAGGAGCAAGATCAAGTCCTATCAGGCTATTTTCCACAAACCTATTTATTTCTATTTTATTTAAAAGGGATCAAACAATTTTCAAAAATATTAAAATCATACACTCAATTTAAAGGTACCGTTATTTGGAACGGGTGAGTAGGGTGCCTAATACCTTCCCTACTCGTAACCGACTCCCGAACTTAGAACTTTTTATCAAATTAGGGTTTTTCCAAATATTTTTCCTTTAAAAATAAAATTTGGTGGCGACTCCACAATCAAATAAATTCTTTCTAAAATTTTAGCAAGTTTGTCATTTTTTTTGTAATTACAGTTACAACACCTTCCTTTGAAATCTATTTATGAAAAATTTATTACTTCATTATTAAGAGATGAAGTAAAAAAACATAACATTTTATTAATCAACTTTGTTGCAAAAGCATGAAAATTTAAAGGATGTTGAAACATATGTTAACCACATCATTTGGAACAAAATTCTCATTTTAGCATTGGTGTAAATAATGGAAATTATTTAAAAAATTAATATCGTTTTAATAAATATAAAATTTTAAAATACCTTATGATCTATTTACGATCTTATATGATTTGATCGTATACATTTAAGTAAAAGATAATATAATATATTTTATTCTTGTATATGTTTGATTAAATTATTTTAAAGATTGTTTAGAAGCAAATAAAAAATAAAAAAAATTAGAATTTAAAATTAAGAATATTATATATTATTTTCTTTAAATAACAAATAATTTTTATATCAAAATTTATATTAATTTATTATTTTTATTTTATTTAAAAATTTTAAATTAAACTATATTTTTGTAAAATAAAAAAGATTATTATGTTTTTCCTCCCTTTTGAAGATCTTTCTTTTAAAATTATTTTTAAGAAGTACATTCCTTCATTATTAAAAGAGGATATAAAATCATAACATTGTATGAAAAGATGTGGAAATTGCTTTGAGTTGTAAATGTTGAAAACTTTTAACAACAAAAAAATTAAGTTTGTTTTCAATTTTCAATTTTAGTTTTTAGTTTTAAAATTTGTTGTAAAAGCAAATCAAATCACTCTATTATATAAATTTATTATAAATTCATAAAAAAATATAAATAAAAATATTAATTTAAAAATTAAATTATATTAAAATAACACAATTTGAAAAATTTTAAAAAAGAATAAATTAAATATTATTATCATTATGATAGGAATAATAGTGATAGTGATGAAAATAATAATAATGTTTATGAAATAATGGTAGTAGTGGTGTGATGGTCATAATATAAAAATATTATATAATTATATAAATTTATATTTTATATATTATTTGATTATCATTATTATTTAAGATAAATAATTTTATATGTTATTATTGTAATATTTTTATATTATTCAATATTTATTTTACATATAAATAATATATATTATAAATAGTTATATAATATAAAAATATATTATAATATTATATATTTAATATAATTTATATATCAAATAATATTATTTACTTTTTAATATATAAAAATTAGATAAATAAAAAATTAACCAAAAATTAAATTATTTTAAAATAATAAAAAATAAATTATGATTATTATTATTATGGTGACAATAATAATTGTGATGATGGTGGTGGTAGTTATAATATAAATAATATTATATAATCATATAGTTTATATTTTATATATGATTTGATGATCAATATATAAGATAAATAGTTTTATATATCCTTTTTATAATATTTTTATATTATTTAATATTTATTTTACATAAAATAATATATACTATATTATAAATTTATATAATATAAAATTATATTATAATAATATAAATTAAATATAATTTGTATATATCAAATAGTATCATTCATATGTGAATCTATAAAAATAGATAAAAAATTAAATTCTTTCAAAATAATAAAAACAAAAATTTTAAAAGTAAAATTTAAAATTAAAAGTTCAAAGTTTATAAAATTAAAATCCATTAAAACATGTGGGTTAGAGTCATTATGTGGATTTAATTTTTATTCTTCAAATATTTTCTCTTAATTTTTTATCTTTTTTTAATTTTTTTTCTACTTTCTTTTGCTCTCTTTAAATAAAATAGGAACAAAAATTTAAAATAAGTAAGAAAATTTAGAAAAAAATTGTAAAGATAAAGAGTCGAATAAATTTAAGAAATAAAAATTAAATAAAAATATAAAAATTTTGAGAAAAAATTGAGAGAGAAAAAGATAAAAATTAGACAGGAAGAAAATTATAGAAACAAATAAAAATATTTAGCTAAAGATGGAAAATTAAAAAAAAAATAGATTAAAGAATATTTATCCATGGCATGTTTTTCTTTCAAATAGTTCTATATTATTTTTAATGTTTCAAGGAAGATTATTTCAGTAAAAACTATATGTGAAACACTAAAATTCACATGCTTTATCTTGGAATGTGTAAAAACATGGAAACTACTTGAAAGTAAGGATGTTGAACACATTTCAACCACTTTCTTTGTATAAAGAAAAAATTATCCTTTTAGTATTGATTTAGATCATGGAAATCATTTTATAAATTAATATTCTTTTAATACATATCAAATTTTAGTATAGCTTATGATTTATTTAGGATCTAATTTGATAATATACATTTATGTAATAGGCAGTATAATATATTTTATTATTTAAATATTTGATTAAACTATTTTAAATATTATTTAGGAAAAAAGAAATTTTTATAGTTTTAAATGAAAAATATTATATAATATTTTATAAAATTAACAAATAATGAGTATATCAAATTTATAATTTTTTATTTTATTTACAAATATTAAATTAAAATAAAAAATTTATAATTTTTTCCTCTAATTTTAAGACCATCCATTTAAAATTAATTTTGAGAAATTCACTACTTTATTATTAAGAGATGATATAAAAACATAACTTTGTTTGAATCAACAATGTTACAAAGACATTAAAATTACTTGTTGGTAAAGATGTTGAAATATTTTTAAAAACATCATTTGTATGCAAACAAAACATAGCATCCTTTTATCGTTGATATATATGATGCAAATTACTTAAAAAATTAAATTTTTTTTAATTGATGTAATGTTTTAAGATAGCTTATCATTTATTTAGGATCTTCTATGATTTGATGATATATATTTTGGATAATAGATAATATAATATATTTTTTTTATATGTTTGATTAAACTATTTTAATGATTTTTTAGAAAAAAATTTAAAAAAATTATGATTTTAAATTAAGAATATTATATGTTATTTTACAATCATAATAGATAATTAATATATTAAGTTTGTATTAATTTATTACTATAATCTTTTACTTGAAAATGTTAAATTAAAATATTTTTACTTCAAACAAAAAATTTACTGCTTTCTTCCTACTCCTTTAAAATCTTTCTTTCAACACAATTTTGAGAAATTCATTACATTCTTATCAAGGAAGGATATAAAATTATAATATTTTATGAATAAACTATTTTAAAATAACATGAAAATTACTTGAAAATAAAGATGTTGAAACACATTTTAATCACTTTATAGGTATAAAGAAAAATTATCCTTCTAACGTTGATGTAGATGATGGAAATTACTTAACAAGTTATTTAATGAATAAATATAAAATTTTAGTATAATTTTTCATTTAATTTAGTATCTTCTATGATATGATCGTATACATTTATGTTTCTAATGTTGATGTAGATGATGGAAATTACTTAACAAGTTATTTTTTGAATAAATATAAAATTTTAGTATAACTTTTCATTTAATTTAGTATCTTCTGTGATATGATCGTATACATTTACGTAATAGGTACTATAATATATTCTAATATTTTATATATTTGAGTAAACTATTTTAAATATTATTTAGAAGAAAATTTTGAAATTTGAAATTAAAAATATTATAATATTAAAATAATTTATATATAAAAATTTATAAAATTTATTATTTTTGTTTTTTATTTACAAATATTAAATTAAAATATATTTATTTAAAATAAAAATTTTATTATTTTTTTCTCTATTTTTAAGATCATCCATTTCTTTAGAAATTGAGGGCTTCATTATTAATTGAGAATATAAAAATATAACATTTTTTGAATCAACAATCTTACAAAGATATTAAAATTACTTGTTGAAGATGTTGAGATATTTTTTAACAACATCACTTGTATGCAAAAAAAAAAAACATAGTATCCTATTATTGTTGATATATATGATATAATTTATTTTAAAGATTAAAACTTTTTAATAGAAAGTAAAAAATAAAAAAAAAATTAAAATTGTTGTCTTTTATTTACAAATATTAAAAAAATTAATATATCAAAATTTATAATAAATTATGATTGTTGTCTTTTATTTACAAATATTAAATTAAAATTGGTTGTTTAATTAAAATAAAAAATTTATCATTTTTCCTCTCTTTTTAAGACTATCCATTTTTTGAGAAATTTATTACTTTGTTATTAATTGAGGATATAAAAATATAATATTTTTTGAATCAACAATGTTACAAAGACATTAAATTACTTTTTGGTGAAGATGTTGAAATATTTTTTAACATAATTTGTATGAAAAACATATATAACATCCTATTATCGTTGATATATATGTTAGAATTTATTTAAAAGATAATATTTTTTTAATAGATGTAAAGTCTTAAGATAGCTTATGATTTTTTTAAGATCATATATATTTGGGTGATAGATAATATAATTTTTTCTTTGTTTTCATGTTTGATTAAACTATTTTAAGGATAGTTTAGAATAAAATTAAAATAAGAAAAATTTATGATTTCAAATTAAGAATATTATATATTATTTCACAATCATAATATATAATTAATATGCGGAAGTTATATTAATTTCTTATTTTTATATTTTATAGAAAAATATTAAATTAAAATATTTTTATTTAAAAAAGTTTCTATCTTCTTGCTACCTTTTTAAAATCTTTTTTTTCAAACTATTTTGTGAAATTTATTACTTTATTATAAAGGGAGGATATAAAAATATGACATTCTTTAAATCGACTATATTATAAATGCATGAAATTATTTTAATATGAGGATGTTGAAACATATTTTAATCACTTCATTTGTATAAAGAAAATTTTCTTCTTTTAGCTTTGATATAGACATTGGTAATCATTTAAAAATTAATTTTTTTAATGCATATCAACTTTTAGTATAACATATAATTTATTTAACATCTTATATGATTTCTTTTTATATATTTACGTAATAGGTTATATAATATATGTTATTATTTTACATATTTAATTGAATTATTTTAAACTATTTAGAAAGTAAAAAGTAAATAAATAATTTTAATTTTAAATTAAAAATATATAATTAAAAAATAATTCAAACATCAAAATTTAAATAATAATTATTTTTGTCTTTTATTTACAAATATTTAATTAAAACAAAAAATTTATCACTTTTCCTCTCTTTGTAAGATCATCCATTTAAAACTATTTTTGAGAAGTTCATTCATTATTAAGCATGGATATAAAAATATAATATTTTTGAATCCACAATGTTATAAAGATATTAAAATTACTTGTTGGTGAAGATGTTAAAATATATTTTAACAACATCATTTGTATGAAAAAATGCATATTATCCTTTTATCGTTGATATTTATAATAAAAATAATTTTAAAAAAATGTTTTTTAATAGATATAATGTTTTACGATGTCTTATTATTTGTTTAAGATCGTATATATTTGCAGTGATAGATAACGTAATGTTTTCTTTTCTCTTATATGTTTGATTAAACCATTTTAAGGATTCTTTAAAAGAAAATTAAAAAAAGAAAAATTTATCATTTTAAATAAATAATATTATATATTATTTTATAATCATAATAAGTAATTAATATGTTAAAGTTATATTAATTTATTATTTTTTATCTTTTATTTAAAAATATTAAATTAAAATATTTTTGTTTAAAATATTATTGTTTTCTTTCTACTTCTTCAAACTATTTCTTTCAATACTATTCTTGAGAAATTCATTACTTCTTATCAATGAATGATATAAAAAGATAACGTTTTATGAATCAACTATGTTGCAATAACATGAAAGTCAATTGAAAGTGTAGATGTTGAAACATATTTTAATCACTCCATTCATAGTGTGGCCCAAATTAGGATAATTACTGGGACCTAGATCAATAGTTGGATCTAGGATTAGGATCAATTTATTGAGACCCGCGACCATATTATAATATTACTAATTCAATATTATTTTTTAGGATCAATACTAGGTCCTAGATTAGTACTAGGACCAAAAATAGATAAATGAACCAAGAATTTTTCAAAATAATTAAACAAAACGATGGTTGATCAAGACTAGAATCGAAAATTAACAATGTTCTGATTGTAAAATTTATCAAATCAATCTTAAAACGAGGACGATGGTTGGATGAGGACCAGGATTAGTACTAAGACTTGGATCAATGTTAGGATCTTTTTAATAGTTAGGACCAGGACCAAGATCAATATAGGACTTATCGATGAAGTAAACCAAGACCAAGATTAGTATTGGGACCAGGACCAGTAGCTAGACTAGGATCAATACTAGGACCGGATAAATAAGGACCAAGACCAAGATTAAAAATTGAGAGAGGACCTAGATCAATATCGGGACGAGGACGAAAATTATAGACTCAAATAAAAAATATTTAGCCCGGACGAGGACTAGGACCAAGATCAATAGTTTAGGACCTAGATCAATACCAAGACTTCTTTCAAATGAGTTGGACAATTTTCAGTGTTTAGGATGTCTATGACTAGTAAAAATAGGATCCACCATTAGTTGAAACCAAGACTAGGACCTAGAACAATACCGCGACCAGGACCAGTAGTAGGACCATAACCAGGACCAAGATCAATATTAGGACTAGGACAATCGACTTGAGTAGTGACTTAGTTGGACAAGGATCATTACTGGGTCTAGGTTTAGTAGTTGGACTAGGGCCAGGATCAATACGGAACAGGACAAATAGTAGGCTTATGATTTATTTAAGATCTAATATGATAGTATATATTTACGTAATAGGTAGTATAATATATTTTATTATTTAAATGTTTGATTAAACTATTTTAACATTATTTAGGAAAAAGGAAAAAATTTATAGTTTTAAATGAAAAATATTATATAATATTTTATAATGTTAACAAATAATTAGCATATCAAATTGATAATTTTTTTATTTTATTTACAAATATTAAATTAAAATACATTTAATTAAAATAAAAAATTAATCATTTTTTCCTATAATTTTAAAACCATCCATTTAAAATTAATTTTGAGAAATTCACTACTTCATTACTAAGAGAGGATAAAAACACATAACATTGTTTGAATCAATAATGTTACAAAGACATAAAAATTACTTGTTGGTAAAGATGCTCAAATACTTTAAAAACATCATTTGTATGCAAAAAAATATAGCATGCTTTTATCATTGATATATATGACGGAAATCACTTAAAAAATTAAGATTTTTTTTTAATTGATGTAATGTTTTATGATAGCTTATGATATATTTAGGATCTTATATGATTTGATGATATATATTTTGGACAATAGATAATATAATATGTTTTTTTTCTTTTATATGTTTGATTAAACTATTTTAATGATTTTTTAGAAGAAAATTAAAAAAATTATGATTTTAAATTAAGAATATTATATGTTATTTTACAATCATAATAGATAATTAATATATTAAGTTTGTATTAATTTATTATTTTATCTTTTATTTAAAAATGTTAAATTAAAATATTTTTCTTTCAAACAAAATTTACTACTTTCTTCTTACTTTAAAATCTTTCTTTCAAGACAATTTTGAGAAATTTATTACTTTCTTATCGAGGAAGGATATAAAATCATAATATTTTACGAATAAACTATTTTGAAATGACATGAAAGTCATTTGAAAGTGAAAATGTTGAAACACATTTTAACCACTTTATTGGTATAAAGAAAAGTTATCCTTTTAACATTGATCTAGATGATGGAAATTATTTAACAGGCTATTTTTTGAATAAATGTAAAATTTTAGTATAACTTGTCATTAATTTAGTATCTTCTATGATATGACCATATACATTTATGTAATAGGTACTATAATATTGTCGCAACCGTAATTCCGACGAGACGACGAACTCGCTAAAATTTTGAAAAAGTTGATTTTGATGATGTGGAGTCGCCACCAAATTTTTATTTAAGGGAAAAAGATTTGGAAAAACCCTAGATGAGATTTAGGTTCGGGAGTCGGTTACAGTGGGGAAGTGTTAGGCACCTACTTTGTTCGTTTTACCAAATCGAGTGTGTGATTATTTGAAAATAGTTTGATCCCTTTTATTAGAGTGAAAATAAATACTTGATGGAGGTGCAACAGGACTTGATCCTCCTACGTATTCCCCGGTGCAATGGGAAACTCAAGGCTTACGTAGTTCTGGTTTGATTGGACCCTTAACCTTCGAAAGTGTTTAATGGAATGTTTGAAAACGTCTTGAAGGCTTGACGTTTTAGGAGCTATTTGAGATTAAGTAATATTTGAAAATGAGATTTTATTGTTTTGAATATATTTTAAGGAGAATCCTAATCCACATATGCACAAGATCCAAGACAACTATCTGCCTTGGATCCATATGAATTCCTAAACCCGAGCAATGAGAAAAAGCTACCGATTCGTTTTAGGAGTTCGTCGCGTGAGACTTTAGGGATTCTAAAATGAGTTTTTATCGAAATTTTACAAAAGGATCTTAAATCCACATATGCACTGAGTCCAAGATAACTACGGTTGCACTTGGGACCCATATGAATTCCTAGGAAGCGAGCAATGAGAAAAAGCTACCGGTTAGTCCCTAGGATCCATTCGTGAGACTTAGGACGATAAGCTTGATTAAAAATAAACGAAAGATTGATCTTGATTGAAAAAAAAGAATTTGATTTGAATTTTCTTGATAGAGTTTGTTTTGAACTTTTGGGTTTAGCTTGAATTGAAGGAGTTTGACTTGATTTTTAAAAGAGGGGATTTGATTTTATGTGAAAAAAGAACTTAATTTGAATTTTGAAAAATGAATTTTAATTTGAATCTTAAGGAAATGAGTTTTAATATGAATCTTGAGGAAATTAGTTGATTTGAATTTTGAAGAAAAATAATTTTATTGAAATTTTGGAAGGAAAGGGTTTAATTTGGAGGAATTTTGAAAAAGGAATTTATTTTTATGAATTTTATGAGAAAAATAATTAATTTGTAGAATTTTGAAAAAAGAAATTTATTTTTGAGTTTTATGAGAAAAGAATTAATTTGTAGGAATTTTGAAAAAAGAAATTTATTTTGACTTTTGTGAAAAAAGAATTAATTTGTAGGAATTTTGAAAAAAAAATTTATTTTTGAGTTTTATGAGAAAAAGAATTAATTTGTAGGAATTTTGAAAAAAGAAATTTATTTTGAGTTTTATGAGAAAAAGAATTAATTTGTAGGAATTTTGAAAAAAGAAATTTATTTTGACTTTTGTGAGAAAAAGAATTAATTTGTAGGAATTTTGAATTATGAATTTTTGTAGAAAAAGAAATTTTGTAGTTTTGTAATTAATGGTAACTTGGGCTAGGCTCATATGGCTTCGCGATCAAATTCAATGGCTCGTTTGGCTTGGAGGGAGGAGGTTTGCGGCTCCCACTTGGGCTTGAATGCAGCGGCTCATGGCCCATCCAAATGGCCCGATTCTGTAGGCACATGGGCAGCAATCTTTGGGGAGAGGAGATTTTGGCAATAAAATGACAAAAAATGATGCACGGAGGGCTCGAACTTGGCCCGGAGGAAGGTCCGACGACTCAAACCAGGCCCAGCGTCCCAGTTGGGTATGTAACGTGGTTGCTTTAATTTAAACCATGCATAATCTGTATTGAATTAAATTGACAAAGCTGCATTGGTGGGACTCGAACCCAGAGTGCGACCACGAGCACGCGACGAGCCACCACCTAACTATGCGCCATTTAAGACTCGTGTCTATTCAAACTTATTTAAACCACCGAAGTCTCAGACGAAAAGCTAGGTACGTTTGTATCGAGAGGTAGTTACCACTCCACTTTATTAGCAGAAGTCATGCAAGGTCGTAGACCATATACTCATGCAAGCGTACTAATCCATCGTGTTCGGGAATGCATGTTGTGATCGTTCGGGCGTAAGGTATTCACGTGATATAATGGGGCATGGGTTTCCCTGTGATGGTGTCATCTGACAGACCTCATTCCACATTATCTTGTGCGGACAAGCTTTGCCTTACCCAGAAGCCATGCAGCTAGCAGAGTGGTAACCCGTTCCTTACTAATGTGTCTTGATGCTTGAGAAATTTGCATGACGGATGCATGAGTGGGCGTGGACGTACAACCGCATGCTCTGACTCAGCTATGCATCTGTTAGCCAATAATACGTGCATTGCCTTCACCAGCTCCTACTGACCGTCTGCCAAGATCAGAAGATGCGCCTATGTATCATGGAATCGCCCTTCTCTAGTCAAGGTACTAGACCCATGCAAACCAGTAGCTATTCCCATAAAAGAATGGTCACATTTTGAAATATTCACATCCATCTCTTAAAGGTCAAACAGAATTTTGAAATGCCTTTCGTATTTTTTTGTGTCGCTCTCGTCTTGTCTCATTTTTTATGGCGGTTAGCTCACCTTCTCATGTGGCAAAAAGCTATACCCATAGTCATATATGTTGGGCGTTCGTTGTGCTAGCAGAACGACTTGCCAAAATTCTCAACACAAAGGTCCGAACTCCTAGCTTTTACTACGACCGTTCCCATTATCAACTCTTAATTTGTATAGAGCTAGACCAACTGTTTTCGGTTGAACTCACAGAACATGACTACACTCATACGGAGAAGGCTTTCCTTCTACCTTTATGCCAATCCAAGGGATTTTGGAATTCACAAAGCCTGATTCCGCACTAATCTTCACTTGATTTTAATCGACTACCTTTATGCCAATCCAAGGGATTTTGGAATTCACAAAGCCTGATTCCGCACTAGTCTTCACTTGATTTTAATCGAGTAGTGAAACTGTTATGGCTCAACTTCCTTCGGGCTTATATTGACCAACCGATTTCACAAGAGTTTGTTACTTTCCAGGAATTATTCCAGTCGCTCATTCCAAATGACGCAGTCCTTACTAATTTGGCAAAATCATGGTTCCACGAGTCAACTCTGTTTCTTTCAATCGCACACACTCACAAATTATTTGCAACATTTCCATAAGGCACGATTAATCTCTAACCACAATCCAGAAATTGATACCACTAAATGCCGACAATTTTCTTGATACACATGGAAGTCGACTGTGTGCTCTCTTGGCAGTGAACAATGGAAGTATTTCTTGTAACAGAGTAAGCACAGAAAACCAAAAGAAGTAATACTAATCAAAGTATGATGCAATTTCAGCGTTCGCTTCATGATCGTTTTTGTCAATGTCTCTTACCACTCAATGAATCTAATTGTAACATACATTCAAGATATTTCTAAATTTATCCTATGCACGATTCTAATATGTTGTTGAATCAACTTTTGCACATGCCGGTTGGACTCTGAATCACGATTCAAACAATTCGTTTCCATGCATGAAAATTAATTGAAGAATTTTGAGGTTTTACCTTGTAATCTGGCTGAGAAAATTTCTTGTGGATTGATTCCAAGGATTTAGATCAAAGACAACCAAGATCTGCTATTGCGAGAGAGATGGCTTGCGAAGTTTTAGTGGCGAATTTCAGGGAAACCGAGAGAGCTCTCCCATCCTTCGTTTTGGATTTTTTTCTTTCCCCGAGATCTAGCTGAGAAGAAAAGAGAGCGCTCCCTTGCAAAATCCAGAAATTTCTTCTCCACGGGACTGTTCCTCAATTGAGAGAATCCCCCTTTTTCCAGAATCCTCCCTCCTGTTAAGATTGTTCAGAAAATAGAGAGTTTCTGTGGTTCATCCTTGAATCGAAATCCGGAAGCTTTCTTGAACTCCGGCATGGATATCGAGCGAATCTTGGTTCAAGGTCTTTTCCAACCCCTAGCCGGGAGAGAGTTCCGAGAGAAATCTTGCCCTCTCCCCAGCCAAAGACCCCTCCCTTTTCTTTTTTTCTTTTTTTGTTTTTATATTTCCTTTCTCGTTTTCCTAAAACCTTTTTCGTTTTCCCAAAACCGTTTTATGTTATCATTTTCTATTTGTTAAAAACGTTTTCTATTTTATTGTTTTTATTATATTTTTGTTTTTTTTTGTCTTGCAATTTTTCTATATTTTTTTAGTTTTACCTATTTTCTACTTTTCCAGATTTTTATCATTTTTCAGATTTTTATTTTATTATTTATATCTTTTTTTAATTTTAATTTTTTCAAATTTTATTTTTCCCAAAAACTTTTTTTCTGATTTTCCCTATTTATTATATACTTTTATTGTTGTTTGTTTATTCTATTTTCTGTTTTTCCATTTTTATTTTTAGATTTTTGATTAATTAAATAATTGGGAGCCTCGGACATAAATGGGTGTTTACAGTTTCCCCCTCTTTACTCATTTTCCTACCGGATAATATGAGAGTTAATTCTTTTAATTATCGGGATAGGAAATGAGTAAAGACGTGAACACTTTATGTCCGAGGCGGGCTTTTTTCGAAAAAATCTGAGAAGCACTAGAAGCCTTGAGCTTAAAGTGAACCTCATAGATGGTGGTTTTTTTGTGTGACCTTGCTAGCTTGATGTGCTAAGTCAATAGAGTTTAAATATACAAGGCTTGATGGCATAACCTAATTAGGCTATGAACACTGTTGAAGTACAAGAAAAATGAGGTGAGAAGGACCTATTTGAGGCAGGAGAGCATGCAAGAACAAAAATGTAAGATATGTACAAGGTGGCCTGACAATATAGGCCGAAGTGCAGAAAAGAAAACTTTAATATGCAGAAAGGGAAACTTGATGGTGGCCTGACAACATAGGCTATGATGCAAAAATCTAAACTTGATGAGGCCTGATTCTATAGGCCTTGAAAAAAGGTAAACTTGATGGTGGCCTGACAACATAGGCCATGATGCAGAAATTAAAACTTGATGGTGGCCTGACAACATAGGCCATGATGCAGAAACTTAACCTTGATGGGGATCCCGTTGTTGACGGGAAGAATGCAAATGAAATCCTGTCGTTCTTAGGGATGAATGCAAACACAGCAAACAATAGACGAGAGAAATAAACATGCTTGAAGTCCTGTTGTTGACAGGAGAATGCAGATGAGGTCCCGCTGTTGCCGGGAAGAATGCAAATGAAATCCTGCTGTTGCCAGGATAAATGCAAACCTGCTTGACAGGTGGACAGAAAAATAAACGTGCTTGAAGTCCTGTTGTTGACAGGAGAATGCAAATGAGATCCCGCTGCTGCCGGGAAGAGGCAAATGATGAAATCCTGGCTCGTTGCCGGGGATAAATGCAAAAAATTTGATGAGGCTGACAACATAGGCCATGATGCGAGAAAATTAAAAGTTGATGGCGCTTTGACATCATTAGGCCGAAAGATAAATCTAAACTAGAAGGTGGCACGACAACATAGGCCTGAAACGGAGCTAAATCTAAAAATGCTGACGACAACATAGGCCTAAAAGCGATAAATCTAAACTATGGCGGCCTTGACAACATAGGCCTAAAAGCGGAAATCTAAACTATGGTGGCCCGACAACATAGGCCAAAGTGCGGAAAAAATAAACTTGATGAGGCCTCGACAACATAGGCCAAGGTGCGGAAAGTAAACTTGATGAGGCCTGACAACATAGGCCAAGGTGCGAGAAAATAAACTTGATGAGGCCCGACAACATAGGCCAAAGTGCGAAAGTAAACTTGAGGAGGCGACAACATAGGCCGAGGTGCAGAAAAGTAAACTTGATGAGGCGACAACATAGGCCAAGGTGCGAAAAGTAAACTTGAGGAGGCCCGACAACATAGGCCAAGGTGCGAAAAGTAAACTTGATGAGGCTTGACAACATAGGCCAAGGTGCGAGAAAGATAAACTTGAGGAGCGACAACATAGGCCAAGGTGCAGAAAAATAAACTTGATGAGCCACGACAACATAGGCCAAGGTGCGAGAAAAGTAAACTTGATGAGGCCCGACAACATAGGCCAAGGTGCGAGAAAAGTAAACTTGAGGAGGCGACAACATAGGCCAAGGTGCGAAAAAATAAACTTCGGGAGGCACGACAACATAGGCCAAGGTGCGAAAAATAAACTTGATGAGGGCGACAACATAGGCCAAGGTGCGAGGAAAAGTAAACTTGATGAGGCCCGACAACATAGGCCAAGGTGCCGAAAAATAAACTTGATGAGGCCTGACAACATAGGCCAAGGTGCAGAAAAGTAAACTTGATGAGGCCTGACAACATAGGCCATGATGCAGAAAAGTAAACTTGAGGAGGCCTGACAACATAGGCCAAGGTGCCGAAAAATAAACTTGATGATGGCCTGACAACATAGGCCATGATGCAGAAATTAAAACTTGAGGCCTGACAACATAGGCCAAGAATGACTGATGTATTCTATCTTGTGCTTTGAAGGTTATTTCCTTGAAGAGACTTGGGCAACCATTTTGCCCTAGTTTGGAAATTTCTTGATAATTGAGAGACGTCTTGATTTGAAAGAATTTTGGGCAAACGTTTTGCCCCAGTTTGAAGGGTTTCAATAAACTTGACTTGAATTTTTCTGGGCAACCTTGCCCTATTGAACTCAATTGGAGTTGAGGAATTTGAGGATTGCCTCAACTTGGATTTTCTCGGGCAGATGTTTGCCCCAGTTTGAACTTGAATCAGAATTTGAGGATGACTTCAAATCAAATCTTGTTGGGCAAACTTTTGCCCCAGTTTGATCTTGACTGAGAGTTTGAGGATAACCTCAAATTAAATTTTGTAGGCAAACGTTTGCCCCAGTTTGGACTTGATTCAACATTCGAGGATGACCTCGAATTACATTTTGTTGGGCCAGCTTTTGCCCCAGTTTAAGCTTGATTCAGTTTTAATTATGACTAATTCGGGCAATTTTACCTAGATCTTAATTAATTTTGAAAAGTGGGTCGTGCAATGCTTGAATAAAAGATGCTTATGTGTTGTTTGAATGAGTGAGAAGAATATGATGTTAATGATGCTTGAATAAATGCAGAAATGATGCAGGGTTCTTATTTTATGCTTCAAATAATTACTGGATGAAATGGATGCCATGGGATGAATGCAAACCATGAAATAGTGTAAAACTTTTGTTACTCTTGATTTTTTTTATTTTTATGACACATCCTTCCTCGACAACCTTATAGCTGGTGTGACAGGAATCAAAAATCAAGACGAGCTAGATTGACTTAAGTTCGGTGTTTTGGTCAATCTCTTGGCTACCCACGATCAACTTTGGAACTTTCTTTTTCAAGATATTTGAGACAACTGATAATTGACGGTATTGAATAAGACACGCTCCTTCTTTGGTGGCATCATGGGCAGTAGGAAGATGAATCTTTGGGAAGCAATCATGTCATGTTGCAACGGTTAAATTCATCAACTTGTCATCACTTTTCAAAATTAATCCTTTTTTAATTTTTACATTTCACATTTCCCTTGTGGCACGTGCATTTTGAGGCGTGTAAAGTGGTTTATGGATGGTTAATGAAAAGTATAGAGAAATTTTGCAAAGGATGTTTGAGGTAGTGTTTGAAAAGAAAAAATGACAAAAGGTGTAGGTTTAATTGCCCAAATGGCTTTTGATGAAGAATGTGGTCTTTGCTTTTCATAATCTTGATTGTCAAATTGACCAAACTTGAGAAATGGAAAAAATTTTGCCCAGAGTTTAGGAACATATGAGGTACGAAATGTCATGTTGTCTTGGGATTCCTGGATTGACCTTAATTTTTTTGCTGGGTTGTTCTTTTGAGTTTTCAACCCAGCGAGGTCTTTATTTAAGCCCTAACTTTGCCTAGGTCGCCGCCACAGTTCAGGCCCTAGCGGGTTTTTTTGTTTGATTATGCCAAACTTTGCCCTGAGTCTTTTTTGAAGATTATCGACCTAACGGGCCTTACTTGATTGCGCTAACTTTGCCTAAAATTAGCCATACGGGTTTCGACCTAGCGGGCCTTTTGCTTGGTTGTGCCCTAACTTTTGCCTAAGTCGTTCTTGAAGTTAAGCGACTTAGCGGGCTTTGTTTGATCGTGCCTAATTTTTGCCTAAGAATCGTCCTTACGGGTTTTTCGACCTAGCGGGGCCTTTGATCGTGCCACAACTTTTGCCTAGGTCTCTTTGGAAGGTTGTCGACCTAAGCGGACTCTTGTTTGATCGTGACTTTTGCCTGAATTGTTGTTGTAAGTTTAGCGGGACCTTTTTCTGTCGTGACTTTGTCGATCATTATTTTGAACTTTAACCACTACTTTTGCCTGGATTATTTACGGCTTTTAATCCGACGGGTTTCTCTTTTCTAGAATTTTGAGTTTTGACCTTAATTTTGCCTGGATTATTATTTTTTTACTTTAATCCGGTAGGTCTCTTCTTTTCCTTGATTTTGAATTTTGACATACGACCTTGTGGTCATCTTGGTTTTCTAATTCAGCGGATTCTTTCTTACATCCCTAAATTTTGCACGGATTTAGACTTGATTCGGCGGGATGTTTTTATTTGACAAGATACTTTTGGAATAAGGGTCTAGAATCCACAGGTTGTTGTCTGTTTTCTCATTGGGCTTTTTCTTTGAGCTTGATTATCACGACTTTCAAGATTTTCATTCTGACACTAGCATCCTCACCAATTGGTATTTTATTGTTTGGGTATAGGGATAAGAAGTGGGTTGAAGAGAGATAAAAAAATGGTAAATTTTTAGAAGTAAAGCCAAAGATGTAAAGCACGTGCTCAACAAACATGAAAAATGTTCATTAAGATTTATTTACAAAAGAGTGATTTTGAAAAGTATGACAAATCTTGGATGATCTTCCTCGATAGCTTGATTTACAAAAGCAAGCGAGTCGTGTTGTTCTCATTTCTTAACCGACGGATGAGCTCTCATGATTTAAGCGCTTGGATTAGGAGTGATTTTCCCAAAGTCCCCAGCCGTTTAGCATCGATTAGGCTTTGCACCTTGCGTTTCGGGACTGTGGCGGTTTTTACGTTTGAATGACCAATGTACCCAGCGTGGTAGTTACATATGGCATTTGCATCGTACCATTTAGGGTATGGTGGTTCTTGTGGTTTTAGCGGGTATGGAACCACAGAGAGTTCTCGATTAGGTGAGGTAGTAGTTCGGTGTAGGTCATTGGGATGGGATCAAAGCTGGACGGGATCCGCTATCACTTCTTTTTGGTTTCGGCTAAATTTGAGCTCATAGCTTGTGTTTGGACTGTATATGGTGCGGGCGGTCGGATTTGTATTGGATAGTTGTAGGCTGGGTGATATGGTGTTTGGTAGGTGGTGGCGATGTAGGGTATGGTATATGGGTGTGTATGGTGGTGGTTGGAAGCTAGTTGGTCCAGTAGGTGCCACTTGGAGTGTATCTTGTCCTTGACCCGACCGCATTATAAGCTTCACTGTCTTCTTCTTCCAGGACCCATCGGGAGTATTGACTGTCCCCGTGGGTTTGTGCCCGATCTTTCCCCGGCGCATTAGCCGATTCTTTCTCCAATGATGACGACATCGGAGAAGGCTAGAAGTTATCTTGCTGACCATCTTGTCGTAGAAAGGATCTTGGAGTGTGTCCATGAACATGCGACCAATTCCCTTTCGAATAAGGGAGGTTGTACTTGGCGGCCAACTCCACCGACGTTGGGCGTGCTTGCTTGAAAAGGCTCTTCTCACTTCGCCGTAATGCGGTAGGAGTCAGATCGGGGGCCATCTCAGGTTGTGCGATATTGTTTGAGGAAGGCCTCGACGGATCCCTCCATGAATGGATGTGGGTTAAAACTCTAGAAATGTGTAATATGCAGTTGGCAGCACCCGATTAAAAATGTCTTGAAAGAAATGGACAACGACTTATCGTCGTGCATGCGAGGAGACATCTTCTGCGATACATGGCCCGGTGGCTCTTGGAAGCGGTAGTTCCCTTGATACTTATCGGAGTCGGGGAACCTTGAATTTGGGAGGATTACTATGTAATGGGAACCAAGCATAGATGCATTTAAATCTCTGGCTTCATAGAGTTTCCCTCAATTGCTCGGATCTGTCCTCTAGACCCCTTCCATTTTTACGTATCTTCAACGAAGGATGGTTTAGGTTTCCCCTTGGCATGTGGTGATGGTGATAAGATGGTATGTATATAGGGGTGCGGCCCTTGGGTGAACACATAGAATGCGTTCCTCAACGGCTGTTTGGTAAGCTTGTGGAAGTGGTATTTGGAGGTAGGTTATGTGTTTGGGTTTGTGTTTGGGCTTGTGTTTGGTTGTATGAGGGTGCATGCCCATGAGGAAACCCATAATGAACTCACCGGTTGGCGGAGGCATAGTTGATGGCGAAGGGTTTTGTGGGTGAACCGGGGAGATATGACGGGTCTGTGGGTTCTCCCAGAGATTCCTTCTGTTTTTGACAATTGGATGGCCTTCATCGGCTTGGCCATCTGCTCCTTTAGAGTCTTGACCTCATTTGCGGTTCCTCGTTTTGTCTCTCTGCTCATCCATGATTCTTGATTGTGTACGAGTCCTATAAAAGGATGTCGAGGAAGGCACATGTTTCTCAATTTTCTGTTAGAGTTAAAATTAATTTTGAAAAATAATTTGAATGCAAAAATCATGAATGATAAAGATGTTGGGGTAAAATGAGTATGTGGATGAAAAATGATTTTTTGAAATATTGTGTTTTTTATGATAAATTTATTAATGAATGAATGCATACCATGTACAAATAATTTTTAGAGACTTTTGAAGTTTGACTATTTTGAAAATAAGCAGGTTTAACTTTATTTGTTTTTAGCAATTTTTGTGTTTTATGAGTTTTGGTGTTTTTATTTCTTTAAAAGCTTTTGGTTTGTTTAGAAACACTCTTTAGTTTTGCTAAATTTTTCTAGAAAGCGTTCTTTAGGTTTTTCAAAATTTCATTTTCTATCTATTGAATCTTTTTATTTTTCGGTATTTTAGAAAGATTATTTTCCATAATTCTTTGTTTGTTTAAGGCGATCTTTTAAGTTTTCTTTGGAATATTTTCAATATTTTCAAAATATATTTCTCTAAGTTTGTATTTGACTTTTTCTTGACTTCTTATCTTGATTTGGAATTTTGTATCTCCTCGATTTCTAGCTTTTGGCTTCCTTTTCTTGCTTTATATTGTTTGGTTGATAATAGTACGTGAGTGGTGAACCTGTATCTTGAAAAGGCGTGTGTAGCCTCTCTTTGCTTCTTATGTGGGTTACCTACTTAGGGATCTATGGCCTTTTATATGAACCTCTGCAAAGGTGGTTTGTAATCCTGGGGTGTTGGGAGTCGCTGAGCCAAGTTCCGATGCGACGATGCTGCCTGGCTTAGTGCGAAAAAGCTACCGGTTGTAGGAGCATTGCAAATGGGGGCGCTTTCTAGGCTGCGGGTTTTCGTGATGGTCAAACGGGAGCGTAAGCCCCCAAGAAAGTGACACCCTTTGGATCCCTCTGAGTCCTAGATTGCAGCACTCGGACCCGGGTATAGAGGCCTGGCTCGTGAGTGATGCGTATGCGGTAAACGCGCGAGGGCATATAAGTAATTGGGATCCTGCGGGTGGGGGAAATTGTACTGAGATATATATTACCAATTTATGATTCATCTATCCATAGGGTTCTACGAGAGAATAGACGAACAAGCATGAGATGAATAAACTGAGATAAACCAATCGTGCGAAATAAAAGGGGAATAGGGAAGAAGTCAAATATAATGTACAAACTTCGATCGAAGCGGGCTCGACTACTGCAAGTCCCGATCAGGTGGCAGTCGTAACAGTGCATTAGCGAGCAATGGACAGCAGGCGAAGCGAACTTCGCTAAAATTTTGAAAAAGATTGATTTTGATGATCGTGGAGTAAGCCACCCAAATTTTTTATTTAAGGGAAAAAGATTTGGAAAAACCCTAGATGAGATTTAGGTTGAGTCGATTCCGTGCGGTGGGGAAGGTGTTAGGCACTCAGCTACTACTTTAGTCAGAAGAGCGAGTGCCACCCAAATCGAGTGTGTGAATTATTTGAAAATAGTTTGATCGCTTTTATTAGAGTGAAAATAAATACTTGATGGGGTTAGCCTGGCGGGACTTGATCACAATACTGCGTGGAATCGCGATGGGAAACTGAGAACATGTAGTTACGGTTTGATTGAGCTTAACCTTGAAAGTGTTTAATGGAATGTTTGAAGAAGCGTGCTTGAAGGCTTGACCTTGAATATGAGTAATATTTGAAAATGCTTGATTGTTTTGAATATATTTCGGAGAATCCTTAGTCACGTATGCCTGAGATCAAGAGACAAGCTAGAGTACCTTGGGATTAAATCCCAATTCCTAAACCCAGAGCAATGAGAAAAGGCTACGGATTCGTGCCTAGGGTTAAGTCGCGTGAGACTTTGGGGATTCTAAAATGAGGGATTTTTATCGAAATTTTACAAAAAGGATCTTGATCCACGTATACCTGATCCCAGGCAATACGGTTGCGCTTAGGTTGTATGAATTCCTAGGAAGCGAAGCAATGAGAAAAAAGCTTCTACCCGATTCGTCCTAGGATCCATTACGTGAGACTTGGGGCCAGATAAAGCGATTAAAGTAAACGAAAGATTCGATCATGATTGAAAAAGAATTGATTTGAATTTTCTTGATAAGTAGTTAGTCTCGAACTCCTTGTGGATTTCAGCTTGAATTGGCAGAAGGGTTTGACTCGATTTTTAAAAGAGGGGACTTGATTTTATGTGAAAGAAAAGAACTTCAATTTGAATTTTGAAGAGATGAATTTTAATTTGAATCTTAAGTTAAAATGAGTTTTAATATGAATCTTTGAGTGAGAATTAGTTGATTTGAATTTTGAGAGAAAATAATTTTATTGGAAAATTTGGATAGGAAAGGGTTTGATCTGGAGGAGTCTTTGAAAAGTTAGGAATTATATTTGCATGAATTTTATAGAGAAAAATAATTAATTTGTAGAATTTTGAAAAAAGAAATTTATTTTTGAGTTTTATGAGAAAAAGAATTAATTTGTAGGAATTTTGAAAAAAGAAATTTATTTTGACTTTTGTGAGAAAAAAGAATTAATTTGTAGAATTTTTGAAAAAGAAATTTATTTTTGAGTTTTATGAGAAAAAAAATTAATTTGTAGGAATTTTGAAAAAAGAAATTTATTTTTGGAGTTTTATGAGAAAAAAAAATTAATTTGTGAATTTTGAAAAAAGAAATTTATTTTGACTTTTGTGAGAAAAAGGAATTAATTTGTAGGAATTTTGAATTATGAATTTTTGTGAAAAAGAAATTTTGTAGTTTTGTAATTATGTTTGGTAACTTGGGCTAGCTCATGTGGTTTGTTGATCAAATTGATGGCTCATTTGGCTTGGAGGGAGGAGGTTCTTGGCTCCATGGCTTAATCAAAAAGGCTACGTGGCTTGATCAAATGGCCGGTTGCGAGGCACATGGAGGCAGCGTCTTGAGACAGAGGAGATTTAATGGCAATAAAATGACAAAATGAGGCACGGAGGGGCTCGAGCCTCGGGCCGCGAGAGGTCAGACACCGCAGCTCCACACCAGCCAGCGTCCTAGCTTGGGGTATGTAAACAAAGTGGTTGCTTCAATTTAAACCATGCATGTCAGTATTGAACTAAATTGACAAAAGCAGCATTTGAGTGGGACTCCGGCCAGTGCGACGCACTGCCAAACACGCGACGAGGCCAACCACCTAACTATGCTGCCATTTAAGACTCGATTAATGCATTCAAACTTTCATTCAAACCATAAGAATCTCAGACGAAGAAACTGAATACGTTTGTATCGGAGGTAGTTGCAGCTCTACGCTTTATTGAAGTCATGCGAGGTCGTAGACAACATACTTTCCGTAAGCGTACTAATCCATCGTGTTCAGAATACTTTGTGTTGTGATGATTGAGCGTAAGGTATTCACGTGATATAATCGGGCATGGGTTTCCCCAATGATGGTGTCATCTGTGACCTCATTCAATTATCTTGTGCGAGCGACTGCCTTACCCGAAGGCCGTGCATTCATGAGTGTATGTGCAGTTCCTTTAATGGTCTTGATGCTTGAAATTTGCATGACGGATGCATAGTGGGCGTAGACGCTAGCCATGCTCCACGACTCGGCTAATACGTTAGCCAATAATGCGTGCGTGCCTTCGGCTCTAACGGCAGGTACGCGAGATCGGAAGATGCGCCTATGTATCATGGAATCATTAACTCTCTAGTCAAGGTACTAGACCCATGCAAACCAGTAGCTATTCCCGCAAAAGAATGGTCACATTTTGAAATATTCCACGTCCGTCTCTTAAGGTCAACGAGAATTTTGAAATGCCTTTCATTATTTTTGTGCTCCTTTCTCGTCTTGTCATTTTTATGGCGGTTAGCTCGCCTTCTCGTGTGGCAAAGCTATACCCGCAGTCATATATGTTGGCGTTCGTTGTGCTAGCGAGAACGACTTGCCCAATTCTCAACACAAAGGTCAGGAACTCTAGCTTTTACTACGGCTAGTTCCCATTATCGACTCTTAATTTGTATAGAGCTGAATATTTGTTTTTCGGTTGAACTCACGAGAACATGACTACACTCAAATACGGAGAGCATGCCTTTATGCCAATCCAAGGGATTTTGGAATTCACAAAGCTGATTAAAAGCACTAATCTTCACTTTGATTTAATCATTACCTTTATGCGAATCCAAGGGATTTTGGAATTTATAGCTTTGATTAGCACTAGTCTTAGCCAGTTTTAATCGAGTAGTGAACTATTATGGCTCAACTGTCGGACTATATATTGACCAGCCAGTTCCTGAGTTTGTTACTTTCTCGGGGAATTATTCCGATTAAGCTCGTTCCCGAATGGCCCGCGAGTCCTTGCAATTTGGCAAGATCATGGTTCCACAGTCAACTCTTTGTTTCTTTGTCGCACAACTCATTATTTGCAACATTTCCATAAGGGACGATTAATCTCTAACCCACAATCAAATTGATACCACTAAATGCGACAATTTTCTTGATACACATGGAAGTCGTGTGTGCTCTCTTGGCGATGAACAATGGAAGTATTTCTTGTAACGAGTAAGCCTGAGAAAGGCAGAAGTAATACTAATCAAAGTATGATACGATTTATTTACGTTCGGCTCATGATCGTTTTTGTGTTGATATCTCTTTACCACTCAATGAATCAATTGTAACATACATTCGAATATTTCTAAATTTATCACATGCACGATTCTAATATGTTGTTGAATCAACTTTGCACATGCGGTTGGACTACGGAATCACGATTCAAACAATTCGTTTTCCATGCATGAAAATTAATTGAAGAATTTTGAGGTTTTACCTTGTAATGCGAAATTTGAGAAAATTTCTTGTGGATTGATTCAAGTTTAGATCAAAAACTGACAAGATGCTAACTGTGCGAGAGAGATGGCTTACGAAGTTTTTAGTAGCGGAATTGGGGAGAAGCCAGAGAGCTCTCCACGTCCTTCGTTTGGATTTTTTTCTTTCCGAGATCTAGGCGAAAGAAAAAGAGCGCTCACACAAAAATCCAGAAATTTCTTCTCCACCGGGGCCATTCTCAAATTGAAGAATCCCAACTTTCGAGTCTCTCATGTTAAGATTGTTGAGAAAATAGAGAGTTTACAGCAGTTCAAATCCTTGAATGCGGAAATCACGGAAGCTTTCTTGAAGACTTCAGCATGGATATCAACTAGAATCTTGGTTCAAGGTCTTTTCCAGCAGGAGAAGTTCAATCTTGCCTCTGCTTGAGGCCCCTCTCCTTTTCTTTTTTTTCTTTTTTGTTTCTATTTTCCTTTTACATTTGAGTAAAATACCATTTTCTAAACGTTTTTATGTTCATATTTCTATATTAGCAGTTTTCTATTTGCATGAAACACCATTATATTATATTAGTAGGAAAAGAAGAAGAAAGAAAAGAAGAAGAGAGAAT
>JAMKYM010000382.1:0-71399 GCA_026541065.1 Canavalia ensiformis | reverse complement strand
TCAAATTTAGTGTATCCGCTTGCCCGTCATCATTGCCACATAATTTGCACATTAATTTCTTTTTATGGGTTTAGTTTATTTTAAAAATATACTTTTTAATAATTTTCATATAATTTCTTCATATCATAATTATTTTTAAAAATTTATTCATTTCCTATCATGTTATTTGATTATAAGAATAAAATACGTAGGGTAAGTCTTTCTTCTAATGATCACCTTCATTTTTACGTCATATATATTTTGTTGTCCTATGTTCATTCTTTTTCAATCAATCAAATTTTCTTATTTTCTGTGTTCATTCAAAAAACAAACAAATAAAAGACAATGATATCAATTAAAAGTACTTAAATATTAAATATTTTAAAGAGCCCATATTTAATAGTTAATTCTAAATTCAAGAGAAATGATGGCATTCAACTTACGTAAAAGATAAGTTGTGTCTTTAATACAACAGCCATAGTTTCCCAATATATCATGCCCGTGAAGCACCTTCCATCATTCCATTTGATGGACACAGGTAATGATCTCCACCTTCCGGGAGAACCTTTGCTTTTACCCCAAAAAAATAATTATGTTATTTTATTATAAATTAGTTTAATAAATAGCTTATAAATAAAAGAATCTAAACTAAAATATTAAACACTTATTATCATATTTATATTTTTAATAAAGTTTTATAAATCACTTTTTATTCTTTAAATTAGGCATGTTATAAATTTGTGCATAATACTTAAATTTTCAAACTAAATAGATCTCTTCAAAAATAAGGTTAAGCCAGTTTAAATGATGAGCGGACAGTATTCTCAGTATAAGACGAAAGAATAGTTCGCTTTGAGTTCATCACACAACTGTGTGTCTTATTGCAAGTTTTAGTTCTAAAATTTTATATTAACAACACTACTTTCCTTTTGCTATGCTATTTCATGTGGGTTTTCAGTTAAAACTACCTTTTGAACAAGCCGTGAAATCTCTTTTCATTTAAAATATATATTTAACAATTTGTTTAAAACTTTATATTTCCTTTTTCTTTTTCTATTTAATTATTTTATGGGTGTCAATTTTTTCCACATGTTCTCTTTTTATTTTCACTATTGTTTTATTTTATGTCATATAACATTGTTTAAAGAATTAAGTATAGCTTTTAGATTTAACGAGAGTGGAGAAATTTAATTAGGTGTCAAAGTGATGTTGAAAATATTATTTGATCCTATTCCTATAAATTTTTAAGAACTACAGATTTTATAAATTGAAATTGGTATAATTATCTAAGAAAATGTCTATTTACATTTTCATGTAAGAATTATCCTTAAATTCTTCGAGGACTTTATTGGAGTTGAAGCCAGTTGAAGAGTTTTGTAGAAGAAATAATTTGGAAGAATAATTTGTATACTTCTAAAATTGTAGAAGGAAAGGACAAAACTATTAGTGTGACTATTTATCATGTTTGATTTTTAGTAGAGGGCCGATTGAACCACGTACATGTGTTGATATTTTGTTTCTATGTTATGGATTATTGTTTTTTCTTTTTCCTTTATTAAAAATTGTATATTTGAGTTTTATAGGATTAAATTTTATGATATAATGCTTTTATATCTTATATGAAATTCCATCAATTTCTATTACAAATTTAAATCAGTTAATCACTTGTGATATAAAAATGAAGTTCATTTTAGAATAAGTGGAGTTGCATTACAATTCAAGTAACGGATTAACATCGAGACATAAATTTAAAATAATTTTTTATTCAAATCAAATGTTCAAAAATTCATATTATAAAAACGAATACTTACATCATATAGAAATGAAACCTTAAAACGTAATAATATTTAATATATATATATATATATATATATATATATATATATATATATATATATTTTGTTTCTATGTAAAACATGCATTTACATCCCCATAAAATCATATTAATGTTTAAATTACATAGGTAAATATTAGAATCATATAAGAAAGAAAACTTTAACTATATTTTAATTAATATTTTTTTCAGTATCATATTGCAAGTCCTGTTTTCACCCGACACTGTGGATTATGGCAGCAATTTTTATAATATCTCTGTTAAGGATTTGTTAACAAAAATGGAAGAATACAAACAAAAATAAATTTTCTTGTTCCTATGTATTAAGAGACAAATGAAAAAAATGTGCAATTAAGTTGAACAATTAAGGTGTGTGTACATAGCTAAGCTAATGTAAATTGATGCAACTAAGCTGAACAATTTTCTAACTAAGCTGAACAATTTAACTGTGCATACACCAATACCCTGCAAACATGGCTTAATACTTATATCAATTGCCACTAATATTTCTATCTTTTAATATCAGGATCTTCTCAAATAAATTAGAAATTAAGTTTTACTCATACGATTTAATATCAAACTAAGAAGAAACTTTAGACTTAGATGTGGTTGGGGTGCGCCAGGCCCATGCAATAGTGCAACACAAAGGTGACACTCAGAGATCCCAGTAGCAAGCTACTGAATTGGAACTCCCCCTACAAAAATTAATTTAATATCGTGTGAGCCAATGGCTCACATATCAGATATTAAACTGATAAGAACAGATACTACACTTGATCTTAGCCAAAAGGCCGAGAAAGGTATGCTTCCAACACTATCATGTCTTTTCTTTTATAGTTTGTATTTGCAGTTCTCTTTTGATGCGCAATCGAGATGGGACTGCATAACAAAGATTAGTCCACTTTGGTATGGATTGAAATTGTCATAAATAGGATGTTTTTATAAAAGTTCATTGAATCTTGAAGCATGTTCTTGATGAGTTTTTGGATTTAACTTATCTAAATTTTTGATAAAAACAAAAAAAAAAAACTATTAACAAGATGAAGCAAGATTTTAATGGTTAAAAAATTGCAATCGTTTAAATAAGAACTTACAACACTTATCAATAAAAAGTCTAAATAATAAATTAAAAAATTATTTAAAATATTAATTTTCATTATGAAATCATAACTTGGTCTAAATTAGAAATTATATGCGAATAATCTCAAGTCAAAATACCACAACTTTTAGATTAGGATTTATTTCAAAATAAAATATAAAATTATAAATATAATATGTGATTTAATTTGGTTCAGAATTTGAGAATCTGAGAATCAAAACAAATAAAAATATATATTTTTAAATTTTTTATTTTTGAAATTGTTTCAATCAGTTTTTGAGCACCACCTAATTTTTGAAAAAAATTTACACATATTTCAGATTCTTTTCTCGTGTTCAATTTTCTTGATTCTTCATTATTTTTTTTAATAAAAAATTATTTTTGTTTAATTTCCTCGTTTTAAATTTAATTCAGAAGTTAGTAGAGATATTGCTCTTTCTCCATGGGTGGGATTTCCTTCACCAATGGCTTCCTTATGCTATGTTATATTTCCTTGTTGGCTTTTGCATGACATCCTTCCTTCATCTTTCCACCAGTTGATTCCTAATGGATTAATTATAGCTTTTAAATTCAACAAGAATGGAGGGATAATATTTGGTATCAAAGAAATTTTGATTCCTATCCCTAAAAATTTATTTATCATTTCTATAACTTTAAACTTTTAAATTATACACATTTTTGTGCATTAAATTACATGCATGATGCACAAATTATTTAGATGACATTGACAACCAATAAAAAGCCGAATTGTACTATCATTTATAATTAACGTTTGGTTTTAAAAAATATTTTTTATTTTTTGTTTTTAAAATTTTATATAAAAAACAATGAAAAATAGTTATTTTTTAATTTTACTATTTTTAGAATAAAACTTTAAAAATAAAAAATAGAATAAAAATAATATAATATTTTTTATAACAGAAAATATTTTTTTTAAAAACCAAATATCACCAATTATTTAAACTAAAATTGTAAAATACTTCCTTATGGTTAGGATTAATTTTAACATACATCTCAATTATATTCAAAGGTTTAAAATTAATTTTATTCAATTTTAAACCTATCATATTGAAATCATGGAACTTATTTACCAAATTTAAAAATAACATCAATCTCTGTCTATTTAATTATATAAAAAGTTTTAGTAAAAGATAATTCATAAATATTTCCAGAACCTTTCAAAGTTAAATCTATGATGTTGGTTGAGTAATGTAATTTAAAGTTTTAAAAAAATAGAAAGCAACATTATATCATCTCAAAAATTTTTCCTAAATTCTAATAATAATTTTAGTACTTTATAAAAACATTTAGAAATTTTGAAATACAATTTTTTTACCTAAAAAAACTATTAAAAAAGATACTTAAGGATGTTTCAGAATGATTTATGTTGTATTCAATTACAATACCTTCTTAATATTGTATAGAATATCAAATAAAAATTATATTTAATATCTTAAAAATATGAACACATTGAATATGGGATTGACTTTTTATTTATTATTTAAGGGATATCCTTGTTGGAAGCAGATACCTTAGAATGATTTGTGGGATTTTAATATATTAAACAAACTAAGTCACATTTTTGATTTAAAATAAATAAAACAATATTAAAAAATAATTTATAAATCTCAATTATATGTATTACTGAAAAATATAGTAATACAAAATTCAAATGTTATAATATTGGAAACTTATTTTCATTTACGAGCAACAAATACTAAATTGATTTTAGAAAAATGAATATTTAATTTTAATTATGTAAATAAATTATTTATATACACATTTTTACTTTATAATTCTAACTTGAATATATTCAAATACTATCTAAATGAAGGCACTAAGATTTGTTTAATAATAAAAAGTTAAAAATTAAAATAGTTTATATGGAATCTTAGATTTTGAACATCATCATTTTCCAAGTGTATAAAAAAACAAACGCTATCCAAATCTATAACTGCAACTCATCAAGAGACCGTTGCTGTGCCAAAGCATTTGTCTTAATATGTTTAAGTACTTCCTCAAAAATCATGTCTAGAGCAGTTCATAGACTATACAACATCTGAATGGAAAGAGTGTATGGCCAATAGGTTCCCCAACTTGTAGAATTTCATGTAGTCATTTCAGTCAAAGAAAACTCCAAGTGATGTAGCAGTTTTAGGTCATGCACACACAATACATATCCCTGTGGGAAGTGAAAGAGCATTCTGAGGGCCTCACAACCACATCTACTTCATCATCCTTTCAGAAATCAACAGCACATATGGAAGATACTCCATCAACAATGAAGGGCTGGATGCTGGTAATCATTTGAGTGTCCAAAATACAATGTGATGACCATTTTTTAAGAAACAAATGGAAAAAAACATAGAATACATAAGAACAATAAAATATGAAGTCTTGAAAAGCTAGTGACGGGAAATGAATGATATATATTCTCAAAATTCTACATTATTTAAATCTCATTCCTTCTAAGTTTTTATATATTTGTCTTTTGTTTCATTAATTATTTTGGATAATGAATTAGAATGTAGATAGCTAGCTAACCCAAATACATGTCTAAACGAAACAACAATTAATTTATTTGGTTTTTATTGCTATGTTTTATTACATAGTCATTCATGTACGCTTTGATTATTCTTTATTTTATTTTATTGAAGCATTATTTTTTTAACTGTTGCGAAACTAATTTTTGACTATTAGAAGTTGGTTGACTGCATCCCAAAGTACTATAAGGAAAGCACGCTCTAGCACTTCTCTACCTTGTGTAAGACTTCAACAATTTTCTCTAAACTCCTCTCTCTAGACAATCTAGTGTGAGCTTCAACATTAAATTTTGAGTACATAATTATTTGCATGCCATTGGATTAACCTTAGGAGACAACATTGAATCAGATTATTCCGGAGATTTGCTTGATTTTTTTCTTTCAAAATAATATTTCGCATTATGCAGTGTCCTTCTTTATCTAACTATTTGCAGTGATTATAAGAAAATGTGCTTTAATGATCTAAAAAATCATTGTCATTCAAAGTGAACTATTGCATGAGTTTAAGGATGTTGCACGTGAACATTTATCATTTATTTTTATTGCATATCCTTTACTTTTGGCTAGAGGTTAATGGCATAGTCCAGTTAAGTGGCTGATAAAGGAGCACATGAGTAACAAAATTACAAATATATTTTTTTATCAGCAACTGAATTTATTAGCAAATGGAGTACTAGGGATAACAAAATTACAAATATTAGGAGTTAATTTTTCATTAAACTCATTTTTATTTATTGCTTGATATAAAACTACTATAATTATATTGTATCACATCCTAGAACTGCAAGCACCAAATCCAAAGGACGAACGAAGTGAACGAACTCAAGATATTGATTAGTTCAAAAAGAAAATTATGTAAGAAAATAAATGGTACGAGTCCATTCTTATAATATGGTACAAGTCCTGTTTTGACCTGATAATGTGGATTCTGGGCGCAACTTTTATAATATCTCTGTTAAGGATTTTTTGAACAAAACTGGAAGATATCAATAATATAATTTTTTGCTTGTCCCCATGTATTAAGAGACAATTGAAGAAAGAATGCAATCAAATTGATAAAATTAACCATTAAGGTGCGTACATAGTAGCTAAGCTAATGCAGATTTAACTGATGAAACTAACCTGAACAATTTCAAACTAATCTGAAACTATACAGTCAGGAAAATTAACTGTGCATACGCTAATATCCTGCTACATCGCTTGGTGTTGGTACCAACTCAATTGCTACTTATTGTTGATTAATGACCTACACCAGAAAACGATTGGTATATATACTCATCACGTGTTTACATCCGTTGAAAGATAAAAAAATTGAAAAATCAGGGAATTGAGAGACGTAAAAGTAAGAGGAGAAAAAATCAGATAAAAGAAACAAATAAATCAGAAAAGTTCAAAACCGCTGATTTCACCACTGGCTCACTATAAACAATTCACTTAGTGTTACTTCTTGGTCAAAAAACCAGCAGGATTAGCTACTGAAATTATGCTTCAGACAGTTGAAAAATTTATCATTTATTATACCAAATTAGGTTCCAGTTACAAAGTTATATATTAAATTAAAATAAAACATCACATGATAATATAAACTATTTTAAATAAATTTCCAACATCAGAGAAACTCTCAACTAGAATTGGTTGGGGTACACCAGGCCCATGCAATGGTGCAATCCATAGGCGACGAATTGAGATCCAAGAAGCAAGCTACAGAACTGGACCTCCCCCTAGAAAAATTAATTTAATATCATGTAAGCCAATGGCTTACGTATCAGATATTAAACTGATAAGAACATATACTACACTTGATCTTAGCCAAAAGGCCGAGAAAGGTATGCTTTCAACACTATCATGTCTTTGCTTTTATAGTTTGCACTCACTGTTCTGTTTTGCTGCGCAAATGAGGTGGGAGTTGAAAGCCCGGTGACACCTTGAGAAACACTGAAACAGCTATCTTTAAATGTTCCTTGTTACTTCTGGAAAGGCATTAACTTGGTTCCACTCAAACTTGTGCATCCTTTCTATCACCACAAGACATTAAGAAAAACTAGAGATGTTACAATAAATTCACCACCTGATTAAGTCTTAAAAGCTACAACATAATAAAATAAAAGGAAGAAGGGCAATGCAAGAATTTCTCAGAATCCAGTTGCGGGAATCAGAAACAATTGTTCTTACTTGACAAAAACTAAGCCTTTTCGCCTCATTTTTTGGGCATCAAACCAACCAACCATCCATTTTCAAAGTACACAATTTAGAAAGAAAAGGGAGAAGTATTATTTGAGAACATGGTTGCAAGCATGCAACAATTCCTTGCTTCAGTTGCAGCTAAGGTCCTCATTATTTTTGATGATTTTTCTCCTAGTTTTTTCCCCTTTCCATTGTTTCAAGACTACTAGTTATCCAAACTGTAAGTACTTAAACAATTATAATCTCGGCATCATTTTTTTGGTTTTATTACATTGCATTATTACTGGAAAAGAATTTTATACTGAGATGTGTTATCATATTATTTAATGAATTTGATTGAATATAAAATTTAAAATTTATTAAATAAAATAGCAACATGTTATTGAATGAGAGTATAAAATTTATTTATGTTGGACCCTTACCTCAATTTCCCTAAAAAAAAAACAGGATAGGGGAAAGAGAACAAAGCTTAATATACTAATAGCCAGAACAGGCAGAGAACATGAAGTGGCTACAGAACCTCACCTCACTTGATTTTTTCACTTCCAAAACCATTTACATTGGAAAGGGAACAAGATAAATAACATACTGGAAGCAACAATTCAGAATTTTAGATATAGAGACAGAGACAGAGACAGAATTCCTAGTAAAATTGTATTGAAAGAACCAAACTTAGAAGACTCAAATATACATGCGAAGATAGCAAATATGATAGAGTTTTGCTATATTGGAAGTATTCTGTAAGATATCTTCTTTGAATTCTCCTACTATTGTATAAAATAAAAAATTGCATATATTTATTATCTTAAAAACATAGAAACATGGAGAAAATAACAGGGAAGGATCATGCAAACTATAGGAACAGAGCAGAGCACGTTCCAACTTAGATAATTGGTCCATTATTTATTTTGGCATTTACAAGTCCCATATTTGCTAGCATGTAAGAAGAACCATTCTTTATAAAACTGTGACAAGCATGTTGGAACGCCGAGCTGGGTAGCGTCAGCTTGTGTCCCAAGTGGGGGCAATAAGGTGAAGAAACATGAGTTTGGCTTTGCTGGGTTGGGTTGGTGGGTGCACCATGGTGGCCTGCCCGCTCCAAGTTGAGAGTTGAGCTTTATGGGGTCTGAGCGAAGGTTCAGGTCTGGTTCCTGGACGAGAGGGCAATGCGTGAGGCTGGTTTTCTGAGCAGCGAACACACCTGGGTCTTGACAGTGGAGGGATCACGACGGGTTTGCCTGCACTTCCTACTCCACACAAAGCCCTGGTTTAACACTCCTTGAATCATCGCTTTTTACTACGTTTTAGTGTATCAGTTTCATATAAATTTATTGTGGTGATTATTTTTTTAAATAGAGGTATAAGGCTCCAATCTACTAATAAAAAAAAATTTATCAATTAAAAAGTAAAAACAAAGTAATCAATATATGAATTCATTCTAGCGGTTCATTTTTTCAATTAAGATATACAATTAATAACATGGAGAACAATAAAATTTTACAGACCGCCTAATTGACATCACTGATAGAATCTCTGCTATTAGCAACATAGAGTATAACAAACAATCAACAGGATGAAGAGAGCTCCAATGGTTAAGAAGTTCCACTCGTTCCAATAAGAACTTACAACAGTTATCAATAAAAAGTCTAAATACCTCTATTTAAAAATTTATGGGGTCTGAGCGAAGGTTCAGGTCTCTTGGTTCCTGGACGAGAGGGCAATGCGTGAGGCTGGTTTCACAGAGCAGCGAACACCTCTGGGTCTTGACAGTGGAGGGATCACGACGGGTTTGCCTGCACTTCCTACTCACACAAAGCCTGGTTTGCCTTACTCCTTGAATCATCGCTTTTTATTACGTTTTAGTGTATCAGTTTCATATAAATTTATTGTGGTGATTATTTTTTTAAATAGAGGTATAAGGCTCCAATCTACTAATAAAAAAAAATTTATCAATTAAAAAGTAAAAACAAAGTAATCAATATATGAATTCATTCTAGCGGTTCATTTTTTCAATTAAGATATACAATTAATAACATGGAGAACAATAAAATTTTACAGACCGCCTAATTGACATCAATGATAGAATCTCTGCTATTAGCAACATAGAGTATAACAAACAATCAACAGGATGAAGAGAGCTCCAATGGTTAAGAAGTTCCACTCGTTCCAATAAGAACTTACAACAGTTATCAATAAAAAGTCTAAATACCTCTATTTAAAAATTTATTCAAAATATTAAATTTTATTATGAATTCATAACTTCATCTAAATTAAAAATTACCAGTAAAAAATGATGTCAAGTGAAATTCCACCACTTTTATATTAGGATTTATATGAAATCATATATATATATATATATATATATATTTGTAATATTTGAATTTGGTTTAGAATGTGAGAATCAAGAATCAAAGCAAATAAAAAATATATTTTTTTTATTTTTTATTTTGTAATTCTTTTTATTTTTAAAATTATTTGAATCAGTTTTTGAGTATCACCTAATTTATGCTAAAAAAATATACATATTTAAGTCTCTTTTATCATGTTCAAGTTTCATGATTCTTCGTTTTTTTATTAACATTATTTTTACTTAATTCTCATTTTAGATTTAATATAACTTCAAAAGGTATTCAGAGAGAGATATTGCTCTTCTTTCATGGATTGGTCATCATATATGATTTCCTTATTGCCTTTTGCATGACATACTCCCTTTATCTTTCCACCATTGCAGACTGATAAGATTTGGTATCAACTTAAATTTGACATTTGAATCCTATACCTAAAAAGTTATTTATTATTTTCCATAATTTCATACTTTTATAATATATATAATGCACAAATTAATAAAAAAGATATAAACAACCAACAAGAAGTAGGAGTCAGATCACACTATCATTCACATTCAAATGTTCAAACTAGAATTGTGGGATCCTTCCTTAAGGAAGATGGATCCCTCCAAAAATAGGTGGATGCCGATTTAAGTGATGAGAACACGGTATTCTTTAGTAAAAGGCGAAAGAATAGTTCGCTTTGTGCTCAACACACGGTGCCATGTTCTTTCACGAATTAGTTCTAAATTATTATATTAACAACAACACTACCTTCCTTTTAGTACTCTACCCAATGTGGGCTTTGTATTCAATATTGTCTAAGCTTTCTCACAGTATTAACCCAAGAAGCAAAGTGAACCTGCTTCCAATTGTGTGATTAGTTGCAATCCCTATTGCACAAACTAAAGAGACGGTTAAGCTTGAAGAACTCCTAAAACAAGTCTCTTAGAGATGCTGCACTTTTCCATGGATGGGGTTTCCTTCACCCTTCACCAATGGCTTTATATTTCATATATGATGATTTTCTTCTTGATTTTTGCATAATATATTTCTTTCATCTTTCCACAACATTACATGATGGTTGTTAGTAAGGATAGAAGCACAAACTTCATCACTATCAATAATGCAACAATTGCCACACCTATTAAAACAACTACTAATTAATGATCATTATCAATATGGTTTATAAACAGTTATAATGGCCAAATGTATCAAAGAGTGATATGGTGATGAAAGACACTAACAAGAAGTTCAAGATCTAAAGAAAATATTTGTTTTTGTTTGTGATAATGGATATATGACTACTAGTTTTACTGGTAATCGTGTTGTTTTTATAACCTTTATACTCCCCCTTTTCCCCCCTTTTGACCACAGAGATTGGAATTCTTTGAATACTTGTTACATCATTACAAAGTATATCTTGCAAACCTTGTAAATGAGGTTGCTTTACTGGCTGGAAGACAAAACAATACTGTGGTGAAGAAAATTAATTTCATCCAAGCTGTAGAAAAATCTGTAGTTGTAAGTTACACTCACTCATTGTGGTCTATAATTGACTCCATTTAGTTGGTGTATAGTATCTTATTCCTACAGTTGATCATAGATGTATGGTATGGATAAAAGTAGTCTAACCTGAAAATATCCATTAACTACTAACATGACTAGAATCTTGACCTTTGGTTTTTTTAATGTTGGCTCTTCAATTTTTTTTATATATATCTAATTTTTACAGACTTTACAGTTTACTAGTTTGGTATGATTTTCTAATTTACAAGTGACAAAATATTTATTTATTTTTCACTTTTGCAATCAGTTGTGGTGAAAATTATTTGTTTTAGGATATAGAGAAGATTGCCAAGTGGCGAGAAAGAGGGAAGGGTGTAGCAGGCGCTTGAACGATGATTCAATTTGTTAGTTTTCTGATGAGTAATTTTTTAAATTTATTTTATAAAATACTATTTCTTAATTTTTGAAATTAAACATTAAAAGAATTTTAACCTGGTTTATTTTATATTTTTTGTTATTCATATTTTAATATATTATTTTTTTTTATTTATTTTCTTTTTAAAAATAACTTCTTGAAATCTAAAAATTAAAAGTAATTCATACACCCTTTAATATCTTGCCTTAGTACTTAATCAGACCATAGGTCCTGTGTGAATAGCCACTCTTTCTAGCGGTGGAATGGAGAAAGAATCAGGTCCTGCGTATGCTGATTTTAGTCTGAATATAACAGGAACATCTTGTTGATCTTATTCAAAGAAAAGTGCAAACATTACTCTAGTCTGCATTGGCTGTAGCACTTTCCATTATCCCAGCTAATCCTGTACTTGCCCTATTTAATGTATGGTGATGTGTTCGGTGATTGCCGAACAATAGCAATGAATACATGCAATATCTTACAATTAATTAGATGGATAATAGATATGTTTAGGGTTAAAGCTTTGCTTTCTATTAAAATAATATGAAGCAAAATTTGTATTTGGATTTTAAAAGTACATAGCCTTTTGATATCACTGTCGTATGCCCCGTAACATAGCTGTTTGGGGTTAAAGAGTCAGACAAAAATGCTCATTTAACCATATGTGCATGTGTAATTTGTATTAAACTTATATACTACATCACACCAATTGAAATCGCATAAAAGAATTATATTTTAGATTTGGGTTGAGTTTTTGAAACCTATCAAATAGAGATAGAGAATAGATTTGGGTTTTGAATTTCACTCCTAATTGAAATCGCATAAAAGAATTATATTTTAGATTTGGGTTGAGTTTTTGAAACCTATCAAATAGAGATAGAGAATAGATTTGGGTTTTGAATTTCACTCCTATTGTTATCTATAATTCAATACAATGGTCATGTGAAGGGATTTTAATGCACCTGGGATGTTACCATATTATTTGCTCCATGAGTGCATATTGATAGCCGCTTCATTTGGGCTTAGCAATGATGCTCCAATGATGCTTAATCTTCAGAATAGGAGGGTGAAGAGCTACACAAGTGGTTCAGATTTGTAGTCTTCAAAGGTAAACAACAGTCTCTTATTCCTGATAGTTAGGAGTTGTTTATAATGCTAGTGCCGTGAGGCGTAACTTAGGGAATGGGTTTTGACATCATTTTCAAATAGCATGAGTTCACCTACAACTTTGTATATTCCTGAACGCTCAATTTTGAAATCATTTTTGACAAGTAGGCAGCATTTTATTTGTGTTATAGCTCAATTTACTAAACCAAAGCCAAAGGAAATGGGAAGATGCAGATATATTCACTCCAATGCCTCTTCAAAGGTTCACATGTCTTAATTGCAACCACCTTATTACATATCACACATACACGGTATATGAATTTGTTGTGTACTGATTATTATTTTGGTCATACGATATGTGATTGTACAAAGTTAGATTCTGTGAAATATATTATATACAGGACTCTGCCATATGTTACTCCATGTTACATACAACAAAATCATTAAATAAAATTCAATGTCATACTGTGATTAGGCAAAAATATATTATTTTAATAAGTATTTTTTTGTATCATATTACAAGTCCTGTTTTTACCTGACAATGTGGATTCTGGTAGCAATTTTTATAATATCTCTGTTAAAGATTTTTTAACAAAACTGGAAGAATATCAAAAAAATAAACTTTTGCTTGTTCCTATGTATTAAGAGACAATTGAAGAAAATGCGCAATTAAATTGATGAACCTTCAAGGTGCGTACATAGTAGCAAAGCTAAACTAAATTTAACTGATGCAACTAACCTGAACATTTCCTAACCAATCTGACACTACACCACAATCAGGAAAATTAACTCTGCATACACCAATACACTGCTACATCGCTTAGTGTTCGTATCAATTAACATTTTCACTACATTAAAATTAATCTACAAGTTATGAAAAACGATTGGTATATACTCATCACGTGTTTACACCCATTGAAAGATAAAAAACATGAAAAACCAGGGAACTGAGAGAGGTAAAAGTAAGAGGAGAAAAATCAGAAAAAAGAAATAAAAGTATAAATCAGAAAAGTTGTACACCGCTTATTTACCACTTCACTATAAACTATTCATCTAGTTGTGTTAGTAAATCTCAACTTTCTTGGTCAAAAAACAAGCAGAATTAGCAACTGAAAATAACAGAAAATTCCGAAAGTTAATCGCAGTACAAATTAAGCTTTCTTTAACAGTTTAGAATTTTTACCTTAATTAAACTTCTCAAACAGTTTAGAAATTTTACCTTTATTACACCAAATTAGGTTTCAGTTATAAAGTTATATATTAAGTTAAAAGAAAATGTCAGATGTTAAAAACATAATTAAAAATAAACTTCAAAAAATATGAGAAACTTTCAATTACATTTGGTTGCGCCAAGCCCTTGCAATAGTGCAACACAAAGGCAACACTGTAGAGATCCCAGTAGCCAACTACAGAATTGGACCCACGTATATTAAATTAAAAGAAAGGATCACAAGATATACATAATTCAAAATAAATTTCTAAAATAAGAGAAACTCTCAACTAAAATTGGTTGGGGTATGCCAAGCCCATGCAATGGTGCAACACATAGGCGACAAAGTGAGATCCAAGTAGCAAGCTACAAAACTGGACCTCCCCCTGGAAAAATTAATTTAATATCATGTGAGCCAATGGCTCACGTATCAGATATTAAACTGATAAGAACAGATACTACACTTGATCTTAGCCAAAAGGCCGAGAAAGGTATGCTTTCAACACTATCATGACTTTTCTTTTATAGTTTGCACTTACTGTTCTGTTTTGCTGCGCAAGTGAGTTGGGATTTGAAAGACCGGTGAGACCGTGAGAACACAACACCTATCTTTGAATGTTCATGTTACTTCTGGCCAAGCCAAGGCATTATTAACTTGTTCCTCTCAAACGTGTGTATCCTTTCTATCACCACAAAGACATTAAGAAAAACTAGAAGATGTTACAATAAATTCACCACTTTATTAAGTCTTTAAAGCTACAACATAATACAATAAAAGGAACAAGGGAAAGGAAATGTAAGAACTTCTCAGAATCCAGTAGCGGGAATCAGAAACAATTGTTCCTACTTGACAAAACTAGGCCTTTCGCCCTCATTTTTTGGGCATCAAATCAACCATCCATTCAAAGTACACAATTTGAAAAGTAAAGGAAGATGTATTATTTGAGAACCTGGTTGCAAGCCTGCAACAATTCTTTGCTTCGGTTGCATCGAAGGTCCTCATTATTTTGTTATTTTTCTCCTTGTTTTTTCCCCTTCCATTGTTACAAGACTACTAGTTGCTTGTCTTTGGATTATACAGTTTACCAATTATTTGATGCAAACTTTAAAACCAGAAATAAGGGAATATTAATACCATTAAATGTAGCATTCAAGCAGTAAGCATTTCAGTTTAAGTAAATTTGTTCTTAACCTCTCTTCTAAGTCAAGGCTAAGTGTGTTCTTCTAACAATGAGGGAAAGATATCCAAACTGTAAGTACTTAAACAACTATAATCTCGACATCATTTTTTTGTTTAATTTCATTGCATTATTACTAGAAAAGAATTTTATACTGTCATGCGTTATCATATTATTTAATGAATTCGATTAAATATAAAATTTTAATTTATTAAATATAAAATTTTAATTTATTAAATAATGTAGCAACATGTTATTAAATGAGAATATAAAATTTATTTATGTTGGTGGTACGCTTAGTTAATTCTTAATTTTTTAAATATGAAATACATAAGATAGAAGAAACTTATATGGAATATTAATGACAGTGAACAAAAAATCTGAAGAGGCCACACTAAAGCATTGTGAAACTCAAAATTTGTTTGTAAACTAAAGAAATATCCGAGGTGAGGCCTAAGAGGAGTTTACCTAAGGAATATCTTGTGGGTTGGAACTTTTTGAGAACAAGAAAGTGCCCCTCCTTTCTATGTAGCCCAAGAAAATTGTAAAGAGTTAATATATTAACATACAAGCATTTAGGGACAAGAAGGTTATGCAAAATTAAAATAAATGGGAAACAAAAAAACTTAGTATCTTCTAAACCTTCCACAGGTAAATTACCAAATCCTGACTCTTGTAATAAACTTTGACCATCAAGATCTGAAGTATTAAACAATGAGTGGCTGCTGCTCTGCTTCCTTAGAGTGGGTGCAGGTGCAATCTTGGTGCTATTGTTGATTATATGAAGCATACCACAACCAGAAAATACAAAAAGACAGCAAAAGCAAAGGCAAATATTATGAATAGAGCAATACCAAATCCTGCACACCGTATTTTGTTGATGTTTCCAAACTTTATTCATGGTAGATGCCAATTCCATTATGAAATGGATCACTAGGATGAAGCAGAACAAACCATGAGTACACTAAAGAAAAGTGAAAGATAGTTTCAAATTGTGTGATGCTTAAGCGTTTGTTCAAATTGTATGTAAAATTACAGTATGACGTTTTCTAATATTCAAACATAGATCAAGAAATCAGCATGCAAAGGTATGGAGATGCTACTAGAACATATATAACATAATAAGATAAAAATATAAGCAAGTAAAAACAACAATTCTTTTTTCCAGAACACCAACCAAAAAGAAACCATTACTTTTTCTTCTTGTACTAATCTTAGCATCAATGCTTGTAACCTCCAAATCGCAATCACATACAAAAAGAAATGAAATAAGAAAGAAATAAAAAAACACAAAATACTAATATTATATAATATCATCTAATCATTCAGCAACCAAGTTTTTTCATTTGATTCAAATTTCCAATCAACAAATCATATTCCAAAATTGTGATAGAGCTTGAATGTTCAAGATTAACCTGATATTGCAAGGATGAATTATTGATTCAGTAACATGACCAAAAGGGGAAATTATAGAAAATGATTTAGCACCATTGTTGTTCTATTAGAACAATTTTGCAATATCTGAAACTAACAATCTAAAAAAAACTGTTTTGGACACTCACCTCAAATTTCCATAAAGAAAGAAGAGGAATAGGGAAAATATAAAGCTTAATATACTAATAGCCAGAACATGCAGAGAACATGAAGTGGCTACAGAACCTCACCTCACTTGATTTTTTCACTTCCAAAACCATTTTCATTGGAAAGGGAACAAGATAAATAACGATATTGGAAGCAACGATTCAGAATTTTAGGTATAGAAACAGAGACAGAATTCCTAGTAAAATTCTATTAAAAGAACCAAACTTAGAAGATTCAAATACACATGCGAAGATAGCAAATATGATAGAGTTTTGCTATATCCTTGAAAGTATTCTGTAAGATATCTTCTTTAATTCTCCTACTATTGTATAAAATAAAAAATTGCATATATTTATTATCTTCAAAACATAAAAACATGGAGAAAATAACAGGGAAGGATCATGCAAACTATAGGAACAGAGCAGAGGACGTTCCAACTTAGATAATTGGTCCATTATTTATTTTGGCATTTACAAGTCCCATATTTGCTAGCATGTAAGAAGAACCAGTCTTTATAAAACTGTTACAAGCATGTTGGAACGCCGAGCTTGGTAGCGCCAGCTTGTGACCCAAGTGGGGGCAATAAGGTGAAGAAACATGAGTTTGGCTTTGCTGGGTTGGGTTGGTGGGTGCACCATGGTGGCCTGCCCGCTCCAAGTTGAGAGTTGAGCTTTATGGGGTCTGAGCGAAGGTTCGGGTCTCTTGGTTCCTGGACGAGAGGGCAATGCGTGAGGCTGGTTTCACAGAGCAGCGAACACCTCTGGGTCTTGACAGTGGAGGGATCACAGGTTGGCCTGCACTTCCTACTCAAACAAAGCCTGGTTTGCCTTACTCCATGAATCATCACTTTTTGTCCCTCAATTTTTCAAGAAGCAACTTTTTTAGTTAAGGTATATATAATTTAATCAATATATAAAAATTTTATTGTGGTGATTATATTTTTGAATAAAGAGGTATAAGGTTGCAATTGAATATATCAAATAAGTTCAACATAACATTAAACCTACTAATCAAAAACAATTTTATCAATTAAAATAAAAGTAAACTAATTAATTTAAGAATTCATTCTACCGATTAATTTTTTCAATTAATAGATATAAGATTGCTATTGAACAAATTTAAATTGATATAACATAAAATTGATAGAATTTCTGCCATTAGCAACAAACTAATAACAGGATGAAGAGAGACTAATGGTTAAGAAGTTGCAGTCGTTCCAATAAGAGCTTACAAAGTCTAAATAATAAATATTAAAAAATTAAATTTCATTATGAAATCATAGCTTCACGTAAATTAAAAATTATAAGTCAAAATAATCTCAGATGAAATGCCACAACTTTTACATTAGGATTTATTTGAAAATAAAATAAAAAATTAGTATAAATAAATATGTATTAAAAAATACATTTCTGAATTTTTTATTTTGTAATGCTTTTTATTTTTTTAAATGATTTGAATCAGTTTCTGAGTACCACCTAATTTATGCTTAAAAAAACTATACATATTTAGGTATCTTTTCTCATGTTCAAGTTTCTTGATTCTTCATACTTTTTTCGTTATAACAAATTATTTTACTTATTAACCTCGTTTTAAATTTAATATAACTTCCGAAGTTAGTCACTGAGAGATATTGTTCTTCCTCCAAGGATGGGATTTCCTTCATCCTTCATCACTTACTTCCTTACTTAGGCTATATTTCATATATGATTTCCTTGTTGGCTTTTGCATATCATACTCTGTCAGTTTCTTCCTAATAAATTAATTATACCTTTTAAATTCAACAAGAATGGAGTAAGATTTGGTATCAAAGAAAATTTTAACACTTGAGTTCTATCCCTAAAATTTTATTTATCATTTTTTATATTTTAAAACTTTTAAATTCTACATATATTTTTATAAATTACATTGCATGTATGATGCACAAATTTAAACCCATTAGACTGAAGTCATGAACCTATCTACCAAATTCAAAAATAACATCAATCTTTGTTTATTTAATCATGTAAAAATTTTTAGTAAAAGATAATTCATAAATATTTCAAAAACCTTCCAAAATTTAATATATGATGTTCGTTGAGTTATGTAATTTAAGGTTTAATAAAAATACAAAACAATGCTATATCATCTCAAAATATTTTCCTAAATTCTAACGATAATTTTAGCACTTTATAAAAAATATTACATAAAAATATTTTGAATTTTGAAATAAAAAAATTTCTTAAAAAAAAAACTATTAAAAAATATACTTAAGAGTGTTTCAGAATGACTTATGAATTATGATGTATTCAACTACATTACCTTCTTAATACTGTATAAAAATATCAAATAAAATTAATTATATTTCATATCTTAAAAATATGAACACATTTAATATGGGATTGATTTTTTATTTAATATTTAAGGGATATCCTTGTTGGAAGGAAATACCTTAGAATGACTTGTGGAATTTTAATATATCAAACAAAATGAATCACATTTTTTATTTAAAATATACAAATATATTAAAAAATACTTATAAATCATAATTATATGTATTACTGAAAAATATAGTAATACAAAATTCAAATGTTATAAACTTTTATTAAAAATACCCATATTACATATTTTTTGGCATGACATTGCATGCATGACGCACAAATTAATTAAATGGATATAGACAACCAACAAGAAGTTAGATCACACTATCATTCACATTTAAGTTTTAAAACTTGAATTGTGGGATCCTTCCGTAAGAAAGATCCATTAAAAAAATAGGATGATGCTATTTAAATGACGAAAAAATGGTATTCTTCAGTAAAAGGCGAAAGAATAGTATGATCTGTGCTCATCACACGGGCCATGTTCATCTGTAAATGAGTTCTAAAATATTATATCCACAACATTACCTTCCTTTTGCTATGCTACTTAATGTGGCCTTTGTATTCAATATTTTCTCAGCTTTATCCAAATTTAACCAAAGAAGCAAAGGTGAACGTGCATTGTGAATATGAACCAAATTATTTGTTTTAGGATATTGAAAAGACTGCCAAGTGGCGAAAAAGTGGGAAGGGTGGGGTGCGTGCCACAATTGAAGAGCTTCTTCCTAGGTAGTAAGTGTTGAGATAAACTCTTGAAGGTGCTCCTCTATTGGCACCTTGCATTGAAGGTCATGTTGTAGTATTGACATACATTTTCATTTTAGCTTTATGCTTGGATTAAAAAAAAAAAAAAGATGAAAATTTGAGATTGGAGACTTTGGAAGCAAATCCTATATATTGTGCAATTGTAGAAGCGACTGCGTTACTCTTCAAAAATAGCAACCTACAAATGTATTTTCCGTGTATAAGTTGCATGTTTCAAATCATGAATTTTTATATATAGTGGTGTCAAAGTTTTGATATTTTTTTTTCCTTTGAAAGGAATTGGTATATTTGCTTTTTTTTTTATTCTATTGTTTTTATATTTAATTCTTTTATGATGTCAATTTTAAATAAATAGTTACTGTTAAATTACATACACATCTAAATTATATAAACTTTTATATACAAAGTTCTCATGATAGCATTACATGAATAACGTTTGGATTAATAAAATTTATTTTTATCAAAAATATTATTTTATTTAATATATATATATATATATAATAGCATGCAAAAAATATATAGTACTTAGGCGTTATATATATGTCGTGCTACGCCCAAGAGTTATTGCAGCACCATGTATAGTGACTGTTGATTCTAATTCAAATTCAATTCAAGTTCTTTGATTGTACATTAACTTCGCTTTCACGTTTGGTATAATTTATTTTAAAAAAAAATATTTTTTTAATAACTTTCATATAATTTTTTAAATCATAATTATTTATTAAAATTTATTATTTTTTTATCATATTATACTTATATTTAATTATGGGTAATAATAAACAACAATGAAAAAGAAGAAAGAAAAAGTAAAATTACTTCTTAATAAAGAGAATTCGTTTTTTAAATTACAAAATTAAGCGTGAAAGTTGTTGGCTTCTAGCTTGGAAATGTGAATTTTGAAGTGGATGTTATTGACTTTAAGCTTGGAGATGTTTAGAATGTAAAACTTTGATCAAGATGTGAGATAGTTAGAGTTATGAAGATTAAGGTAGATGAACAAGTTTTTATTGAATTTTTTCTTTATAATATGTTAATCCAATTCTATGTGTTTTATATACAAGGTAAATTTTAGATTTATTATCATAATAAAAAAAAATTGGTAAATACGATGGAACTCTAATTTAGATAAATGGTTAAAGCATTAAAGTTCATAAATTGTGGTAACTAATGTTCTATACATTGTTTCTAGAGAACTTCTAGATACTATTTTTTGCTTCTTGAATTTTCAGGATATTAAGTCTTTCTTGTAAAGGTAGATGGCAACCTTTCCAATCTGAATCATCTGTAAGTTTTAAATTTGAATCAGTAAAAAAAATAATCCACAAGCAGATGTTAACTTGATGTATTAAAGAATTCACATGACTACCTTTTAATATACATCTGTGGGACAATAGAGAAATTGACTAAGTAATGAGCTTAGAGTAGTCATTTTGGCCACTGGTATGTGATATGATATGTGATTGTTTGCAAATTTAACGGTTAAGTAATTGTATGAAGTTAGATTCTGTGAAATATATTATATATTGGACTCTGTCATATGTTACTCCACATGTTACATACAACAAAATCATTAAATAAAATTCAATATGTCATACTGCAATTATATAGGAAAAAATATATTATTTTAATTAGTATTTTTTTTTATCATATTACAATTTCTGTTTTCACCTGACAATATGGGTTCTGGCAGCAATTTTTATAATATCTCTGTTAAGGATTTTTTAAGAAAACTGGAAGAATATAAAAAATAAATAAATTTCTGCTTGCTCCTATATATTAAGAGACAACTGAAGAAAATATGCAATTAAATTGATAACCATTAAGGTGTGTACATACATAGTAGCTAAGCTAATGTAAATTTAACTGATTTTCTAACTAATCTGAAACTACACAACAGTCAGGAAAATTAACTGTGCATAAACTAAAACACACTGTTGCATCACTTAGTGTTGGCACCAATTGCCATTTTCATTAAATTAAAAGTAATCTAATAGTTATGGAAAATGATTGGTATAATACTTACCACGTGTTTACACCAATTCATAGGTAAAAAAAAAATGAAAAACCCGGGTATTGAGAGAGGTAAAACCGTACAAGTAAGAGGAGAAAATTTAGGAAAAAAAACAAAATAAAAGTATGAATAAAAAAAGTTCAACACCGCTTACTTCACTATAAACAAATTCACATAGTTGTGTTACTATCTCAATAAAAAAAAACCCAGCAGAATTTGCTACCGAACCTTCAAAAGTTAATCAGGACAAATCTGGCTTCTTAGACAGTTATAAAACCTAAATAGCAAAGATAAGATAATTTCAACCAGATTTGGTTGGGTTGCGCCAGGCCCAGGCAATAGTGAAACACATAGGCGACGCTTTGAGATCCCAATAGCAAGCTACCGTGAGCGTGTGCGTCCTTTCTATCACCACAAAGACATTAAAAAAAACGAGGTGATGTTACAATAAATTCACTGCTCGCTTAAGTCTTAAAAGCTACAACATAGTACAATAAAAGGAACAAGGGTAATGTAGAATTTCTCAGAATCCAGTTGCCCTCATTTTTGGGCATCAAATCATCCATCCATTCAAAGTACACATGGAATATTAATGACGGTGAACTAAAGATCTTATAATGCCACACTAAAGCATTGTGCAAATCTCAAAATTTATCTGCAAACTAAAGAAGAAATATCTGAGGTGAGGCATCAGAGTATTTGACCTAAGAAATATATTGTGGGTTTGAACTTTTGAGCACAAGAAAAATTCCCTCCTTTCTATGTAGCCTAAGAAAATTGTAGAGTTAATATATTATCATACAAGTATTTGGGGACAAAATTTTGACCATCAAGATCTGAAGTATTAAACAATGGGTGGCTGCTGCAATGTCGGTGCTATTGTTGACTATATAAAGCATACCACAATCAGAAAATATAGCAAGCAATTTTTTTCTTCTCCTCACAATTTTAATATCATGTCCCTTTGCTTTTTTATTTTATTTTTTGCTATAAACCAACAGAAAATAACAATATAAGCAAGTAAAGACAATAATTCTTTTTTTCCAGGACACCATCAAAAAAGAAACCAATACTTTTCCTGGTACTAATCTGAGCACCAAGGCTTGTAATCTTCAGAACGCAATCGCATACAAAAAGAAAATGGAACAAGAAAGATATCAAAAAACACAAAATACTAATATTCTATGATGTCGTCTAAGAATTCGGCAGCCAAGTTTTCATTTGGTTCAAATTTCCAATTCACAAATCATATTCCAAGAGTGTGACAGAGCTTGATGATGAAGATTGTTGATTAAGCATTTACTAGGATGTATTTGAGTCATCAATGTATACAAGGTAACTAAACTTGTTAACCGAACACCAACCACCTTCATCATTATATCACATATTAACAGGCCTTACGCCACCAGAACTACAATATCACATAATGCAAAAAACATAAAATATCAGTTGTTGGGATAAGAAAAGGGATTCCTGCAGTAGTCTTAAAAGTCTTCTTGACATCCTCAAGCAATGATTTTGTCAATGCTACAATTGCTGGGGAACAGTAGTCCTCGTTGTTCCGGTTCATTGGATGAATGATGTTGACAAAGAGATGGTTTCTTCTTGGTCCATAAACATAATGCATCTTCCTTTGCATCAAATTTCAACTTCTTTATATTCAAGCAGGTCCTGGATTTTCCCATCAATGAGCCAACCACCTGAACAAAATCCAACTTAGATAGACTACACAAGCACAGCCACCTTGGTCCATTATTTGTCTTGGCATTTACAAAGCCCATATTGGGTAGGATGTGAGACAGAGGGGTGTTTATAGTACTCTTACAAGCATGTGAGGACGCCGAGCTGGGTAGCGTCAGCTTATGACCCAAGTGGGGGCTCTAAAGTGATGAGAAATGGGTTCGGCTTTACTGGGTTGAGTTGGTGGGTGCACCATGCTGGCCTGCCCACTCCAAGTTAAGAGTTGAGCCATGGGGTCTGAGCGAAGGCACAGGTCTCTTGGTTCTTAGATAAGAGGGCAATGCGTGAGGCTGGTTTCACAGAGCAGCGAATACTTCTCTCTCTTGACAGTGGAGGGATCACAGACTGCTGCACTTTCTACTCACAGAGCCTGGTGATCTTAACTCCTTCAACCATCACTTTTTGTTTTGGTTTTGCACACACCACATAGAATGATCTGATTTCTCTCATACACAAACAGAGATATTCACTTTAGTTTTGCAAATGCAATTAAAAAAAAAACACCAACTTCAGAATTTGAGAATCCAGAATCAATCCAGATGAAAAATATATATTTTTAAAAAAATTTATTTTGTAAAGCTTTTTATTTTTTAAATTGTTTTAATCACTTTTTGAGTATCACCTAATTTATGCTAAAAGATATATATACATATAAAATTATCTCATGTTCCAGTTTCTTGTTTCTTCATTTTTTGTATAAATTTTTTTTTACTTAATTTTTCCTTTTTAAATTTAATATAACCTCAGAAGTTATTGACTGAGATATTGCACTTCCTCCATGGGTGGGATCTCTTTCATCTTTCACATACTTCATCTTTCCATCAGTGGTTTCCTAATGAATTAATCATTGCTTTTAAATTCAACAAGAATGGAGGAATAAAGATTTGGTATCAAAGAAAATTTTGACTTTTGAATCTTATCCTTTTAAAGTTATTTATTATTTTCTATATTTTTAAAATTTTAGATTATACGCATTTTTATGCATTGCGCATTTGAATCCTATCACTATAAAATTGTTTATTATTTTCCATATTTTTAAACTTTTAAATTAATTTCTTTTTAATGACATTGCATGCATGATGTACAAATTAATAAAATGGATATAAACAACAACAAGAAGTCGGATCACACTATCATTCACATTCAAATTTTCAACTGGAATTGTGGGATCCTTCCTTAAGGAAGATCCATCCAAAAATTGGTGGATGCCGCTTGAAGTGATGAAAACACGGTATTCTTTAGTAAAAGGCGAAAGAATAGTTCGCTTTGTGTTCAACACACGGCACCATTCAACTTCATTGAATTGGTTCTAAATTCTTATATTAACAACACTACCTTCTTGTGCTACGCTACTCAATGTGGGCTTAATTTGTATTCAATATTGTCTAAGCTGTCTCACCATTGTCTGAGTATTAACCCAAGAAGCAAAGTGAATGTGCTTCTAACTGAATTATTTGTTTTAGGGTGACAAAATATTTAATTTTGTTTTCACTTTTGCAATGAGTTGTGCTGAATATGAACCAAATTATTTGTTTTAGGATATAGAAAAGACTGCCAAGTGGCGAAAAAGTGGGAAGGGTGTAGTGAATACCGCAATTGAAGAGCTTCTTCCAGGTAGCCACATGTTAAGGTAAACTATTGAAGGTCATGTTGTAGTATTGACCTACATTTTCATTTTAGAATCATTTATGCTTGGGTTTTGAAAATAAATAAAAAACAAGATGAAAGTTTGAGATAGGAGACTTCTGGAAGCAAATCCTATATACTGTGCAATTGTAGAAGGGTTAGTCTTCAAAAATAGCGACTTACGAATGTATTTTCCGTGTATAAGTTGTATGTTTCAAATCATGAACTTTTATATATAGTGGTGTCAAAGTTTTGCTTTTGTTGTTCCTTTTTAAGGAATTGTTATATTTTCTTTTTTTTCTATTATTTTTTATATTCAATTCTTTTATGATGTCAATTTTAAATAAATTATTATTATCAAATTACATAAACATCTACATTATATAAATTGTTATATACAAAATTATCATGATAACATATGATAACATTATATGCGTTTGGATTAATAAAATTATTTTTATTAAAAATATTATTTTATATTATACACAAAATTATGATGATAACATATAATTTTTATATATTTTTTTAAAAATCATAATTATTTTTTGAAAGATTTTGATTTTTTAACATGTTATGTTTGTATTTAATCATGGATAATAAGAAACAATAAGAGAGGAGAAGAAAGAAAGTAAAATTAATTTTTAATAGAATTCATTTTCAAAGCTACAAAATTAAACAAAAAATAAAGATATATGCTTATATGGGTGTTACTTCTCCCTCCTCCCCTTCCTCAAGGAGTGGAGAGAGTGGATGTTGACTCCTAACTTGAAGATGTGAAATTTGAAGAAACTAAGATGTAAAATTTTGGTCATGATATCAACTAGTTGAAGAGTTATGGAAACTAAGAGTAGATGAACAAGTTTTTGTTTAAGTTTTTTCATTTATAATGTGACAATCCAATTCTATGGATCCTTTTATGAAAAAAGGAGTGGATAATGTGAATTGTGGATTTATTATCATAATAAAGATAGATTGGTAAAGATAAATACTATTTTTTGCTTCTTGAATTTCCAAGATATTAAGGCCTTGACAAGGTAGATGCAATAACCTATTATGGATTTTTTGGAGTCTTTGCAACCTTCCTAATGTGAATAATTAAAGATTGAGAACTTCATATTTGAATTAGTAAAAAAGAATAGTCCCTGAGCATATGCTAGCTTGATGTATTAAAGAATTTGCTTGGTTGATTTTTTATGTATATTTGTGGGACAAGAGAGGAATTGACTCACTTGTTGGACTAAAAAACAAATATTAGCTTTGGTTGTGGTGAGGTATAACATGAAATGATTGTCATACATACTAAAAATATGTTACACTCATTTTCATATTATTTATGGTCATACAATCCTCTTTTATATTTTTTAAAAAAATAGAAAAATTGTCAACCATTAGATTTGGTATGTAGCTGAGTGTAGGATAATTTTTGTATGTAAATCAATTATTACTCAAGATATAATAGTATGTCTATCAGTCTCTTATAACTGTTGATGTCCTTTAGTGAAATTTCTTCTTCATTGTGAGTTTGAGAGAACCATCTATAAAAGTGGATGTTGGCTTTGTATTACGAAATCTTGAGTTTTCAAGAAGTTCCAGATCATGCTTTCTTTGTATGAGAGATTTCTTTAGCTGATCTTGCAACCTCCATATCTAAGAAATATTTGAGTTCTCCAAGATCTTTGATTCTAAATTTGGAATGAAGAAAAAATATAACCCAATTGATTTCATTGATGTTGTTACCAGTAAGGAGAACATCACCAACATAGATAAGGAGGGTTGTAAAAGAATTGTTGTCTTTGTTGATGAAAAGGATAGAATTTGAACTACATCAAATGTAACTTTCTGAAGTGAAAATGTTGTTAGAGTGTTATTCCATTCTCAGTATGTTTGCTTTAGTCCATATAGAAACAGTTGTAATTGACATACTTGATTTGGTTCAATAATATTTAATCTTGGAGGAATCTTCATGTAACTTTTTCATTGAGTGTGCCATGAAGATATATGTTACCTATATCTAATTTATGTAGATGCCAAGAGTTAGTTGTAGCCCAAGACAATAATAACCTTAGAGTAGTCATTTTGGTCACTGGTAAAAGGTTTTGCATGTAGTCAAGTTCTTTTACATGAGTGGATCTTTTGACAACTAGTCTTGCCTTATATTTTTCAATAGAGCCATCTTGTTTGTGTTTTATTCTATAAGCTCATCGCCAGGCTATAGAAATCTTACCAGCAGGAAGGTCAACAATGTTTCAAGTATGGTTTCTTTAGCTTCTAGTTCTAGTTGTATTGCTTTCTGCCAGCAATCTTTTTTTGCAGCCTGACTATAACTCTTAGGTTCTATGGTTGTGGGAATGTTTAGGATGAAAGACTTGTTTTTCTTGAACAGATGATAATAAGAGAGAACATCAAAGAAAGGATATTTAGAAGTGATGATGTTGTTGTTATTGTTATTGTTATTCATAGTGGTGAGAGAAGTAAAACTAAGTAATTGATAATGAAAATTCTACAAATAAGAAAGTAATCTTCAAGTCCTAGTGGACTGTCTTTTCATAGCAGTGTGCGTAGGAAGAATATTAGTGCATGATTATATGTGTTTTGAAAATCAGTTAGTGTAGAGGAAACATTTCGAGGTAACGGAGTCAAGGAAGTATCATGAGTATTTTTAATAAGGTTCAATTCATTTGAAATTTCATGAAAAAGAAAAATTTTCTTTTGAAATATGACTTTTCTAGAAGTGAAAGTTTCCTTATTGTTAAGATAAAAAAGAATAAATCCCTAGTGCCTTGCTTGAAGATTAAAAATGTATAGTTTCTAGTTCTTGGATCAAATTTGTTCCCCGTATAAAGATTTGGTGAGGCATAAGCAAGGATATCAAAGACTTTTTTCATGATAAGATCAAGGAGTTTATTATAAAGATTTTGTTATGGACAAATGTTGTGTAAAACAGTAGCAAGAATTATGTTAACTAAAAAAAAAAAAAAACAAATTGCATAAGACCAAAGAAACTTTGATAAGTTTAGCTTGAAACATGAGAGCTCGTGCAATGTTTAAAGGTTATTTATGTCGTTTTTTTACCACGACATTTTATTATGGGATAGTCACGCAAGGTGTTTGATGAATGATACTTTTACTAGCATAAAAATCTTTTAAAGAAAATTTTAGACCATTATCAATTATTATAGTTTTAATTATCTTATTAAACAATTTTCAACCAAAAAATAAAAAATTTTAACGAGAAAGAAGATATTAGTTTTCCTCTTCATTAAGAGCATTGAGTATATATAGAAAAATAATCCATAATAGTAAAAAAAAAATCTATGATCATTTAAAATAGTAATGGGATTAATCCTAAATATCTATATAAACCAAGTCATAGTAATAATAATAATATTACTTATTAAAAATATCAACTATTTTTGTTTTGAAAAATAACATACATCATAAGCCTTTAGATATCAATAATCAATCAAAGAAAAATGTTTATACATACTTTGTAACCTCTATCTATTGATAAATGATCTAGTTTCTGCTGTCGTATAAAAATAATAAAAAAGTTTATCAAATTTTTAAGTGTAGTTCTGAGTTTATATTAAACTATTGATTTTGAAGTGTTGAATTTTTGTAAAATATAGAGATGACCGCTAATTTTAGCACTCTTAATAATTTTTGAAATATTTATACGTAGAATGTGATAAAAAAAATGAATAAAAAAATGTATCAACATGTTAAATTTTTGGTTAGTTTAGAAATAAAAATTAAATTAAAGTAAAAACATGAAAGATAAATAATATCTTTTATATAAAATATAACTTTAGTTTAAAAAAGTAAAAGGATGTTATTATTATTATTTGAAAAAGTGGTATTAATGATGATATTAGAATTCACTTGAAAATTGTTTGATAATTGTTAAAGTTATGGGAAATAAGTAATAATAAAATTTCTTGAACTGTTTTGTGGTGAATTTGTATTTGGAATCAATGATGATTTAGTTTGTTGCACTTGCATAAAAAATAACTTAATTAAATTTAATAAATTGATAAATTATATATTTTATAAAAATTATTAAATTAATTAAAATATTAAATTTAACATTTAATATCAATAAATTCTTATTATATATATATATATATTATAAAAACATGTATTTTCATTTCCATAAAAATATATTAATGTTTAAATTGAATAAGTAAATGTTATAATCATATAAGAAAGAAAAAAAAATATTTATATTTAAATTATTTTTTTTATCTTGCTTATATATATATATATATATATATATATATATATATATATCTAAAAGTTATAGAGTAAATATTTGTATTATAGGAATAAAAAACTTCACTTATAATTATACATATATTAATTTTTTATCCTAAAATCAACTTTAAATCACACTAAAATAAAAAAAACACTATATAAAAGCATATTATTTAATTTATAAAGGTAAATCACTATTATTTCAAGACTATTGCTTTCAAAGATAAATAGACATAGGATTTAATTTAATATCGTACTCTAATATTTTATTTTGTTTTCATTATTTTAAATTTTTTTTTTAAAATGTTACTATTTTATTATTCTTTTTAAATTCTTTCATAAATTTTTGCACGTTTATACCAGAACATTTTTTTTACATAAAAAATAATCTTAAAAATTAAAGATATAATTTTACTATCATATATAATAATTTTATTTGTGCATTTTACTTATGAATTATTTTCAATATATATTTTAAAATAAATACTTTTTATACTAACAAACTTTTTTTATAAATAAAATAGTTTATCAATAAAATAAAATAAGTCATATTTATAATTTTTGAATATTTTTTCATATTTTTAAATTATACACAATATAATTCCATGCATTAAATTGCACGGGATGTTATGTCAAATGATGACAGCTGACAAGAAGTTGTATTGCACACTAAGAATCGATGCAGAAGTGTAGAAGTTACTCTCTAAAACAATGGCTTACTTGTGTATTTTATGTGCAAATATCATATGTTGAAAGTCCCTTTTTGCTCATGTTGTCATTTAATGTCTGGTTTGTTATTTTTGAAAATTATTTAAAAATAATAACTTTTCAGTTTTCAAAACTAAAAAATTAAAATAACTCTAAATTATTAATTTTTTTCAGTTATTGCACTTGTTATCCCATTTTTTTCCACTTACTTTTTAAATTCTTTTAAAAAATTATTTTATAAAATAGTTGTTCAAATCAATTAACTAAAAGCAAATTAAACACCCAATATGACAACTTTTATTAAGTCTTAAAAGCTACAACATAATACAATAAAAGGAACAAGGGTAATGTAGAAATTTCTCAGAATCCAGTTGCCCTCATTTTTTGGGCATCAAACCAATCATCCATTCAAAGTACACATGGAATATTGATGACGGTGAACTAAAGATCTGATGAGGCCACACTAAAGCATTGTGCAAAACTCAAAATTTATTTTCAAACTAAAGAAGAAATATCTGAGGTGAGGCATCAGAGGAGTTGACCTAAGAAATATGTTGTGGGTTTGAACTTTTGAGCACAAGAAAGTTTCCCTCCTTTCTATGTAGCCCAAGAAAATTTGTGGCGTTAATATATTATCATACAAGTATTTGGGGACAAAATTTTGATCATCAAGATCTGAAGTATTAAACAATGGGTGGCTGCTGAAATCTTGGTGCTATTTTTTATTATATAAAGCATACCACAACCAGAAAATATAGCAAAGACAGTAGAAGCAAAGATAAATATTATGAATAGGGCAATGCCAAATCCTACACACTGTATTTCTTGATGTTTCTGAACTTTATTCATGGCAGCTGCCAATACCATTATGAAATGGATCACTAGGATGAATTAGCAGAAGCATACCATGAGTACACCAAAGAAAGTGAAACACATTTTTAAATTGTATGATGCTTAAGCAGTTGTCCAAATTGTATGTAAACTTACAGTATGGCATTTTCTAATATACAAACATATATCAAGAAATCAACATCCAATGGTATGGCGATGCCACCAGAAGATACATATGCATGCTCACCAAGAATTTTTCTCACTATGACCAAGTTATTGGCGACCCTAGTTGCTGTCTCATTGTGAACAGTTAATGCAAATTGCCTTTATATGATGTGTGCTGTATCTGAAGCAAGTTTTGAATTCAGCTAGAATGTCAAGATTGGCATCCTGGTCCCATTCACTTTCTATTTTCTTCAACATCAGCATTAATGTTGAGGCGTTGCTGCTGATCAATCCAAAGCAAGCTGAATCGTCATTGCACTCTCCCATGCACCAGTACCTGAAAAAAATACTGGAGATTACGTAATATAAAGATAACAACATAAGCAAGTAAATACTGGCCCCATACGTAAGAATTCGGCAGCCAAGTTTTCATTTGGTCCAAATTTCCATTTCATAAATCATATTCCAAAAGTGTGATAGAGCTTGAATGATCAAGATTGTTGATTAAGCTTTTACTAGGATGCATTTGAGCCATCAATGTAGATAAGGTAACTAAACTTGTTAACCGAACACCAACCACCTTCATCATTATATCACATATTAATAAGCCTTACGCCACCAAAACTACAATATAACATAATGCAAAAAAAATACAATACCAGTGGTTGGGATAAGAAAAGGGATTCCTGTAGTGGTCTTAAAAATCTTCTTGAGATCTTCAAGCAATGATTTTGTCAATGCTGCAACTGCTGGGGAACATTAGTCCTCATTGTTCCGGTTCATTGCATGAATGATGTTGACAAAGAGTTGGTTTCTTCTTGGTCCATAAACATAATGTATCTTCCTTTGCTTGAAATTTCAACTTCTTTATATTCAAGCAGGTCCTGGATTTTCCCATCAATGAGCCAACCACCTGAACATTATCCAACTTAGATAGACTACACAAGCACAACCACCTTGGTCCATTATTTGTCTTGGCATTTACAAAGCCCATATTGGGTAGGATGTGAGACAGAGCGGTGTTTATAATACTCTTACAAGCATGTGAGAACGCCGAGCTGGGTAGCGTCAGCTTATGACCCAAGTGGGGGCTCTAAAGTGATGAGAAATGGGTTCGGCTTTGCTGGGTTGAGTTGGTGGGTGCACCATGCTGGCCTGCCCACTCCAAGTTAAGAGTTGAGCCATGGGGTCTGAGCGAAGGCACAGGTCTCTTGGTTCTTAGATAAGAGGGCAATGCGTGAGGCTGGTTTCACAGAGCAGCGAATACTTCTCTCTCTTGACAGTGGAGGGATCACAGACTGCTGCACTTTCTACTCACAGAGCCTGGTGATCTTAACTCCTTCAACCATCACTTTTTGTTTTGGTTTTGCACACACCACATAGAATGATCTGATTTCTCTCATACACAAACAGAGAGATATTCACTTTAGTTTTGCAAATGCAATTAAAAAAAAAACACCAACTTCAGAATTTGAGAATCCAGAATCAATCCAGATGAAAAATATATATTTTTAAAAAAATTATTTTGTAAAGCTTTTTATTTTTTAAATTGTTTTAATCACTTTCTGAGTATCACGTAATTTATGCTAAAAAATATATATACATATTATAAAATTATCTCATGTTCAAGTTTCTTGTTTCTTCGTTTTTTTGTAAAAAAATTATTTTTACTTAATTTTTCCGTTTTAAATTTAATATAACCTCAGAAGTTATTGACTGAGATATTGCACCTCCTCCATGGGTGGGGTCTCTTTCATCTTTCACCAGTGTCTTCCTTAGGCTATATATATTTCATATATGGTTTCCTTGTTGCCTTTTGCATTACATACTTCATCTTTCCATCAGTGGCTTCCTAATGAATTAATCATTGCTTTTAAATTCAACATGGAGGAATAAAGATTTGGTATCAAAGTAAATTTTGACATTTGAATCTTATCCCTTTAACGTTATTTATTATTTTCTATATTTTTAAAGTTTTAAATTATACATATTTTTATGCATAGCATTGTATGCATGATATTTGAATCCTATCACTATAAAATTATTTATAAATTTTCCATATTTTTAAACTTTTAAATTAACTTATTTTTTTAACATTGCATGCATGATGCACAAATTAATAAAATGGATACAAACAACCAAGAAGTGGAGTCGGATCACACTAGCATCACATTCAAATTTTTAAACTAGAATTGTGGGATCCTTCCTTAAGGAAGATCCCTCCAAAAATAGGTGGATGCCGCTTGAAATGATGAGAACACGGTATTCTTTAGTAAAAGGCGAAAGAATAGTTCGCTTTGTGCTCATCACACGGCGCCATGCTCTTCTAAGAGTTAGTTCAAAAATATTATATTAACAACGCTACCTTCCTTTTGCTATGCTGCTTAATGTGGGCTTAGTTTGTATTCAATATTGTCTAAGCTGTCTCACCATTGTCTGAGTATTCACCCCAAGAAGCAAATGAACGTGCTTCCAATTGTGTGATTATTTGCAATCTCCGTTGCACAAACTAAAGAGAGAGTGAAGCTTGAAGAACTCCCAAAACAAGCCTATTAGAGATGTTGCACTTTCTCCATGGATGGGGTTTCCTTCACCCCTCACCAATGGCTTCCTTATGTTATATTTCATATATGATGATTTTCTAGTTAATTTTTGCATACTATATTTCTTTCATCTTTCCACAACATGACAAGATGGTTGTTAGTAAGGATGGAATCACAAACTTCATCACTATCAATAACGCAACAATTGCCACATCTATTAAAACAACTACTAATATGATCATTATCAATATGGTTTATAAACAGTTATAGTGGTTGGCTATGGATCAAAGAGTGATATGGTGATGAAAGACACCAACAAGAAGTTCAAGATCTAAAGAAAATATTTGTTTTCGTTTGTCACATTGCAGATATGACTATTGGTTTTACTAGGTAATGGTGTTGTTTTTAACCTTTATTCTCCTCTTTTTTTCCCCTTTGAACAGAGATTGGAATATTTTGGATACTTGTTACATCATTACAAAGTAGATCTTGCAAACCCTTCTGAATGAGGTTGCTTTACTGGCTGGAAGAGAAAATAATATTGTGATGAAGAAAATTAATTTAATCCAAGCTGTAGAAAAACCTATAGTTGTAAGTCACTCACTCATTGTGGTCTATGATTCATTCTAATTAGTTGGTGCATATATGGTACCTTATTCCAACAGTTTATCATAGATGTATGGTATGGATGAAAGTAGTCTAACCTAAAAATATCCTCTAACGACTAGCATGACTAGAATCTTGACCTTTTAGTTTTAGCTTTTGAATTTTTTTTATATATCTAGTTTTCCAGACTTTACACTTTATTAGTTTGGTATGATTTTTCTAACTGACAAACATCAAAATATTTAAAATATTTTTTTCACTTTTGCAATCTTTTGTGTGAATGTGAACCAAATTATTTGTTTTAGGATATAGAGAAGACTGCCAAGTGGCGAGAAAGTGGGAAGGGTGTTGTAGGAGCTGCAATTGTATTGCTTCTTCGCAGGTAGCCACATGTTAAGGTAAACTGTTGGCACTTTCATTGAAGGTCATGTTGTAGTATTGACATTCATTTTTATTTTAGCATCATTTATATTTGGATTTCGAAAATAAAGCAGTGTTAGTGAATAAAGTATAAATTTCTTTCGTGTGATTTTCAATAAGTAAAAAACAAGATGGAAGTTTGACATAGGAGACTTCTGGAAGCAAATCATATGTACTGTGCAATTGTAAAGTTTCTCTTTAAAAATTGCAACCTGCTTATGTATTTTCCGTGGATAAGTTGTATGTTTCAAATCACGAGCTTTTATATATAGAGGTGTCAAAGTTTTGATATTTTGTTGTTCCTTTTTATATGGTGTTCTTGTTATATTTTCTTTTTCTATTATTTTTTATATTTAATTCTTTTATGGTGACATTTTTTTCTCCTTTTATTTTCACTATTGATTTATGATGCACGAGAGTGAAGGGCATAAATTTTGATGTCAAACTAAATTTTAACTGATATTATACATCCTATTTCTAGAAATTTTGAAGAATTACATATGTTCTAAATTGAAAATAAACTTGAGTAAAAATTGAATTTATGATGCACGACAATTGTATTCATGTTTTACTTTTGTTAGTGTATAAGATCTAATTTATTCTTATTATAAATATCATTTTATTAAATTTAAAAATTATTTAATATTAAATTTAATAAATGATATTTTTAATAACATGCATAAATACGCAGAATTTAGGCGTTATATAGATATGTCGTGCTGTGCCCAAGAGTTATAGCAGCCTTTGATTCTAAAGCAAATTCAATTAAAGTTCCTTTTGCTTGTACATTAACTTCTCTTTTACGTTTGGTTTAGTTTATTTTAAAAAATAAATTTTTAACAATTTTCATATATTTTTTCAAATCATAATTATTCATTTCCTAACATGTTATGTCTATATTTAATCATGGAAATAGATCCTTCCATTTACATAACATTATATTTCCTAATAACATGTTTAGTCTATTCAATCATGAGGATAATATAGTCTGTAAGATAAACCTTAATTTTTTCGAGCGGTCACCATTTATTTTCACGTTTTCTAGGTCATATATGTTTTGCTCTTCTATGTTTATCCTTTTTCAATCAATCAAACCTCCCTATTTTCTTTGTGCTTATTAAAATAAATAAATAAAAATACAGTAATATCAATAAAAGTTACTCAAAACCATTTATTTGCACCGCTGTGTTACTTGCTGACCATTAGTTCTAAAGTTTTATATTCACAACATACCTTCCTTTTACTGTGCCATTCCGTGTGGGCTTTCATTTAAAATTTGGTGTTGAGGTAAATATTATTTGATCCTATTCCTATCATTTTTTAAGAACTACAGATTTTATAAATTGAAAGAGTTAATTATCTAAGAAAATGTCTATTTACTTTTTCAAGTCTAAGAATTATCCTTAGATTCTTCTGCAACTTAATTGGTGTTGAAGCCGTTGAAAAGTTTTTGTAGAAGAAATAATTTGGAAGAAAATAATTTGTATGCATTTAAAATTGTTAAAGGAATGGAAAAAATTATTAATGTAACTATTTTTCATGTTAGATTTCTAATAATAAATCGTGCATGTTTAAGTTTTATATCTACAAACTAACAAATATTAATAAGAATAATTTTGACTGATGCCATGGATTATTTTTTTTCTTTTTCTTTTATTAAGAATTGTATATTTGTTTTTTAAGGATTAAAGTTTTTGATTATAATGCTTTTACCTTATATGAAATTCCATCAATTTCTAATACAATTAAATTTAAATTAATCACACTTATGATATAAAAACTAAGTTCATTTTAGAATAAGGGAGTTACAATATAACTCTAAGTAATGGTTTTTTTTTTTTTTACAAATACAAGTAACGGATTGACATCGAGACATATATGTAAAAGAACTTTTTTATTTAAATCAAATGTTTAAAAATGTATATATACAAGAATGAAAACAAATACATGGAACTGTGTTAAAATTTAAATTATAAAAATAAATACTTACATCATATAGAAATTAAAATTTTAAAAAATATAATAATGTTTACAAGATAAATATGTATATCTGCATTCCTATGTAAAAGCATATATTTGCATCCCCATCAAAACATATTAATGTTTAAATTTCATAGGTAAATATTAGAATCATATAAGAAAGAAAACTTAAATTATATTTATATCTAAATTATATTTGATTTTATGTGATATTTATTTTGGCCTGTTCAAAGAAAAATATATCTAAATTACAGAGTAAATATTTGTATTATAGGAATAAAAACTTCACATATAAATATATTAATATTTATATATCACTAAAATCAATTTTATATCATACTAAAATAAAAATACTATATGAAAGCATATTAATATTTAAATTATATAGGTAAATCACTATTATTTTAATATTATTACCTTCATATATAAATATATAGGATTTAATTTAATGTCGTACTTGAATATTTTATTTGTAATAATTATTTTTAAAATTATTTCTAACATTATTATTTTCTTATTCTTTTTAAATTATTTCATAAATTTTTTTCACATTTATACAAAATTTTTCTCTTACATCAAACATAATTTTAAAATTAAAGATATAATTTTATTATCACATATAAGTTGATTTGCACATTTTACTTATTGAATTATTTTTCAATATATATTTTAACATAGATAAGGTTGACGCTAACAGACTTTTGTTTATAAATAAAATAAAATAAGTCATAAAAATTATTATCATATTTATATTTTTTATATTTTTTAAATTATACACTATAATTCCCTCCATTACATTGCTCGGGTTATTAACTGTAGAAGTTAGTCTTAAAAAAAGAAAAAACTGTGTATTTTTTTATATATATCGTATGTTGAAAATCTTTTATTGTTTATTATAGATTTTAATTTGATCCATTTAATCTAATCTAATTTTAATTTATGTAAATTAGAATTAAAATGGTGTATAAACTCATATTTATAAAATTTATAAAAATAAAAATTTATTAAATTTTAAGGGTTAGAATTGGTTTGTGTTTAATTTTTTTATTTTTTTATAATTTTTTTTATTTTCTTTTTTTCTTTTGTTAAAACAGATTAAGGATGAAAAATTAAAGTAAGTAAGAAAATTTTAAAAAATAAAAGTAAAATAGATAAAAAAAAGAAAAAAAAATTAAAAAAAAAAGAAAATTTTAGAAAAAAATAAAAAAAATATTTAGAGAAAGATAAAAACCTAGAAAGAAACATAAATAAAATATTTTAGTATAATAAAAATATTAGAGATAAAATTTTAAGAGAAAAAAATAAAGAAAATAAATAAGAGAAAATTTTTTTTTAAAAAAAGTTAAATATAAGATAATATCATAAAAATTAATTCATATATATTTTACCTAATTTAAAAATTATTTAAATTAAAATTTAAAAATATTATTTTTAAATGAATTAATCCACATTCATTTTATTTAATTTAAAAATTATTTAAATTAAAGTTGAAAAGTTCACTTTTAACATAACCATAAAATATAAAATTATAAGATAAAATTAAATAAATTAATTCATATTTATTTCACTTATTTAAGGATCGATCGTATGAATTAAAGTATATAAAATATTTCTTTTAAACTAATTACAAAATAAAAGATAATTATGTTATTATTAAATACTTAAGGTCATGGCCTTGTTTATTATTTTAAAAAAAATATTTTTTTTGGTTAAAATTAAAAATTTAAAACAACTCAATTATTTATTTTTTTTACTTTTAGTTCTTAGATGTATTATTCTATTTTTCATTTTTATTTTAAAAATTATTTTATAAAATAGTTCTTAAAATTAATAAACAAAAAGCAAATCAAACATTCCCATAATATTTTGCTTTAATATGGTCTTAATCAGACCATAGGTCCTGCATGTGTTGATTTTAGTCTAAACACAACAGGAACATCTTGTTGATCTTGTTCAAAGAGAAGTGCAAACATTACTACAACCACCTTAGGGAATGGATTTTGACATCATTTAGCTGAAGCCAATGAAATTATTCCTCAAACAGCATGACTAGTTCACCTTTACAACTTTGAATATTCCAGTAAGGTGAATTTTGACATCATTTATAACAAGTAAGCAGCATGTTATTTGTGTAACTCAATTCACTAAACCAAAGCCAACAAGAAATGGGAAGATACATATATATACACTTCAATGCCTCTTCAAAGGGTTCCCAAGTCTTAACTGCAGCCACCTTATTACATATCATACATACATGATATGTGAATTTGTTGTGTGCCGATTATTATTTTCGTCATACGATATGTGGTTGTCTGCAAATTTAACGGTTAAGTAATTGTATAAAGTTAATTAGATTCTGTGAAATATATTATATATAAGACTCGGCCAAATGTTACTCCGTATGTTACATACAACAAAAATCATTAAATAAAATTCAATATGTCATGCTGCAAATACAGGCAAAACTAGATTATTTAATTATTAATTATTTTAACATCAAAATTATTAGACCATGAGAAAGTTAAAAAAACAAAATCTGCGTTGTTAAAAATGTACTATTAGCAAATAGTTCTGAAGACTCGGATCTCAGAAATTTTCTTTTGAATTTATCAGAAGAATATCACATGCATTTGCAATTTATAATACTTCCTTCTCATGTGATTATTTTACTTCTTGAATTATTTTTTAATATATATAACATATCATGAAACTTTAACATAATGAAATAATTACAACATATAAACAATAATAAAGTAATTACTGATTTTAAATAAAAACTTATTTATTACTTTTATATAATATGACTTTGCGCATCACACTTAAATTTCCAAACTAGAGTTGTGGAATCCTCCTTAAGAAAAATCCCTGCAAAAGTAAGGACACGCTGCTTTAAAAATGATGATATATTCTTTAGGAGAAGGTGAAAGAATAGTTTGTTTTGTGCTCCTCACACAGCTCCATGCCTGGATGTGAATTAGTTCTAAAATTTTATATTAAAAATACTACCTTCTTCTTGCTATGCTATTCCATGTGGGCTTTTATTCCAAATGTGAATGGTTCATTGGCTTATATTTTTTCCAAGAAGCAAATTAAGGTGAATGTGTTTCCAATCGTGTGAGTATTTGCAATCCCTAACGCATAAAATAAAGAGAGGATGAAGCTAAAAGAAGTCTCAGAACAAGCCTCCTAAAGATGTTGCACTCTCACATGAGGGGGTTCCTTATGTTATAATTCATATATAATTTTCTTGTTAGTTTTTTCATAACATACTTCATTTTTTTCACAAGATGACATGGTGGTTGTTGGTGAGACTGGAAGCACAAACTTCATCACTAATGCTAAAATTGTTTGCACCAATTACAATAATCAATTAAAATAACTATTAATGATCATTATTTTTTGTTGGTACTAATGATTATTATTAATTTAATTTTTAAATAGAACATTTGAGTTAGTGTGAATTTCATCAATGCATATAAATTCAGGGATTTGTTGTGTTGAAATTTATAAAAGACAAATCATGGCGGTTGGTTAAGGATCAAATAGAATATATAGCGATGATCAACAAAATGTTCAAGATAAAAAAAAAGTTTATTTCGGTTGAAAAAAAAATCTCAAACACCAAAGCTCTAATTTGATATTGCAATCAACTTGGATTTTGATTTTATTTTTAGTTAAATATATTTTTAATTTTTTTAAAATAATTAAATTGTTATTTTTATTTTTAATTTAAATTTATTATTTTTTTTATATATTACATTAAATTAAAATAGACTAATCATAATTAATATATTTTAAAAATAATCAAAATTTTCTATGATGATAATAAATTTAATTTGATTTAATTTAATATAAATTAACATTAAAGATTATAATTAAGATATTTTAAAAATAAAAATTTAAATTAAATAATAAAAATAAAAAATTGATTATTTTTAAAAAAATTAAAAGTATATTTATTTTTTCTATAAAAGATTCGTTTTTTACATAATGGTTAATAACAATCAATCATAATTTTTTATATAAATTATTACCTACTAACCTAATTTTATATTAATGATTAACTATACCATCATTTTATTATAATTTAAAAATCTTACTTTAGCATAAGTAAAAATATTAATATACATAATTTAAATATTATTATATTTTTAATTATAAAAAATATAATTTTAAATATAATTTTAACCTTTTCATAGTGAATCTAACTCCTTTCTGATTAGATTTGTACATTTTAGGTTAGAGTGTAACTTAACTAAATTTAATCCAAATCTAAAATTAAGTAAAATTAAATATTTAATTTAAAATAAAGTTAAATTAATAATTAATCAATAAAATGAATGAAAAAACAAATAAAATATATTTCATTTTTAGATTAAAAATGAAGAGAATGACAAAAATATTGAAATAAAAAATAAAGTAGAATAATGAGAATGGTAATATCAAAATGGGGGATTAAACTTAAAAGATAAACATGTGAATTTATTTTATTTTATTTGTTTTAGCGGGTGAAAGAAATTGAGACCTTATCTTATCCAAGCAATAAGCATGGGATGACGAAGGCGTAGATCATAACAGAGAGTGAAAATAGGGAAGATGGCAATGGCGTGTTTGGCTGAGCAGTTGAGGTGGTCCCCACTAGCATGGAAGCGAAGCCAGCAACGAAGACTTCCCATCGTTTGTTCCATCGCTTTGGAAAACGCTCGAAACAAAGAGAGAGTGAAACTAAAACAACTCTTCGAAGAAGCTTATGAGAGATGCCGCACCGCTCCCACCGAAGGCGTCTCCTTCAGTTACGAACAATTCGCCGCCGCTGTGGAAGACGAAAAGTATGACTTCGTAGCTGATATTGGAATCAAGGCACGTGCGTTCGTTCCCCTTTTCTTTTATCATAATGAAGCTACCAAGTGTTTAATTGGTTGAGTTTGTTGATTTTTTAGGTTAAGGGCACTGTTGTTACCGCAGATATGGGTGGTGCTTATGTTCAAATTAAGGCTAAGTCCACGGCGTATTTGCCTCTGGAAGAGGCTTGCATCCACAGAGTTAAGAGTGTGGAAGAAGCGGGAATAGTGCCTGGCATGAAAGATGAATTTTTTATTATTGATGAAAATGAAATTGATAATTCCTTGATCTTGAGTTTGAGGTCTATACAGTATGAACTTGCGTGGGAACGCTGTAGACAACTTCAAACTGAAGATGCTGTTGTCAAGGGTAAGGTGGGTTTTCCCCAACTCAGATACTCAATTTCTGCTCTTTTTTTTCAAATTCTAAGACTAATCTCTCTTATGGCAGGTTGTTTATGCAAACAGAGGAGGTATGGTGGCTGAAGTGGAAGGCCTTAGGGGGTTTGTTCCATTTTCACAGATATCAACGGTTAGCTCTTCGCCTACTTTGATCTCTATGGACTTGCATGCATAGGATTCAAACCGCCCATATGGCAGGAATTCAACTTATTGTCGGTGAAAGAAGTATAAGGGCTTTTGTGGGGAATAAAAATCGGATGAGTGTGGCCTTATTGTGTATTAACAATCTAAATCCTCAAAGCATTCGTGCAATTTACCATGCAATAATATGGAGGATGACAAAGCCATAATAAGTCCTTTAAAAAGTATTGATGCCACAAACTTATAAATGTCAATCTTATCCGTATTGAAATTGAGTCGTGTAGATTGTTCTAGGTATATACAAAGTTTCTTTTCATGTTCATTTCTACCTTTCAATTGTCCCCTTCTAAAAATTACAATTTCAGACACCAGCTCTAATGATTTCCATTTTGTCTATTTTCTTCTCAGAGCTCAACTGGTGAAGAGCTTCTTGAGAAGGAGATTCCTTTTAAGTTTGTGGAGGTGGATGAGGAACAGTCCAGACTTGTTCTCAGTCACCGCAAAGCTGTGGCTGGGAACCAAGCTCAGCTAGGAATTGGATCAGTGGTCACTGGCACTGTTCATAGCATAAAGCCATATGGTGCCTTCATTGACATTGGTGGAATCAATGGCCTCCTTCATGTCAGTCAGATCAGTCACGATCGTGTAACTGATATTGCCACTGTTCTTCAACCTGGCGATATTCTGAAGGTAAGCCTTTAAGAAGCTGTATGGCTATTGCTTGGAATAGTAGGTGTTGTTCGGACATAAAAATCTCATTTATTCTTTGATTAGGTGATGATCTTAAGTCATGATCGGGAGAGAGGACGGCTAAGTCTTTCCACCAAGAAGTTGGAACCCACACCAGGAGACATGATTCGCAACCCAAAGCTTGTCTTTGAGAAGGTATAATTCAAAGAAAGGATTTCAAGCCTTTTGCTTGCTGCATATGTTAATTACAATTTGTAGCATAAAAGTGGCTTCATTTGTCATGATTTATTTCCAGTTTTCCACTCCCTGCTTTTTATGCTATCTAGATTGATATCCTAGAAGCCAAAGTATCGAGTTCCTTATGGTTCTATGTTGTGCTTCTTTCCATCTCTTCCATTGTATGATCAATCATCTACTTTAACCCTTTTTATTAGCATTATCATTTTTGAAAGAGATTGCACACTTGTAATTCTTAATCTTTTTTTCTAGGCGGAGGAGATGGCTCAGACATTCAGACAGAGAATCGCCCAAGCAGAAGCTATGGCTCGTGCTGATATGCTTAGGTTCCAGCCACAGGTATTTGTTTGTTAATTATTTGTTCAAAATTCTGAACTCATTGAAAATGAAGAAGCAGCAAGGGATTAAAGGTGACTAAATACAAATAGCATAAACAAAGTCAGTTCTTGCTGCTGCTATCAGAAAAAAGTATTACAGCTTCCAAAACAACAAGATTTAAATGATTTTGATGGACCTTTTTTTAGAGGATGAAATGCAAAAAATTTATATATGTTTCTGTTTGGCTGGTCTTCATTGGGATACAAGTGGTTTTGGTATTTTGGATGACTGACTAACTCATTTTGCTGACTCTCAGATATATGAAGATATTCTTACGACTATTTTAAGTTTCATGTTTGGGTTGTATATATTATTTGTTCATTTGATGATCTTATTTCACCCTAATCGTTTCATTTTCAGAGTGGATTAACTCTCAGTAGTGACGGGATCTTAGGACCACTTGGTTCAGACTTGCCACCAGAGGGACTGGATCTGAGTGAGGTACCTCCAGCTGAAGATTCATTGATTGAGAATTGAGAACTGAGAGGCCTGTATTCCCCCTTTCCCCTTTTCTATTTTTCATACCTTGCTCTAAATATTGTTGTAGAAAAATGAATCTTATGTTTTCTTTTGTTTGGAATCGATATATTTATCTTTCCGACAGCATAAAACAAATTCAAAACTCTACCCATTTGACAAACTACCCCCTCCTGCAATTTTGATAACATAACGGTTCCTTTTCAGCCACTCATTATTGTAATTAAGGCAAGTAGTTATTCTCTGTCCAAATTATTAGGAGAGCTTGTCCCTGACTATATCATGTTATCTCTAGCTTGATTGACAATGGTCTGACAAGTTCAAAACCAGATTTACATATTTATGTCTTCGTCAATTTTGTGGGTGTCATAATTGTTAGCAACTTAGAAATCAGCTAATAATATCATATTGCCATCGTCATTGTCATCATCCAAGCAAGAAGCTATACGGTGAGGCACAGGAATAATGAAGATGGAAAAAAAATGCATACATGTCGGCCACGTCCGTATGGCAAAAGCTGAAACTTATGAATATGATTCATTGTAGTTCTTAATTACATTACATTTCATTCCAGTTGAGTGTATGCACCAACTTATTAGATCAGGGCATCAAAGGAAGAGCAGTTCTGGTGTCATCAGATTTATCCGATCACAACGAGAGATACTGAATTGACAACGAATCACTGGTTTGCAAGGAACTACTAATGGAACACACATCATTGATTTATATTAATGTAAATGTGATAGATACCGGAAAAATATATGAAATATTTTGATTATACTTTTTGTTATTTACTGTTTATAAAATTTGAAATAAACAATAAGGTAATGTTAATTATAATTTAACTATTAAATTGATAAATATTTATTTTATATAAAGTTATTGACTGGGGTAAAAATATTATGCTGCATGGGTCTTACCCAATTTGTGTAAGTGCATGCACTATCAAATATGGATAACTTTCTTACAGCCATTAGGTATTTATAAAATTTTATATTTATTTAAAATTATTCTGTACTTTCTTTATATCTATAAAAATAAATGTAATATATATATGTGTATTAAAATATTTTAAAAATAAGTTGTTGATTATATTTTTATGAATGCTTATTTTTAAAATTTAGCACAAATAATTGATGGTAGGTAATTAGGATCTCAGAAATTTACCTTCTTTATGAAGTTAAACAATGTAAAAATAACATTTTTTAAGGGTAAATTATATTCATTGTTTCTCAGATTTAATAAAATTTTATCTAAAATATCCTTTTTTCTTTTTTATTCTCACATAAACCTCTTAGTTTATATTAGATATTACAATGCATATCCTTTTCAATTACACTGAATTTACATAAATTATCTCCGATTTTTTTTATGAAAATATATGCATAAGGAAGATTAAAATAATGTAAAGTGATATTAGATGAAGTTTCATTGAATCTTAATACATATGAATGTAATTTACCTTTTTTTGTTCATTTCAAATCTCATTTTTAATTTAACTTTGCAGATTTTCTTTTTCAATTTTAACTACATCTTTTTCTTTCAATTTATTTTTTTTCAAATTTTTACTATACTTTGTTGGCATGTGTTTAAGTAGAAGGAACTCAACCTATTAATCATATAGTTAAGTTTGATCTTAAGATTTATGTCTACGGTAGAAAAGTATTATTAAGAGAAAATTTTACTATAATATTTAACAATACTTTAGAGATTAGTCTCACCTACTAGTAAGGATGAGAATTAGCTAAACAATCCATTACGAGCTTATAGTCCAATTTGCATAGGTTTTGGTTTGACTCAAGTCTATTTATTAGGTTATCTTTTTTTAAAAAAATCAATTTAGTTAAAAAAAAGTTAAGATTTAAATTGTACAAAATAATTTGAAAATTCAACAAATTAATCTATTTAAATAAATATAAAATATAATACTAATAGTATTATCATTATATTCAAATTTTCTATTTAAAGATTTAGCCTGATAATTTACATTTTAGGCTAGATTAACCTTTTTAAAAAAAATACTTCATTTAATAAATAGGTATAACCCCATCCCTACAAAGTAAGTGGGAGAATACATTAAAAAAACAATTTAAAAAAATGAGAATTGGAATACTCCCCAGTTTGACTTATAACTTTTCTACAAAATTTTGACATTTTATAATAAATACTGGTAAGACATTCTCTAATATACCTGTTTCAATAACTTGTGCTTGCTTCAAATACTCGTTCCCCTGGTTTGACTAGATTTTCTAGTACTTCATATATACAATTAATCGTCGCTCAACGAAGACCATCCCATCTTTTTTTTTATCAAGCTTGAATTACCTGTACACATCTCCACCATTAAATTTAAGTTAGTTTACCGCTTAAGTCGTTGCTAGTAAGTACACCATTGCATGCTTAAAATATAAATTCAACCAAACACTATTTTAGCATTTGAAAATAAAATTTCGGGGTCGATTGAAGTATTGCCACTGTAAATGATTGACCATTAGCTAAACAATTACAGTAGCCGAGCCATGACAGTAAAGATCAGAAAACCAAAAAAGTAAAAAACTTCCATAAAATTTCAGTTGTTACCCACTTAGCCAGATCTACAGGGAGGAAAAATCCTATAGTGTTGGAACTTGGAAGGATATACAAAATACAAAATTTTCAGCTCTAGAAAAAAATAAAATAAGATAAAACTTAACCTCACCTAAATAAATCCTACGCGGGGTTGGGGACTAGGATCCTGGGGTATGCGGTTCAAATCCAAGGGCTTATTAATAGAGAATAGAAGTTGAAAGCGAATATTTGAGTTGCAGAGGACATAGGAATAGAACTGTATGAAGTGCAGTTAGTTTTCTAACTGTAGAAGATTGAGTTTCCGGAGTTGGCTAACTCCCTTGTTTGCTGCTCTTCTTGCCTTTCTTCTGCTTTTGCTTCAATTGAGTTAGGCCAATTGCCGATATCTTTACATTACCAATAATTGCAGCAACTAGCTCAGGATCTGTACAGGCTTTCATCAACTCCTTCTCCCGGTTTGTTGCTTCTGACATGTGGCTGAATAAGTTCATTGCAGTCTTTGCAGCTATAAAATAAAAGAAAAAATTATGGTCACATTGACATAAAACATCGTTAACTCGTGCATTTGCATAACTCAAATAGAGCATAGATTGCCAGGGCCAGGGGAAGAGAGTGGCTAGGCTTAGACTCCAAGCAAGAAATAATATGCATGCATCAAATGCAGCACCATATGAAGATACTAATCATTGGTTATGCAAGAACAAAAGTGCAGGCTAGAAAATATTTTTCCAAGACATCTTTTTACCGGCCATAATTGAAAAAAAAAAACAATTAAGGAGAACCATGGTAAAATTAAAATAAAATGAGAGAACCTTTCCCCTTCTTTGCTGGTCCAGGAGTTATCTTCACCCGATATTTGTAAGACTGAACAGCACTGTAAGGACCACAGACAGGAACAGCATATAAGAGAATGTCATTAGGAAGTGGATTCCCAGTCAAGTAATCCACGTCATTTAGTTTTTCTTTTTCTTCTTCTCCTATTTCATGAACATCATCTTCTTCCATTGCCACCCTATCCACTTGGGAAGTGTCAATAGCACTCATGTCGAAATTTTCTTTGCCTTCACCAATTGCATGGCTATACAACAAATCATCTGGTTGCTCCTTACAATCTCGAGATAAGTGACCTGCCTTTTTACACTTGTAACATATTTTTGGAGCCTCTATTGGACCTGCCATAATCAACGTTAACAATTTAATATGCTAAACAAGACAATGAAACAACTGCAATAATTGGCAATATAAGTATGTTTTCTGTCTATTTTACAGCAAAGTTTAGATCTCGGTCACTAGCCAGGTGATAGATATGAGGTAGTGACACATTGAATTGCAAAATTTGCCCACCACCACTACATGAGAGGGCAATGAACCAAGCTGGGTCACTACTCAGCTCTTTAAATAGCTCAAAGAGCCTGGTATATGGACAAAATTGTGAAACTTGCTAAAGAATTCCCTAGTCATGACACAGTTGACTTGTCTAGTTCATAAACTCCATCGATCAAGTCATATATATGAATAAAATAAAAATGTATTATACAAATTAGTATATATTACATAGACAAAGCAATATACAGTATAGTATGCATGTTCATGAACCTGTTGAACAAAGTTCACAAGCTTTGAGCCAAGCCTAATTCAAACATGTTGATTCAGATATAATTCAAGCTGAATTTTAAGACAATCCAATTTAATCGACCAAGACTGAGCTTGGCTCAGCACATTGTCAGCAACGGTGGTGATGAAACTAAAGAAAGGCTTACCACTGCTTTGTTTTTTTCCTTTGTCCAATGCTTCATTTTCAGATGGTGTCTCTTCCTTCTTGATTGATTTTCCAGAAGACTACAAATACACCAAAAAACCAGCTTTAGAGTTAAATAATGACGGACCTGGTGAAATCAGAAAGATGCAAGAATTACATGGGGGCAATAATATGTTCTTGAGAATTTCCATTGTATGATTTCTTATGCCCTTTCCTCTATTCCGACTTATTTTTAGGGAAATATTACAGCATTAACTGAATTTAACATGTCATCTTAGTAGATATAAAACATTTTGTACATTTAGTTTAGATACGCATGTGATATCCTAAACGCGTATCAATTATTCCCATGGATAAAAATGAAAGGACATGTAAGTTACAGAACTCACAGCCAACAATGCCATTCGGATGCTCCTTTCTTCCTCATCCTGGTCAGCATACTTCTCCTTTATCTTCTTAAGTTTGCCCCTCTGTCCACGGCTGATTTTTTGCCCACCACCTTTCTTCAAATTTTGAACTTCTTTGGAAGGTAGATTAGCAGAAATATCTTTTAGTTTTGATTCATCCTTTCCATGTTCAACATTTGAATCTGCTTCTCCCTGTTTCTGTTCTTTTTTAAGTTTTCTTCTCTCAGCTTTTGACATATAAGGTTTATCCCTTAGTGCAGCTTTGCTTTGTTCAAAATGGTGATCACTGCCCATATCAAGTTGAGAGTTCTCAACTCCATAATTTTTACTTGATTTAGCAACAGATCCAAGTCCTAGAGCTCGATCAATAAGTTCCTCAAGTTGAGGAGTGACAGATGCCAAGTCACTTCCACCAATGTCAGATAATTTCTCCCCATCAACCATATTCGTCATATTTGTCTCCTTGACAGAAAAATGTTTTGAAACAGCAGTGTCTGCATTCATAGTAGCCAAACTAGTTTGAGATGAGTCTGCAGGAAGGTCTTCTGATAGGGGTTTGGGTGAATCTGCAGATAAATTGCCATTCCTTTCGGAGTCTACTGCAGAATTTACATCAGTGACATCCTTCTCAGACTCTGAATCAGTTTTTTCTTCTGGAGGACCAGTTTCTTCATAATCATCTATTGCTTCCTCCTCTCCTCTTACTCTCCTTTCATTTAAATGTGATCCCAATGAACTCTCATCCAAGCGAAACAGTAGACCAAAACCCATTATAAGAGGGTGCGGTGGAAGAAAATTTTTCTTTCCCCGGATCATGAAACTCCCTACTGTCAGATATTCACCTGTGGGAGCAGTTTTACTAACCTGATGAGGATAAACCCACCAGGCACTAGTAACAATTTTTGAATCCCAAGCTTGGCTATGGCAGACCTAAATTCCAAAACGATATGGAGATGGTGATGGTTAACAATTGATTTAGCATGAAGTGAACCAAAAAAAGCAAATTCAGATGACATAGTATGGGCAGGTGTTAAAACTTAACATACTGTGAAACATCCTGCTTGGTTTACGGTTAGTGGTGGAACTGGTTGTGCAGGCTTGTGATTCTTGATAACAGTAGTAGAAGCTCCATGCAGATCGGCATGTACATACCTATTGCATAAACAAATCAAGAGTATGAGAAAATCAGGAATTAAATCATACTTCAAGACAGAAAAAAGTTGCCCATTATAAAGTAGTGTATAATCATTTTTATTTCTGATTGGTGATTACAGATGTTCCATGCACTTTGAATTGCAGCTTAGAATATAAATTTAGTTCATTGATTAGATATGACATGGTAAAAATAATTTGAATCACTGAGTTGAAGTAACTATAACCAACAAGATATAATAAATACCAGTAGTATCAAGTGAAAAATGTGGAAAACAACTCTAACAAAGGAAGAAATAGGCCTCCTGAGAGAAAGGGGCAAGAGATGGTGCTGATGTAGTAGGTACAAATGAAGAAAACCAGTATATTTTATGGGCCAAAAGTGGAGCAACAGTGAAGCATGTCAAGAAATATTCTATGCAAATGTTGCGGACTTCAAAATTCTAAAGTAAATTTACCATTGAAAAAAATATATACAAAGTATTACTTCTTTTCATTAAAAGAAGAAAAATTTTATTCAAGAATAGAAATAGAGTAAAGGAGCAAAAGATAAGCTATATTCCTAAAAGTGGAAAAATCATTCAAGTAGCATTTGCCAATCTCTTTGCATATCCACCAAAGGCTCTCCTCGAGTATTGCTGTTAGCTGAGAACCACAAAGAAGCTAAGGTGGCACATTTGGTTTATGAAAACATTTTCTATTTTCACTTTTATTTACAAAAATGCAACATTGTTTTCATTTTATTTTTTGTTTTCAACATTCTGTACAGGAAGCTGTAAAAATAGGAAAAAAAAGTAATTTTCTCTTTTCACTTTTATTTACAAAAGTGAAAACAGAAAATGAAAACATTTTCGCAAACCAAATGCCACCTAAGAAAACCACTTTATCTAATTAAAGATGTCAAGCAAATAGCAGTCCTTGAAAATTCTGAGTCGCTCTTCAGCTGTAGGCACCATATAGCACAAAATATGGCACCCAGCCTTTCTTAAGATCTCCTAAAACCTCTAAAAATGATGGGAGAGAATGTACACGTTCTCTGGACAAATTCATGCACCAAATACACCAAAAACATCTAGCAGCTGGACAATGTAGAATTAAATGTCCGATAGTCTCTGACAGACACAAATGCATTAGACGAGAGAACTTTGTGAGGCTATTGGTCCTATTAAACTCATAGATTCAAATAAAGACTTCATCTTTGAAGGAGCCTTGGATTTCCAAAGGTAGCTAGCAAGAAGAAAGCTTTCCTTGTTGGAAGAATGGGTGATGATGAATTGGAAATAAAATTTACAAGTAGATTCCAGTCTCCTGAGTCGTGAGACCAAATCCCCCAATCTGGTGGAGAAAATGGATGAGTAGAGCCAATTAAACAAGAAAGCGCATCAAAATCCACAGACTTTTCTATCATTGAGGTTTCGGGGAAAAAACAGTGAAAAGTCCAAGACAAGGAATGATATTAGAAGGAATGCTGCTAATGGATTGATGATGCAACAGGAAATACAAATCAAAAGGATTACCTCACCACAAATTCTCCTGAAATTGGATACAAAAACCAACCCAAAATGTCAAAGACACCAAATGATGAAATGCAGTGTACCCATGAGATAAATTTCCAAGAACTTTAATTTGCATTGTCCACAGCCCTCCATATCCTATGATCCCATTCCTTCCTACCCATTAACTTGAATTAAAGAAGTATCCACATGAACCACCACAACCTCCTGATAGTTAAGGCAATATTCTTGGACATCAAAAGGAAGTTTCTCATGATTTTCTCCATTGTTTGCAACATTCGTAGGGATCTGGGACCTTGAAGAAATACTCAAATTTGTTTAGTTAAGTCTACATCAAGTTTGGGTTAAATATAAAGTTCATTCACAAAGGCATATGAACAATAAATTAACATATTCTTCAAATGATCTAGAGACATGTTAAAAGTCAATGCATTACTCATTCAAAAGATGGCATCTGAACCAAAATAATATTATTTTCATCATTACTCAATAACATTTTTGGTCAACACTTAAGCTTTAGCGAATCTAAGAGACTGTACCATAACAAGAAATACTCACAGATCTCCTTTTGACATATAACGCTTAACTATCATCTCATTTTGCTGCGCATCACGTCCGCTGATAACCAAATAGTTCTCACTGCTAATGAACCAGTTAAATTTCTCAAACCAGTGAACTTTGCGCATATGTGAAATTGTGGCAACAGTTTTTTCCTGGAAGTAAATTTGATGAGAAAAAGGAGAAAATTACTTACAATTAATTAGCAGACATAATAATATGAAGCAATAAAGAATGAAAAGAACGTATAGGGAGATTGCATATAATTGTTTTATGTTTACACATTCAGTGCTGAAAAGCCTATTATTTTTTTCTTATTGGGAGAGAAGAGTGTTAAGGTTAAGAATTATGCATGAGTCTGTAGGGTCAGCCGGTGCAGGGGCACGAGGTCCTAGATTTAAACCTTATTTTTTGCTGCACAACCCCTAGAAAATAAACTAGCCAAATACCATAGACTCGCTGAGAGGCCAAAAGAACAATTATATCCCATAACCATAGTGTGGGGTAACTTTTATTAGAGCAGAAAAGGTAAAGAGTGGGAGTGGCAGATAAGAAATCCTCCTAGGAAAAAACAAGAAATAAATACAGGAAAAAAAATCAACAGGCAACAAAGAAAGAGGAATTTCACGAAAAATACTATGATCTGGTAATGGCATATTTCTGAATGTCAGCACAGACTCAATTGAAATTTGTATGGCATACTAAAAATGGAAAACCCACTAAGTCATCGATTTAGAATGCATATATATCCATAAATATAACAAGGAAATGACCCATTAAACTTCATAGAAGTTTAGGGTTCAGGGTTTAGCCTTCAAGTTTGTTCAATTTATTTATGAGATAGCAATCCAATAACTACATATCAATTTGCACCACACATTAAAGATGCACAAATAAAATGTCTAACCACCTGGTTAAGCTGTAAGCGAGTCTTTCTCTCTGCAGCTTTAAAAGCCTTTTCATGGGCAGTTATAGTCTTTTCCTGTTTGCTCTCCTGCTTTTTCTTCTGTTCATACCACTTCCGAGCATTGGCATGTGCTGAAAGAGCTATATCAACTTCAACCTTGAACACAAACATACTATGGTTACTAATGTTTTATATCCAATGGGGAAAGCATTAAAAATCCATATATAGAGAAAATATGAAGAAACCAAGTGATGATTGAGACAATGGAAAAATATAAGTTAATGAAAAATTGATTATACTTAGTGTGTTTGGGAATGATTATTTTTACTCATTATGTGGAAAAAAAAATTGTGAAACACTAGTCAATCTTGTTTGGTAATTACTAGAAAATCATCTTATATAATCTTTGATTTAATTTTTTACAAAGGAAACATTTTATTTAAAATAAGCAAAATTTTGAAGCTTATGATTAAAAGCTATCAACTTATTTACTAGTTAGCTTTTATTTTCTCATTTTACCTTCAACAATCGATTATTTCAATATAAAATCATTTATTATAAATAACTTCATATCCTTTTTTGTAATTTAACTATAAAAAATGATTCTTTTATCCAATTCAAACAAAATAGATTATTTAAAATCACTTTTCACCTAATATATCCAAACATAAAACTTATTTTACATAATCAATTATAATAATAATAATTAATTGAAATAATCTATTTTTTACAGCTAATCCAAACACAATTATTGACATACACTAAACTATAATAAGAGAAGGATAAAGGTGATAGAAAGCATATCAATGAGGTGTTTCTCCAGTCAAATTTTTGTTTCTTTATCGTGTTATGTTTGGTTGAAATCAAATAACAATGGCAGACAGTTTAGGAAACAGAAAACTATATGCAATTCTTGTGCATAACAACCTAACAACCTAGAAGTCTTCAAGGAATTGTAGGCTGAATAAATTAGTCTGAAGACAAAGAACTTTGAAATGTTTTACGTAGCATAACAGAAGACCAAAAGAAAAGTTTTGAATAAAACCTATGTTAAATTTTTGTGGCAATTGCAGCCTATGCTAAACTTTGGTTCATTTCATTGAAGTACGACTCTTGTATTTTTAAGGGGGTTTCTATGGCACAACACTTGATTTGGGATTAAATTAGGTATAAACTCTCCTATTTTTAAGGATTTTTCTGTGTTGATGTATTGGGTAGCCTTGCTCCGTTGTTGTTTTTTCTTGGTTGTTCTCTTTTAAGGAGGATTGATTATCCTCCCCTTCTCTTTGTAAATTTTTTCTTTGTCTGAATGAATTTCCCCATTTAACCAATAAATAAATAAATAAAAACCTTATCCACAGGAAGTGTCTTCTCATCATCGTCCATTTCATCAAGATTGTTGCTTAACAGTAAAGTCATGCAGTTCCTCTCAAGATGGAGCTTGTCAATGAGACCAGCCACTGGGTTTCCAGCTTTCTTTTCTTCCTTCACCATCCGGGCAAGGTCATCCCAGTTCATACCTTTTGCAAGAGCAACACGAACAGCTAATATAGCAGCATCCACATCTTCTAAGTTGTATTCTATCAATTCTGCCATCTTAATACAGTAATCTGCTTCTTTCCTCAAAGCATGCACTCGATTTTCCTACACCGCAGAAATGAGAAACATCATTTTGTACACATCAGCACTATCAAGTATCAACTATCTCTAATACTACAGCAACAACTTATTTTTTCCTCAACTTCATATGATTACTTAAGGTAAGTCTGTGTCAGTGTGTGTATTATGACCTAGAAGATGCTAATGACAACAATGGTATTTGAATGTAAACAAAAATTAAATGAAGATTATATGATAACATTTGAAGGAAGGTTCTAATTCATCTAGAGAATGAATCAATTTGAACCTTGTACCTGATACCCATCCCCTCTTATCCACAAAAATAAAAAAATGAACCTTTCATGCATCCAGAATATAAATTATGCTGAGCATCGGATGTTCTAAACACTTTTTTTAGTTAGATTTGTGTCCCATGTTAATAATATTCAATATTGTTATAATTCTTAGATTGTAGGCAACTCACAACAGGCATACATCCACTTAAGATTGACTCCTTTAATGAATTTGAAATAGAATAAGGGATTTATAGCTTGTTTGGTTTGAGAAAGTGTTTTCTATTTTCATTATGTTATTAGTGAAAATAGGAAATGAAAAAGAAAAGCTTATTATGAAACCAAACAGATCCTTATTTTCCTGTCCTCCATAGCAAGAAAATTATAATTTCAAGAAGCATAATCCATACCTCTATATTTAGCAAAATGGAAAAGGATAGATATAAAACAGGCTTCAGAGGAAACAACTTTTAAGCCTTTTGGCAAATAAGCTGAGCTTTAGTAAAACTACACTTTTCATAACTACATTTTATGGCCAATAGGGGATCTGACAGCAAATGCATCAAGGATCTAGCTCAAACAAGGACAATGGCGAGTATGATTTGCTGACTTGGACTTAAATCATTGATCACTTCTACAGAAACTTGATTAAATAATGTACATTTGGGCTGTATGTGGTAAAATTATTGATCGATTGATATGCTAGCTAACTGAATTAAAAGTAAGTGGCAAAACTAGTTATTGAAGCAGCTGATGAATGCAAGAATGATAGATAAGGACATAATTAATTACTAGACCAAAACTTGAAATTGGATAACTTTATATTTTCAAATAATTATGATTTTTCATATTTTAAATTATTTCAAATCATTTATCACCTCGAAATTTAGGATAATATCTTTTACTTTTGTTCTCATTTATAATTATGTTTATTAAATGAAATGAGATAATACAGATGAATTTATATTATTATTTTTATGATAACGAAAATAAATGGATAAATGAGGGATTGTGAAAAATTATTAGGGATAAAAATAGAAAAAAAAGGGGGGGGGGGGGGGAACACTTTTAGATAGGATTTCAGAAAATGCGACAAGCTCCCAAAAGTAGTTAATTTACCAAACAGAATTATTTTGCTTAAACAAGTTTTTTAGCTAGTAAAATAGACTTTCAGCTAGCTAAAAAATCTTATCAAACACACTCTTGGTGTCTCTAGCAATGCCAATAACATACTAATAGCAATACATATTTCAAATAGAAAGATTAATTCATTCAAACTACAATCTGACTGCCAAAATGAAACATGTGATTTCAAACAAAAAAAGTAAAAAGAGCTTGTAATCTGCTAGAGATAAAACATAAATGCTGGAAATAATGTAAACACAGTAATTATAGGTTGATTATGCAATTAGGGATATCATGTAATTACTATAATTAGGTAACTGTGAAACCTTGTCCTCATTTACACCCTGTATGTATCATTTGCTCTGCTATGTAATTGGACTCAGATTCCATCATATGTCTCTCATTTCTCTTCTCTCTCAACAATAAATAAATTTTGACTGCCCAAATCATCATGACCATAAATTATCTCCCTTGTTAAAATTAATGCCAAATTTAAACAAGTTCTATGTTGTTTCATTGCAACAGGCAACTAAAACCCATACAAATTTGAAGCTTACAAATTAGATTGTGCCTAATTTGAAGTAGGCAGAGACATCAACAACAGCTTCATCATAAAACAAACAAGCACATGATGTTATTGGACAAAATACTCATTGAGACAGATAATAATAATGATGATTCAGAACAAGATATTTCAAACTGAATATTGTGTGCCACATGATTTGGCTGACTTTCCAGTCATACAAGTGTTCTAGTTTGGGCATGGGCACCAACCTGATCCTGGCGTATCTTATTAAGTTTCTGAGCAGCTGTGTTTTCTTTGGTTTTCTGCTGTTGTTCAGACCTTTGGCTCTCAATTTTGCTATAGAACTCATCCAAGGCTGCATCAAATGTCTCAAACTTTGTATACTCCCTTGACTTAAACTGGTTGAGTAAGATGGGGCAGAACTCATCATACATCTGCATCAAAAGATGGGGGTATGTAAAAACTAAATTCCACAAAAATCATCCTAGTAAGCAATATTTTTCCTTATTCTGTTCCATATTCACAATGCCACAAAAATTATAGAGAAATGGAACATAACCTGGCTAACACTTCCTGGTTGAGATATGGAAGAATCCTTCCCCAAATTTTTGTTCTGCATCAAAATGTATCCTTCAGGAACTATTTCACCAGAAATAATATCCTGCATCCAATCTTCAAACTTTACAACAGCTTGGACCAAAGCCTGAACAGTATCATCCTCCCATGATTTATCTTTGGGAATTTTTGTATTGGGGATTAGGCTAGCATCTAATATTATATGTTCAGAAAGTGCAGGTCCATAACCAAGTGCCTCCCCAAGGACACTTTTCAACGTGGCAGACTTCCCACCTTTGTGGGTTCCCTGCTTCTCCTTTGCTACAGTAGAAGCATTAATTCCATTTCCATGGACCTTAACAGCCTCATCATTATCATCTTCCTTGGAAGACATTAGGGCTGTCCGCAACTTTTCAGTAGTAGTTCGCTCAAAAATTCGACAATTTTCAGTGGGATAACGATGGCGTGACATGATTGCAACCCCTTTATCATCATCCCTGTTATTGATGAATTACAATCATTATCCATATTATAGAGATACTATTTCCAAAATTCCAACAGATAAAGTAAATAAGCATATAACTGAAGCCCGAAGAACAGAAATAATGAAAGTAGAGGCAAATGCATTCTCAAAGTAAAGTAAAACCATGTTAATTAATTAGTCCCAATTTCAAAAGCAAGTCTAGCAGAACATTCAGCAAAATATGCTAAACCCATTAGCTTGATGGGGCATGACATAAAAAATTCTTCAATACTAAAAAATACTACATACAAACAAATTCCTGATCCTCATAAGTACACTTATTTTCACCCCATATAATAAAAACCATGATAGTAAGCTGGTGAAAATATATGTTATCCTCAAGCAAATTTTCAGTTGTGCATTTATATTTTACACTAAATTTTACATATAGAGGCAGGAAATTAGAATTATAGAAAGAGAAAATAGTGGGAACCTGTGAGACCGCAGCAGAGTCATGACAGTAAAATTAGAATCAGTGAGAAGGATGTTCCCCTGGGCATATAACTCCAATATAACATAGTTTGCATTGTCCCCAAGTCCAAATTGAAAGAGAATAATCTGTCAAAGGTTTCATAAAAATTAAAATATTTCTTTTATTTTATTTTTTAGAAAAAAAAAGAAGAAGAGAGAATTGATGGTGCAAGGAAGTAAGTAAGCAGGGTTATACCCGATCGTACCCAAGTTGGCGCACATCCTCAAGCCTTCTAGTCCGAATATGCTTCCTCAATTTGAGAGTGAAACCAGAAGGAGTGTTGCTCTTGTCACTGGAAACATGAAAAACATTATCTTTTGTTTGATTTGCATGGGGTTTGGAGAGAAAGTGATGTGTGTGAAGTGATTACCGCATGTAGAGAGTGGTGTGCAATCTGACGCCGCTTTCCATGAGGAGAAGAACCTTCTCGCTCTCGCCGGATTCAGAGACTCCGCTACTGTTCATGAGCTTGAAGACGTAGGTCTGAAGAAGAAGAAAGGGGAAAGTAGATTGGATTGGATTGGTGAAATTGAAGGAAAATGAAAAAGAAAAGGAAAAGTGAGGGATTTGACCTTAGGAGAGAGATCGTAGACGTTGGAGCATCGCATTCCGATTAGTCTTCGAAGGCATTTCACCTCGGCGGCCACATCGGCCGTGTTCATGCGCACCTTCACCATCGCTCTATGTTGTGGTGTTAGGGTTAATTCGCACTGCTTTGGTTTTGTTCAATGAAGATGATGAGGAGGAGAAGGTGGGAGACTTGGAAAATGGGCTCAAGAAATTTTATAGCATATATGGTGTTTGATTTTTATTTTCTCCTTCCTTGGGTGTAAAGCTTGATCAAAGTTCAACCTTGAATGGAGTACTATATGATTTTATAGGGATGAAAAGTAGGTTGAACCGGGCTTTGAGCGTTTAAGTCTACCTGTTTAAAATTTTGAGACTTGAGTTTGGGCGGACCTGTTAAAGGTTTTTTTTTTTTTTAAGATCTGACTTAATTTAAAACTTACAAGGTCGGTAAGTCTGTTTAAAAACCTATATTACAAAAAAATTAATAAATAAACTTAAAATCTATTTAAATAATTAATTAAAAAAGCTTACAAACTTAAAGTTTACAAAATAAAAAAACTATTAAATAAGTCTAAAACATATATATATATATATTATGTAAATAAAATATAAAATAAATATTATATAAATATAATATATTAAAATAAATATAAATATATATTATATAATTATAAATAGGTTTCTGAATAGGTTAAATAGGCTTTTTTACAAGCTTAAACCTGGCTTGTTTATGCTTTTTAAAAAGCTTGGGCCTGTTTATTTATTAAACGAACCGAGCCTAACTAGGCTTTAAACGAGCCGAGTCGTAGACCCCTGTCGGACGGCCTTATTCACTTTCATCCCTAGGTGAAAAGCAGACGGGTTCGGTTAGCTATGTTCAATTTTATTGTAACCCGTAGTTTTAAATTAAGTTTTCGTTTTCGTCCATTAAAATAATCAATTTGAACGGGTTGTCGGTTTACAAATTATCGGATTTAGTCGGGTGAATATAATCGGGTTTTTAGATTATCAAATACATGATTGAACCAATATTTTTTAATTAATTTTTTTTATCTATTATAATAAAATTTGAAATTTTGATTTTTGTTATCTATATTTTTTATTAATTAAAATAAAGTAAAAAATTATCCATAAAAATTATGTTAAATAAAAATTAAACAATAGTTAATAATTTAAAAAATTAAATATAATATATATTAAAAATTGAATTAATGATTATAAAAGAAACAAATTTCTGCTCAAAATTAAAGCATAATTATAATACAAATCTAATAACTTCAATAATTCATCATATTGATCAAGTAAAATTAAATTACTTCTTCACTTTTGTTATTCTTAATCATCACTAAAATTAAATTAAAATTCTCAAGCATAGTCCTAATAAATTATAATACATACAATAATAGTTCTAATAAATTACAAAATATACAAACAGTATAATGCTAATTAATTATAAAATATTTACATATGAACCTTTTATGATTCTTAACAAAAATAAAATAAAAACATAATGACTTTCAAGTGTCAAATTATAAGACAACGAAAATGAGTGAGCACCAATGTCAATAGTCAATATTGTATTTAGATTCCAGCACACAACATATTAATACCTGCGCAATACAAATAGATTGAGATAAATAAAATATTGAAAGAAAAAAATAATTGGGATATGAAGCCATAAACAAGGAAGTAGATTACAAATTGGGAACTTATAGAAAAGTGAAAATTACCTTGCAAAAGAAATGTTCATCAGGAATGATTATTTATTCAAACATACATAATATTTCACATTTTCATTTCCAATCAAAGTAGAATGTTAAATCAATAAGTTAATAAGTTTTAAAAATATAAAATTAATAGAAAATTAAACAGATTGCAAAATTGAAAAAATGAACTTGCATTTAATCCAGTCAGCAACCAAAATATGTATCAGCAAAGCAATTAGTAAAATTTAAAGATGAGCCCCACATATTGAGACTCCAAAAAATCATAACTGAAATTTGAAATAGAGACAATACAAATATATTAAATATAAGTAAGAGGACACTATTTTCTAAAAAAAAATTATTAAAATGTAAAAAATGCATTAACACTTACTTTTTACTCTCAACCAATATTCATTGGCTATGACTCAGATGATGTACATTCAATTGCTGGTCCAGATTCAGATTGTCCACCAGAACACATTTCTTAAGAAAATACAAAAAAGTACAAAATAAAATTAAATATTATACATAGATATATGAAATATAGTATCAATTATGAGTAATTAATCAATACCTGATAAAAATTTTTCAGAAATCTCCACTTCCTCCCCAATATAAGATTCCTTAACTTGATAAAGTGATGATCTTAACTAATTTTGATAACAGATTAGTGCCTCAGCCATTTCAGGAGAAAAAGAACTTCTGAATGTATCCAATACCCTACCCCCAGTGCTAAAAGCACTTTCAGAAGCCACGATAGAAACTGGTGTGGCCAACACATCTTTGGCCAAGGTAGAAAGAATGGGAAATCTGGAAGAATTCTGTTTCCACCAGAGCAAGAGGTCAAACTTGTCATCACCATCAACACAAGATTCTGCTAAATAACTCTCAAGTTCATTTTTTTAATCTATTGAATTTTTCTCCCTTAAATGTTGTTTAAATGCATCTGTTCTTGTAGTATGGGTGGCTATTTCAGGGGCTTGAGAGGACTGTATTGGAGATTGGGTTGATTGTGAATCTCTATTTTGGTGACCATGGGTGGTAGCATACCATTGATAAAGTCTCTGGACAGGCAGGCTTGTGCTGCTAAAAGCTCACTTATAAAGTCACCATCATTCATGTACATATCTTTAAAAGACCACTCTACATACTTAAGCTTGAATCTAGGATCTAGAATAATGCCATAGTAGAGAAGATGATTAATATTGATAACCTGCCTCCAATATTTGTCATATTTTTTTTTCATCTCAAATCCCATGTTGGCCAAAATAGTATTCAAATTCATCGATGCTTGATTGAGTTCACAACAAATGATAGCAAGTTGATGGAATGCAGAATTTATACTCACATGAGTTGAAGTTGAAAATGTGTTGGTTGCATCATAAAATATTTTTAAGAACTTTACAAAGACTCTTGGATTTTCCGAATCAAAATTAGAAGGAGTGGAAGTTGTCCCAAAGAAGTCCCTAAAGCTAGCATCCTCAAACTCTAATTTTTCAAAAGCAAGTTGGAATTTTTCTGCAGCCTCCAACATTTGGTATGTGGAGTTCCACCTAGTTGGAATATCAAGGCAAACTAGCTTTTTAGAAAAAATTTGAGAATGGGCAATGCATTTCTTGAATTTTGCTAACCTTCGAGGTGAAGACCTCACATATTTAACAGCTGTTCTAATACTATTTATTGAGGCATGCATGACTTTTAGACCATCATTCACAACCAAATTTAAGATGTGTGCGCAACATCTCATGTGAAAAAATTCACCATTGAGGACCAAGATATTAAATGTGTTCAGTCTTTTTTTCAAGTATGAAATAGCCATATCATTGTTGGATGCATTATCCACAGTTAAGGTGAAGATATTTTTTATTCCCCATTCCCTCAAAACCTCTTCAACTTGCCTTCCTATGGTGTCACCCTTATGATTGGGAATAATTGAAAAGCTAATAACACGTTTTTGATAATTTCAATCATTATTTATAAAGTGAGCAGTCAAGACAAGGTAATTTAAATTCTAGACAGATGTCCAACAATCAGTTGTGAGAGCTATCCTACTGCAATTTGATCTAAAGTAGGCTTTCAACCTAATCTTCTCATCAAGGTATAGTTGATAACAATCCTTGGCAACAGTTTGTAGAGAAGGAGGGGAAAATTGAGGTTGTAATTGTTTCAGGAGCAATTTGAAACCCTCACCATCAACTGTTTTGAATGGTTGTTCATCCAATATCACAAACATAGCCAAAGATTTTCTGCATGCATCTAAGTTAAACCTCTGGCTAACAGCTTGCACCTCACTACCTTGACCACTCTTATTCAATCCAAGACTTAAGATCCTTTGATTTGGATCATTTGTGATAGCATATGCATATTTGGGACATCGCATTAGATGAGATGACATGCTAGAAGTGCCACGTATTTTAGGGTGGCAATAAAAATTCTTCTTACAGTAGTTACATGCTGCTTCAGGCGTGCTACCTTTAATAACATGTAACCTAGTGAAATGTTCCCAAACATGAGAATTTGCTCGGGAACCACTTGCATTAGGCTTCATTTTTCTAACACTTTTAGATGTAAGAGGTGTGAGATTAGAATCAATTGAAGTCAGTGGAGCAGGAGCGGGTTCAACCCCTTGGTTGCCTAAGACAATTGGCTGTTGTGGAGCATTTGAAGGTGGGAAGTGTTGACTGGATTGCTCCATCCTGTTGGAATGACTATTGGTTAACTCAACCTAAGACTAGAACCTAACTCGACTCCACATAAACCCATTCCACTGCAATAATTATTGGACACAAAATAAAATTTAGAGGAATTATCTCAGAACTAATCATCATAGATAAAGGATGTATGCACATGATATGCATGCATAGAAGAAAAGATGGAAAGAACAACATGATAACAAAAATTTGTTCATAATTTTGGCATCCATATACAAAGGATTCAAATCAAAGCATCATCCTAGAATTTTGGTCATGATTTGTGCATACAAAAGAACCATTCTCAGAAATATATCATCATAGAAAAGAAGAGCGAAAGAAAATTTTAAAAAACAAATCAGAAGTAAATGATCATATCAAAAGCAGATTTAAAAACAAATATCCCTCAGCCTAAGCATCCTTGATATTGAACCATGAGGCACAAAAAATTGTGCATAATCACAGAAGAAGAGGGGAAGAATATTTAGAAAAAATATCAGAAGCAAATCATCATGTAAGGGGCATAATTAAAACAACCTAAGCATCCTTGATATTGAACCATAATGCATAAATATTGTACATAAGCATAGAAGAAGAGGGGAAGAATATTTTTAAAAAAATATCAGAAGCAAAATCATCATGTAAGGGGAAGATTTAAAACAGAAACATATCTCAGTCCAAGCATCCTTGATATTGAACCATAATGCACAAACGTTGTACATAGGCATAGAAGAAGAGAGAAGAATCTTTTTAAAATAAATATCAGAAGTAAATCATTATGTAAGGGGCAGAGTTAAAACAGAAACATATCTCAGCCCAAGCATCCTTGATATTGAACCATAATGCACAAGCATTGTACATAGGCATAGAAGAAGAGGGGAAGAATATTTTTAAAAAATATTAGAAGTAAATCATCATGTAAGAGGCAGATTTAAAACAAAACCATAATGCACAAACATTGTACATAGGCATAGAAGAAGAGGGAAGAATATTTTAAAATGAATATTAGAAGTAAATCATCATGTAAGGGACAGAATTAAAACAAAAACATATCTCAGCCCAAGCATCCTTGATATTGAACCATAATGCACAAGCATTATACATAGGCATAGAAGAAGAGGGGAAGAATATTTTTAAAAAATATCAGAAGTAAATCATCATGTAAGAGGCAGATTTAAAATAGAAACATATCTCAGCCCCAAGAATCCTTGATATTAAACAATAATGCACAAGCATTGTACATAGGCATAAAAGAAGAGGGAAGAATATTTTTAAAAAAATCAGAAGTAAATCATCATGTAAGAGGCAGATTTAAAACAAAAACATATCTTAGCTCAAGCATCCTTGATATTGAACCATAATGCACAAACATTGTACATAGGCATAGAAGAAGAGGGAAGAATGTTTTTAAAATGAATATCAGAAGTAAATCATCATGTAAGGGACAGAGTTAAAACAGAAACATATCTCAACCCAAGCATCCTTGATATTGAACCATAATGCACATGCATTGTACATAGGCATAGAAGAAGAGGGGATAAATATTTTTAAAAAATATCAAAAGTAAATCATCATGTAAGAGACAAATTTAAAACAGAACCATAATGCACAAACATTGTACATTGGCATAGAAGAAGAGGGAAGAATATTTTTAAAATGAATATCAGAAGTAAATCATCATGTAAGGGACAGAGTTAAAACAGAAACATATATCAACCCAAGCATCCTTGATATTGAACCATAATGAACAAGCATTGTACATAGGCATAGAAGAAGAGGGGAAGAATATTTTTAAAAAATATTAGAAGTAAATCATCATGTAAGAGGCAGATTTAAAACAGAAACATATCTCGACCCAAGCATCCTTGATATTGAACCATAATGCACAAACATTGTACATAGGCATCGAAGAAGAGGGAAGAATATTTTAAAAAACCTATCAAAAGTAAATCATCATGTAAGGAGCAGATTTAAAACAGAAACATATCTCAGCCCAAGCATCCTTGATATTGAACCATAATGAACAAGCATTGTACATAAGCATAGAAGAAGAGGGGAAGAATATTTTTAAAAAATATCAGAAGTAAATCATCATGTAAGAGGCAGATTTAAAACAGAAACATATCTCAACCCAAGCATCCTTGATATTGAACCATAATGCACAAGCATTGTACATAGGCATAGAAGAAGAGGGAAGAATATTTTTTAAAAAAAATCAGAAGTAAATCATCATGTAAGGGGAAAAGTTAAAAATAGAAACATATCTCAGATATAAATCATCATAGAAAAGGATTATTATGGTGAGGGACATACAAAAGTGAAAGACAAGGGGGAAAAGATTATTCAAATATCTCAACAAAGTTACAAAAGCATCATAAATTAGAATGAAGCATGCATATAGGCAACGTGCATCTCAAAAGTGTATGTTCCATCTCAGTCAAGTCAACAACAATACAGTCAATGCATAATGAGCCATATTTATAAAAACAATAGTATCACAAGTAAATTTTAATGAACCTAACAGAGAGCCCAGTTATCACTCTTTAACAAGTTAACCTTCAAATGCTAGTCAACAATTTATCCTTTTCCCACTTGCCTAAACTTAGTGCCCCAACTCAGCTAATAACTTCATCCATTACTAACACAAAGATTATGTGGAAGGGTTAGCATATGAAAACTATGCAACAAACACAATATACATATTAATTAAAAAAATTGAACATAACAACTATAAAGCATCAAAGTATACATAAACATTAGAGCAAAAATCCTAATTATAGCATCAAAATAGAGAAGATTTAACATATCAATTTTTTAAATCAAAATCACTTTCAATTTTCAGTAGCACCTTACAAAAAAAATTAAGATATAAAATAATAATAATTTTAATATATAAAAATATCAATATATCATAAAGATTAATATATCAAAAATTTAGAATCATTAGAAATTTTCTAATAGAAGAACTAAAATGAACAATAACAAAGTAGTCATGGCGAGTTATGATTTTACCTTTGTGACGAAGAGATTTGAACAATTCTCCAATATTTAGTTTCAGAAAATAGAATCATCCTTCAATCAATACATAACGAATACACATTAAAACCAAACCAGATTTGAAACCCTAAAAAATTTTCACATAATAAATCAAGAGTAGAAAAAATATACATTACCATTAGAACTTTAGGCTTCGAATAAGACAATACTGAATCCGAAGACCTAATCCTTTACGAAACCCTTAGAGAAGAAAAAAGCAAAATCTGATAGTCAAGGAAACCCTAGCAAAAATTCGAGTAACATATGAGAAGAAACGTATATGCTATGATGATTAACAAATACACATTAAAATAAAATACAAATCGAAACCCTAAAAAAATCCCCAAAAAATAAATCAAAAGTAGATAAAAGACATATTACCTTTAGGGATTTTGGAACTAAGGGTAACCTTAACAAAGATTTCAGAAGGTGAGGATAAATATGACAACTTATGGAAGACGAAGATAACTTAGAAGGTTAGGGGTTAAGGAACTGAGAAAGAATCAGAGAGGGAGAGGTACAAAGATTGAGTAGTGAGGTGAGACTCTGTATCTGAGAGACAGAGAGTGAGAGAGACGAGGGCGACGCAAGAGCTAAGGATAAAACGGTAAGTGCCTAAATGAATAACCCTAATTTTCTAAGTGTGTGTGAACAAAACACATTGGGCCAACAGCAACAGAGACAAAATTATTGGTACCAGTATAAAACCATTAGCCCATTACCATAAAAATATAATAATAATAATAAAAAAAAAATTTATTTGGATTTGGACGGGTTGCTTCGGTTAATAATTCTATAAACCAAACCCGCCCGCATTTACCCATATTTCTCCGATTCTTTTGACCCATTAATCCGATTATTGACCTGCCCAACCCGTTAGTTACTTTTTTCCATTCGGTTTAATCGGGTTCGAGCGGATTAAACTTTTCTGCCCACTCCTAGAGTAGTCATGTGTTCGGTCAAAAGAAATCAGGGGGAGGAGGAGAAATTTTTTTTGTTTAATTTTATTTTATCTCAATAAAATTTAGAGGAAAGATTTTTGTTTCTATTTTATTTCATTGAAGTTTAGAAAGAAGAAAAATAAAGAGAAGTGTTTTTTTCTATTTTAAAATTAAGAATTTTAAAGGAAATAAATATAATGTAAATATATTTTAATTAAATTATTAATATAAAATTAAATTAATAATCAACTAGAAAACATCAAATTTAAGATTAAGATTAGATGTGTACTTTAAAAAAATAAGATAAATTGTTAAATTTTTTATTTAAAAAATGTTAATTTTTCTTATTTAAAAATTATTTAACCATTGGATTTGAGAGATAAAAAGGTATATATTACTTTTAATATATAAAAATATTATTAATAATAAGATAAATTGTTAATTTTTTATTTCAAAAATTATTTAACCATTAGATTTGAGAGATAAAAAGGTATATATTACTTTTAATATATAAAAATATTATTAATTTATTAATAATTAAATATATCATTAATATAAATAAGATAATAAAAAAGATCAACCTAAATTCAAGACGAGTATGAGAAGAAAGATATATTTTTGTCATATCTTACAAATTATAACTCAACCTTTATCTTAGTTAAAAAGATAAAATAAGTTCTAAAATTAATTAATTATTTTCAAATGACTTATTAATAATAAACTAAAATAATATCTTATTTTACCTTACTTATTATAAGTACACTTTTAATATCACTTAAGTGATTATTTTTAAATATTGATATAAGTTTAAGTGTATAACTATATTAAAAAATAAAAGGATTGTATCCATAATAATTATGTTATTAAGTATGAGTTAATTATAATTTAATTATTTAAATAAAATCAAATAAATAATAAAAAAATTAAATTTAGAATGTAATTAAAATTAAAAAAAATAAAATACAATTAAGAAGATTAAGTTTAATAATAAAATGTATTTAGAATTTAGGTTCATCTTTATTTATAATGGTAAAAATAACTAAATTATCTACCTTATTAAAGTATGTGAATTTTAAAAATAAACTATCTTATCATAACTATTATTTCTTTTTGGTGTTATTAATTAATAAAAGTTACATTTTTGTTAATTGAATTTAACTAAATTAATGGGATAATTTAATAATTTTTTCAAAGAGTTATACCTAATTTTAAAATTTTTATATTCAATTGGATATTTTTTAACTTTAGATTTATCTTTCAATTCTTTCTATAATTATGCATTTGTGTAGCCTAATACAATCATAAAATTTATGACCACTTAAGATTAAATCTAAAATAAATAAAGTTTCAATAAAAAATAAAAAAATTCAACACATAAAAAGTAATATAAATAAAGATTTTTCCTAAATTCTAGAACATAATATTTAGAAACATATATTCAAGATTAAAATTTTAAATACAATTATACATATATAATCTATTTATAAAATATATCTTAGTAGCTCATTTCATGAATATAAAAATTTTCACGAGCTACCAGTAGAATCATCTAAATACTATCGGGCTTAATCCATGTCCCATGGAGTGGAATTTCATGGTTTGTATTGAACTTTTCTATTTTTAAATTTTATAATTTCTTTGCAATGTGTGAATATCAATTTTTGTTTGAAGTATTTTTTTATTTAAATTATAATAATGAATAATAAAAAAAATAAAGCAATAGATAAAATATAAAAGCAGCAAATAAAAGAGAAGGAAAGAAAAAAAACTTGTTAGTTTGTTAGAGGTGATTATTAGTCAATTACAATTAAGGTTAAAAAAATCAATTAAGGGGTTAGGAAATAAACCAAGATGGGTTAGTTAATTAAAGATATAAAAAGAGGGAGAGGCGGATTTGTTCATTTTTTAAAGAGATTCACCGCTTGTGGAGCTTTTCTCTATGAAAGATCCAAAAATTACTTGGGTATTTTTATATAAATGGAGTTAATTTTTAAAAAATTGATCGTTATGAGATAAATTGAAAACTATATCCCTCCAGGAGGCAACTACAGTCCCTATAACGCATAAATATATGTGTTATAGTTGTTACCTATAAATTTATGCGTTATAGGTTGAATCTCAAAGGGCGATCGAACCTAGAACACATACATTTATGAATAAGAGGCTACTATAACGCATAATAAAATTGTATAAATAGAGGTGGTGGGTGCATTGTATTATCATGGAATGGTGGGTTTAGGGTTATTAGAAAAATTTTGAAATCTTTAACCTTTCTTTTGTTACGTTGAGAAATTTTTGAAATATTTAGAAGTTTGTGTCTTTTTTTTTTCAAATATGGATAAAATTATAGTTATTATATATTATAATAGAAAAATGTTTGAAGATGAGAAATGTTTAACATTTGAGGAGAAAAAGAAACTAATTCAAATTTCTAAAAATGTTAGTTTTGATGAATTGAAAGAAAAAAATTTAGAAAATTAAAATTGTCATATAAACAAATTATTTCAAACTTAATAGGAAGATTTTTAGTGTCATATGAAAAAGTAGAGCGTAGAGGATTTCAAATTAGGGATAATGAAGTTGTAAAATGCATGATGAATGCATTTGAGCAACAACGTCTAATGCGTGTACTTGAAGTGTATGTTGAAATTGATATTATTAATGAAGAAAATGGATCTGTTTTAAGTGGTAAGTAAATGATGGTTTACTTTGATTTATTGTTTTGTTTGAAGGTTTATACCCTTTATTAAATGATAATATTTATTAATAATTTTTGCAAGTGGTATAAATCTCTTTTGATAAATGATGATGATTCTAACATCATTATTTGATCTTAACAGATGAATTTAGTAATGAAGAAAATGATTGTTTAAATCCGAATGAATTGGAACGGAAAAATTTAGTTGACAGTGCTGCTGATAATGGTGATGATGATGATAATGATGATGATGATGTTGATGAACAAGTTATAGTGAACTTGGATGGAGGTGTTGGTCGAAGTTCATTTAGTATTCCCTCTCCATCACGTGGAATATCTGTTGACCCCCATAAAGATCAATCAAGTAAATAAGTTATAGTCAATAATGTCAAAGAAATATAGTTTTTATATGTATTGTTTACAAGATTTTTTACTTTTAAAAAAGAGTTGGCATTCTGGAGTAGCAGCTTGTACTACAACAATATTAATTGGGAATATCCAGACGAAGACGTTAACCTTTCCACAAATGTCGGACATGATAAATGGGTGGTTAGTGATGAGTTATACGTCGGTTTACAATTTGAAAGTAAAGAACAAGTGTAAGCAGCATTGAAACATTATTCTATGAAAGTATATTAGAGTTTTGTTGCTGTTGAATTACAACAAACATTTCTTTCTGTTCGTTGTCCTAATTATGGTAGTGGTTGTCCATGGCGAATGAGAGCATCTATATCAAAACGATCTAATGAATGGTGTGTCACAAAATGGGGTGGTATACATAATTATGTGAATGCTTTTCTATCTTAAGACCACAAAAGGTTGGATTCTGATTTCATTTGTTCGTGCATATTGAGTATGTGGTTTTGATAAACATAATCTTTTTTATTTGTATATTGTATTCCACTTAATTATTTGTCGTATTTAATTATTATTGTTTATTAGGTATGGTAAATGAAGAACCATATGTATCAATTTCCTTAATTCAAGAAAGAATACTAAGTTAGTATGGGTACAAAGTTTCATACACAAAAGCATGGAATGTAAAACAGAAAGCAATTGTACGTGTGTTTGAGGATTAAGATTATTCTTATGCTTTATTGCAAAAATGGTTATATAAAATGATTCAATATATACTAGGATCTAACTACAAGCTTCAGATAGAAGATGTAATTATTGGTGATCAAGTTTAAAATGGAGTGAGAATTTTTTCGAGTATTTTAGTGTTTTATACAATGTTGTGAGACATTTAACTTATGTAAACCACTTATTGAAATTGATGGAACATTCCTTTATGAAAAATACAAAGGAACATTGCTAATAGTCATAACTCAAGATTGAAACAATCTCCCTTGTTACCTATTGCTTTTGCTATCGTTGAAGGTGAGACATTGGATGCATGAAATTGGTTTTTAGCGTCGTTAAGGGAGTATGTAACTCAAAGGAGTGGAATATGTTTGATATTACACAAACATCAAAGCATAAAATTAGCAGTCAATAATCCTCATTTGAGATGGAAACCCTCACATGCATATCATGTTTATTTATCGAGCATATTGCTAGCAATTTTAATCTTGCAGTTAAAACAAGAAATTGAAGCAAAATTGCTTAAATTAGGTAAGTAAAGTTATTCTTTATCATGTTTGTAATATCTGCATAACTTGG